>CM049315.1:13977663-14577663 GCA_026874595.1 Sipunculus nudus | reverse complement strand
TTTGGGATATCGAGCGCGAAAGAAAATAACCGCTTGTGCTCTGGCAGCCTGTTGAATTTTTTTCGGATCTGAATTCTATACAGACGTTGCCCTCCTTGGCACCAAACCCCCCGTGGATGTGAGAGTGATCCAGCTTAATCTCTTTCGGATTTCGGGCGCGAAAGAAAATCAACAATTGTGGTCTGGCGGCCGTATTAAATCTTTTGTGGGTCTGAAATTCGATAAGGACGGAGCCCTCATAGGCACATATCATCCCTGTGGATTTGAGAAACATCCATCGTATTCTCTTTGGGATAAAGAGCATGACGGAAAATCACCGATAGTGCTGTGGCAGCCATATTGAGTATTTTGCGGGTCTGAAATTCGATAGGGACGGAGCCAACCTAGGCACCAATCATCCCTTAGGATTCGAGAAAGATGCATCGTATTCTCTTTGGGAGATCAAGCGTGAAAGAAAATCACCGCTTGTGCTCTGGCAGCCATATTTGATTTTTGGCGGGTCCGAAATTCGATAGGGACGGAGCCCTCCTAGGCAACAATAATCCCTGTGGAGTTGAGAAAGTCCCCTCGTGTTCTCTTTTCGGATATCGTGCGCGAAAGAAAGCGTCATCACGATATTGCACCGATTTTTCAAAGCGGGGTCCTAACTAGCTACTTTAATATGATCACGTCTTAAACAATCAAAATTTACTAAAAGATAATTGACCCTAGTATACTAATCTTTCACAAATATAATTTAACAACATTAATATCGTTTGGGATGAACAGGTGCAGTTCGTTGTTGAAATGGAACTTGAATATTGATGGAGTGAATGGTTTTTGTGACTCACTGAAAACTGAAGCCATTAACGGGTAAATTTGTCACCATATGTTAATGACTGGCAGCCACCACACATTATTTAAGTGTACAATATATATCTTAAACATATATATATATATATATATATATATATATATAATATATATATATATATATATATATATAATATATATATATATTGTTACGAAGACAAATTGCTCAGGGGGAAATATGGGCTTATCCGGGATTCGAACCCATGTCGGAGGCGCACATGTCCGGCGTTTCGATCCGCTTCGCTAGAAAAGCAAGCTTCACTTGTGAGGCAGTTCGGTCCACTGTTATGTAACCCCGTAACACACCCCTTCTTAAAAGCGTTCTGCTATCAGAACAAGATTTACTTTCCCAGGAGTCACACTTTTGGTGAACTAGGTGGCGGTAATTGCCTAATTACTTCTAACCACCATTACCTGAGACACAAAGTTTGCCGTCAATTGGGACGACCCCCCCCCCATTTGTTACGAAGACAAATTGCTCGGGGGAAAAAATTTTGCCGATCCGGGATTCGAACCCATGTCGGTGGCGCAAATGTCCAGCGTTCCAACCGCTTCACCAGAAAAGCAAGCTGCACTAGCGAGACAGTTCTGTCTGCTTTTATGTCACCCCGTAAAAATATATATATTGAAGAAAATTGGTGAATTACCTTACTGGTCCTCGTATCTGTCTCAACATTTCGGTGTTCCGAGTTTAGTCTTGCTTCTTGAGGTCTACTGGAAAGAAAATTTTGGGGAAAAAGTATTTAATGCACTGATAATGTTCATCTTCACCGAGTGATTAACCCGGCTGCTCCAAGTTAAAGGTCCGCTGGAAAATTGAAAACTGGGTCACTATAACCTATGCTAGAATAGGTGTGAAAACATCAGAAGCTGTCGTCTGTCAGGGGCGGATCCAGGATGTAGGAAATGGAGGGGTCCAAGCCACGAGAACAAAATGATAAAACCTAAAAAAAAGGCCCCTTGTCTGAAAGGGGGGGGGGGGGGGGTCAAAGCTGCTAAAATATGGTTCTGAAACCCTTAAAACAAGGTTGCGGCGGCTGAAAAAGGGAAGGTCAGCTTCTGTCTATTAGTAAATAGGGCACATGGGTACTTTTATCAAGAGGAGGAGGGTTACCCGAATTTAAATGTGGGTAATGATGAGTAAGGTCAACCTATCCCATCTTCTTAGCCTCCCCCCCCCCCCCCCGGTAGGAAAAAGAGGATGAGAAGTATATTTCTATATATAAAATTTGGGAAACATTTTTGTGTTGGACTTTATATTTGACCTTATTTACAAGGCTTTACAATCTAGCGCCAATCCATGAATTTTGCGCAGTTTTGTACCAGTTTGCACTAGCTCTCATATACAGTGGACTTTCCAAAGCTGACAATCTGTCACAGTAATAATCAAAAGGTAATGAATTTGCACCTGGTATCTTTGTTGAACATTAACCTAATTTTCAAGCTACATATATAGTCTATCCGAGCTATTCTTATTTATTACTTTCATGCGGTAAACAAGGATGGGGTTGTTAGACCGGGGGTGGGGGTTAGAGGAGGCGGGGAGACTCTTCCTTGCGATTGCTCGGTGATTATAGATATCTATGGTACATGCCTTCATCTGCAGGCACACACAGTTAACAATGGTACTCTGTTCTCCGAGTAGATAATAGGTCATATCACGCTTCCACTGTCCGGGCGTTATATGGCCTTTACTCTTATAAGAGCATCCGTGTAACTGTGTCATTGTTCGGTAGAAAACAAAAAGTTTTGATTAAATTTTTTTATAATTATATACGGCCTCTAAAGTGCGTGAGAAATTTTACAATTACTCCGAACATAGTAAAGAACTCTGCAGTATTTGTATTCACCCGACCCATATGACGTCATTGGCGGCATCCTGTACGTGAAACGAACCGAATAGTCAATACAATAGATTGCAAACATTATTTATGAGCAGTATTGGAAACGAGTAACATTACCCACGAAGGCTATTCTAACCCGAAAATAAACTGTTGAGATGGTTACAAACATGAGTAGGCCTAGTATTTCTTATTTTTTAAGTGTACATGCAGTTATTTCAGCACAGTTAAAAATTTCAGTGTCGGTGCAAGTGAGTCCAGAAATGCCGGTCGTCAGCGTCCAGTTCTGGACCATGGAAGCGGGTATGAGAATACAATGCATAAGTGAACGTTTATACAATCAACACTAATCCAATTGTTTTCTGTTTCGCGGTGTGCTGATCGTACACACACAGACCTAGCCCGATTTAATCTCATATATATATATATATATATATATATATAATATATATATATATATATATATATATATATATATATATATATATATATATATATAATACCATATACTGAGTCCGATATCCATATACAGTGATGAATGCTACGATATAATCCACGGTACATGCAATGGATCCACAGGTTCCTTGACATTGTTCCCTGCCTTACAACAAAACATAGGATTACACCATTTTGACACCAATAAATATATGTCCACAGGATAAACTGCCGGCACGGCAAAGTAAGGGTTGTTCAAATGGCAGGTTCAACTGCTGGCATAAGAATATATGGGTAAAAGTGTAGTAACGGTGAACTGCCTGAAACTGCCTTCCTTATGAGTAATGCCAGTTACATTTTCAGGGAAAAGTGAACTTGCCGGCTGTTGAGATAGCGCTTACCAGACTTAACTACCAGGCACAACTGCTGGTATTAGAATACTATTATATGCTCCAAATGTAAATGTTTTTAAATCTTCATTATCATTATGACACTGCATGATACTCAAAACTACCAGTATGCTGGCTAACACAATTCGGTTTGTAATTTTATATGTGTAACGGCTCCGAAAATACCCCTTTCATAACATTGTCGTGTAAAATATCAGGGCATGAATCGCCTTGCTGCCTTGCAGTTATGAATTGCCTTGGTTGCATTGTCTCATACTGATTTCCAGTCGAGAACCGGTTTTCTATTGTTTTGTATTGTTTTCATTCGGACAAACACACCGACCGACCCGCACCCCGCCAAGCCTCAGTCTCATGACACCGAGAACTGATCAGTGTTAATTTTGTGCTTGACAGGTAAGAACTGTTTTTACTGAACTCTTAAACCCTAACATTTTACCAATTCGTTACTTTCAGTTTTCAGTATCAATATATCGTGTAAAGCGTTTATATTTCATATTCCATTTGGAACGCTACTGGGTAATTTATATTTGTTGTACACGCATGTCTATTTGTATTCATTGCATTTAATACGCAATGGTATCTTCATGTTTTCTCATGTATACGTTACCGAGTAATATGTCCACTACTTTAGTATAATTAATTGTAATGTGCACGTTAAATGAATTGTATATACCATATATCATATTTATGTTATGTTTAGTATCACAGTGTTGATTTTGTGCTTGGCAGGGACTCCGGATTGGAGCATTCCAGGATATGTATATATATTACTGAATTAACAGACTTGATATCACTCACGCCAGGTGATCTGGGCTTTTGCCGGGAACATCCGTTTCATATGTATGAATTACAATGTGTATGTGATAAAATGTCTCATTTGGTAATCTTTTCCTGCTAGTTAATATGATAAATTTGGTCCGTTTTTGTTCAGAATTCTCGAACTGGGTTTTAGGTGAACCTTTGACAGAAGTTTATATATCCTTACCAATGTTTACCTTGATTTTACCAAAACATCAAAGGATTTTCAGAGTATTCTCGATCAAAGGTCAAGTAGATCAAAGGATCATAGATCAAGTGTGGATTTGTGACAGCTCATGTCATATCATCTGCTTACGTATGTATGTGAAAACACAATCACTGAAATGTGAGAAAACGTAAACAACTCAAGAAATGTCAAATCATGTAATGAGCAAATTACTGAGTAAAGGGAATCACTTGTTAGCTTGAGGGAGTCGTGGGTAGATACTGCAAGAATCTTAGTCATTTTCACACCGAATCCTTGTATTTTGAACATTGTCACTCTCACCTAGTGTTTTTAAGAGAACTCATTCAAGAAATGTAATAGGCTTGTGCTGGGTTACCCCCTCCTCCCCCCCCCCCCCCCCAATAAAAAAAAGTTTATTAAATTCATATGCTGCATGGCAGTTTATAATTGTAGACCATTCTAAACTTCTATAAACCATTCTAAACTTCTATAAAGGTAAATTTTCCCTCCTGGCTGTTTAGTCTGTTAAAAAATATCAAGAAGGGCAGCTGCAGCAGGTCCGATAAGCCAGACCTATGCAAATGGCGTTTTCCAACAAGTGACCCAGCTTTTTACCTCCGCATATAGGCAACCTACCACCTAAGGTCACATGTTTTTCCCGTTTGTCAACATTGTTGTGTTTACGAAGATGTTGTTGATAAACAGGTTTACACATCCTTCACGAACGGCTTATAAGAACCTTTCACAACCAAAATTACCTTTAGATCATTAATATATACACAGAAGCTAGATATTACATAAAATTATAGAGACCGATTAAATCAGGCTGACGTAAACCCATCTAGGGATATTATATGACTACAATGTATCACCGACACGGGTAGCCCGATTGAATCGGACTCTTAAGATAAAAACTCTTCGAGTCCGATAACCATAGGGTGCGAGTTCCTGATATTTAAACCTGGCCCTGGCGTACAGATCTGTTACGCGCAAATCAACTGTTAAACTTAAATACTGCTTAATGGAACAGGCAGGCCTAATATCCCTGTAAAGACAGTCCGAATGCATTTTATGGTTTCAATCCTGACTAATGTAATAAAATTATAACTGTATTATTAACAAGATACTGAGTTTTTATCCTAGAGTTCTATTCAATCGGACAACAAGTATAGTTTCGAGAGTGGCAAACAGTCGTTTGAGCACTTGAAAACCTCACTGGGCGCCTCGTCGATTCAGGGACTGAGACCCAGAATTTGTTACATTTTATGTAACGGCCCAATTTTGAAGAGTCCAAAGAGTTGGCACGGAGTAAAAGTAACACCTGTTGACACTGATTGCAAGTGTATTGGGTGGTGTTAAGTCTGAGGCTTTATTGTAGAAACACTTACTGTATGCCGGCTATCAGACTCAATTTACGGCAGGGCCTAATGATATTGAGTTTGATTAAATCGGGCTACAACACGGGCGGCTTTAATGCAGATTTCATGCCCCATTTTTAGCCCCAGTCCGCCCCTTCATCGTGGTCGAGAGGTCCTTATTCCCCTCTGTTTATACTATAAAACACGCTCTATCAGGCAAGACCTAGTGTACATATAAATAAGTGCTTGCTTACCTGTCCGCTGACTTCTATTCCTGTGACACGGCGCACAAGGACACCGCAGTTTTCCACCGCTTTAATTCAGAAAGTTACGCACAGCTACCACAAAACGCCATGTTTGACTACCCTCAGATAAATACTAGGCCAGCTCCAGAATAAATCCGGTCAATTGTTGCTAGGGGCACCGTGAAAACATTTACTCTGGCTTTGGAACGCGAGCCAATCAACTTGCTCGCAGAGGTTCTGCCCTACGGCTTTGACCACGTTGTCATCGAATGCGGCCCCCACTGTATATCGCTTGCCTTCATTTACGGTCGGTCGACGTGCTTAGCTCCTTCGTGTATGGTTTTTATGATATCCGGGTCCTTGACTTTAACAGTGCGCATGAGCACCACATATCTGTTTTAAAATTGTTATGCAGTGGTCTCAGCTATTACTGCAAATTGAGCCCCGGCAAACAGGTTGCGACGCGACCCGACTCAACTTGGTCCGACTGAACAGGTGTCCTCGAGTTTTCTACTGTTTTTCAGAGTTTTTACCCAGCAGACAAACGACTTAGCCTATACATATATAGGTTGGGTGAACAACCCCGGCTCTTCCTGTTTGCAGCGGTAAATCACGGTAATAATTAAATCACGGCTATTAGATATTTCGGGTCCTGCGTTGTTTGATCAAACTTTTTTGTGAGTTTGCTGAAGGTCTGCATACACGTAACTCAACTGGATCAACGGCTGAGGAGGTATAATTATATCAGCAAAAATGAGACAAGCTAGTGTCACATGAAAGCCAAGTTACTGATACCTGTCATTAACATATCGGAATACATGTACATGTATATATCTATATCTCGCAATTTCAATTTCCCACAACCCATAGCTAAATAATTTTAGTTTGATATATTTGAAGTCTAAACAATCTTTTTGATATCCTTTGATATACATTATAAATTCTACATCCGAGGACATGTAGCGTATAGTATTATGCTGCCATTGCATCAAACAGATACATTTGTATATTCATATATACTGTAACATGTGCACAGTGCTAATGTAATATAATATTATATTGTCTTTCTCTACACCCTGTTATTTAATTTGGCCTACAGAAAATCACATGACTGAGGTATTCATGTGGTCAGAGATATAGTTGTGATTGGTTGCCGATTGTGCTTCTGAACGACTCGACTGGATTTTTTTTCTGACACTGCCAGAAACCAAAAACTGATGCCGACTGATGCCGAGAGCTGTATTATTAGCAGCGATCTCCGAACGTCGAGATCTGGAGGAAAATAAGAAGAGCCGGAGTTGTTTACCCAACCTATAAATATATGAAGTATAATTTGTTTGAACAACTTAATAGCAACCATGCAGGCCAAGCGCATGGGGAATGCGCGACGCATCCAGGGTGTGCCGCAGGGGGCCATGTCCCCCCCCCCCCCGACTATGCATGTAATATTGTGGGAAAACTTTCAAGACAGTAATATCTGCTAAGGAAATTAAAGCATTAAAAGTAATTATAAAAATATGGAAATATGAGTCATGTTTACGTCAAGTTTCATTACTGTACATTACCATATGCATGCAGGTACCAAACTTGTCCTCTAAAAATGGTACAAGGATGTTGAAGTAGGAGGATTTATTATATATATATATATATAAACTCCTTGGCCAGCGGATATACTGTACCCTATTCCATACCCCACCCCAGCCCCGGGCCTATTTTTATATTTTTTTCTTTACTTTTTTATAATTTAAGTAGAAACAGACATTACAAAACCAAAGATTTATTTCCCCTGTAAAATATGAAAACATATTTAAGGTGTGTTTAACTATTATGTATATATTAAATCCATTTAAGCCATCAAAAACGTCTTTCAAAATATTTTATGAATTATGGTCTGAATGAATTGCTAACACGTATTTAATTTTTATTCCGATCATGAAACATTTCATATATATTAATAATATGCGTGGCTAATTAACTTTTATAAATTATTTGCGGGCTGGACTGCGGGCCGGAACCTTAAAGCATGCGGGACGGGGCGGTGCGAGTGCGAGCTGAAAGAAAATTTTGCGGGGCGGGTGCGGGTTGAAAGAATCATAGTGACAGCGGGGCGGGCTGACTTTTTTATTATTGCGGGGCGGGATGTGGGCTGACAGGGCATTTTGCGGGGCGGGTGCGGGTTCAATTTTTTTGCCCTTTTCTGCTACGCCTCTAAAGAGTTACTTGTATTCGAGGCGCGTTTCGGAATTATGGCAATCCTATCATATAAAACCATCCAATCATGTTTAAACTTAAATCACATTGAATTTGCAAGCAAGCTACAGTACTTTCACAAATCCAAGAACGGCAGAAACATTTATCCATTTAGTTCCTAATTTAGGACCCATTTATTTCCTTCACACCATGGAAAACTGTTTGTTGAGTTGTATGGTGATGTACTGAAATTTTACCAGGCAGCTTTTGAAAGCTTTAGTTTTTAAATAATATGTCACATGTCACTGGAAGTCTATCAGTTTAGGCCTCAACAACATAAAACAAATCTTTTTTTTTTAACAAGATGTAAAAATTTAAGCACTCGCACGCTGTCGCTATATCTTCGTGGATGAACATTCTCAAGTTACATTCTCAAGTATATGTGTAGATGAAATTACAATGCCATTTAGAAGAAAGCAATATTCAGAAGGAATAAGGAAGAATAAATCACCACATACACAGGATGTCAGTCTATAGTTATCACAAGGTCAGTAGACAATATATCAATACATGTTTTAACCTCATCGTGTGTCAAACATGAGATACGTCCTTGCGGTCAATTAATACTTCAGTCATCTTTGCAGTCAATTAACCCTGATAGCAATTTTATATTCAAAGATGTTATCATCTTCTTGTGCTATTTAAGGATATTTACATTTCTTGTACATTTGTAATGCACATAATACCATGATCGCACATACCACTCTCATATATCGAAATATATATATATATATATATATATATATATATATATATATATATATATATATATATATATATATACGCTTCTGACTGTTTTGCTGCGTAGAGTCGTGAGTGAAACCAAAAAAAAACTCCTGCTTTTTGAGTTAAACGCGACTTCCACCCGGTCTAATCTCCCGTTTGCAAAAGCGGTGGCAGTGATTTTAGAGAAACCTTGTATCGCCAAATGTCATAAGCACTTGAGTTTGACGGTTGAGTGCACACGTCTTGCCTCATGAATAGCGCAGTGAGGCCAATATGTGTATTGTTGCGTGTGTCAGGGTGAATTCACCTGGCGGCATTGTGGCCCTCAGACATCTGAGAGTGTACAACCAGCCCAATATGAATGCCTACTAACCCGTGAACTCACGGCTAAGCTTCACCGCACCACGCCTGCAGTTGTATGGGGAACGAATGGTTCACGGGACAAATATCCCCTCAGTCTTTTATATTGGAGTAAGGGACAAGGTATTACGCCCCCCCCCCCCCCCCAACACACCCTCATGGTTATTTAACATGGTGGGTTAAGGTAATTCTGTAATTCAGTTTATAGTTAACTACATAATTTCCTGATTAACCTTTAGGTAAAACAGTTTATATTGAGGAAATTCAGGACACTATGCGTCCACAGCCTTCACTGAATTGTCACAGACGGTTAAATGTTTAATAATGCATGATGTATTCCATAATATATTATAAATATATAATGCATCATATGTTGTTTCATTGGAAGAACATTCATGATACTCTGAGAATGGCGGGCATGCTGTTTTGACCTATGGCGGGGTCCTTACTTCAGGGGTGACCTGTTGGTTAAGTAGGAGGGGGTAGGCATTTCCCTGCAAATTGTCCAATTTGTGTTCGCTGACGTCCTACCTTACTTCGTCATAGGTCGCCGTATATATATATATATATATATTATATATATATATATATATATATATATATATATATTATAAATATATATATATATATATATATATATATATATATATATATATATATATATGCGTAACTTGGGGTCAAGCAATAAACCTAACCTTCGTAACAATGATCCATTATGCAGTATTATAATGGTATAACAAGAACTATCGATCACAAGAAAATATGAAAGTAAAAAAATGTTTTGCGAAAATTTCTGGCGGACCGCACAGTAAGTAAAAGTTTCTAGACTGGGCTTTACAAGATTACTTTAAGCTTTCCACGCTGGTCAAATTTTTGATTGAATTCATAGTAGGTTCCTAAATATTGTTGTTCATTCGGTCCCAACAGACAAGATTTTAATCTGGCCTGCGAGTGTGACACATAAATGGTTTGACCAATCACCACCAGATGTCTCTGCCCTGCGAGTCGCAGTACTGCAGTCTTAGAGCTGGGGCAAATGGATTGTGTACAGCTGATTATTAAGGTACTAGCTGATAAACCCGGTATACCGGGCTTATGACCGGGGAACGGGAGAAATATTAACTGAGATTTGGAATGTTGGCTCATTTTTTTATTCTAAAAGATAACAGAAAATAGGTTTTTAGTGGGAAACTGTCTCAATAAGATATGTATAAATATTGTTTACATTTATTATGCGGGGCTGGTATCGTGGCAAGAATACCCCGGTATGTTTACCTTGAAGACCTGGTCAGTGATGATGTTTACATTGGGAACCGGAATTGAGGTTTTCTATGATATTTGACTGGATTCTATCATTGGACGTATAAAGATAAGTTGATGTGAGGAACACATGAAAGATTTATTAAATGTACGTTGCAAGGAAACTGTTCCTGAAGTAAGAAACGGTATATCCATAACTCGTAAATAGAAGAAGCGGCCCAACGCGACTTGGCCCGAGTATAGAATCCGGTCTTGATCTCATATGATTGTTCTAAACTGACTGGACCGTCTCATATTAGTAGTAATCAACATAAGCCATGACATGCCTGATGATATGACATCGACATGCCTCTTACTTCTCCGTTACATGAATCCTTAACATCATTGCGTCCGTCCGTATACACCCATAACCTCGTGCATGTGGACCGGATTCTATACTCGCTCCCGGGACTCCATGCAGAGGGTCCGTATCCCATTTTCAGCCACCGCAACCTTTTTTTCCATCGTATCAGACAAATTTTGAGGCCTGAGACCCCCGACACCATTCCATCCCACCCAACCCGACCCCTGTTCCTGAAATTGGAACCTTAAAATAGGTTTTGTCATTAATCCTCCTGGGCTGAACTCTTTATTTCATAAAGCGAGAAACATGTGTTTTCCCTTTACTGACCACGCACGTGGGTGAGAGCCTCGTTCAAATGTAAGGCCAGACAAGGTCAATTCACTGATCGCAAGCGTTGTTCATATGAACAATAGTAAAGTTTGAGGTTGGGAGACTACGATGCACGCACTCCGGTCAATACCGAAGGCAGTTTGCTGTGCTCGGTTTAACCTCCGTGCAAGTGAGTAAAAACGGAAAAATCACTCAAAATTATATGTACATTAAACATTATTTATTTTCATATCGCCTGTGTCACTGCGGGTATAATAACCTTTAAAATGATATATGGCACACTATTGTAAACTATGCGTATTATAGATCATTGCGAACAGATGTGAACCGAATTCCTTAAATAAGTATTAATTCCCTCAAGTATTTCATGGTAATTTCATTAGATACTCATATATCATAATTAGGTAAATACTTTGATTGAGGGTGTTAATATAAGATTAATTTCTTTATCAGACTGAAAGGGACACTCGAATCCTTTGTGTTTTTAATCGAGTACTCGAGTCCGAAATTAAGACGCTTTTAAGTACTCGTGTAGATCTGGGTTTCGGGCTGTAAACTTCTCGCAGTCTTATTCGTTACGTCAGCGTTTACGAGAAATCAACGAGAACCAAAAGAGTTAACAACGGGTTTATCCCCAAACCTTTCGTTGATGATTCGTACCAGAGATTTATATTTTTAGTTTTGAAATATCGTTAGTTTATTTCTTTAGCATTTATAGGAAACATCTAGGAAGCATCCATTGCCATTTATCTCGGCTTTTCTTAAGCATATGCTAGTTATAGAGATTATTATTATGCCTGGATCTGCGGACTGACAGGAGAAAAGGAGAGTTAATTGAGTAATAACTTAAAATATTGCTTGCTGCTAATATTACCAGAGGACTGTGACTTAGTTATTGTATTGCTTGTTCTAGTAGGGAGTAAAACCAGGTAATTGTTTTGATAATTTATTGTACGTTAATATGTAGGATAATGTTTAGATATTAGCGTGAGAACATTGGGTAGAGAACATTCGTGTCTCGTTTGATGTTAATTTCAGTACAGTTTATTCCTTGTGAGCCGTCTCTGTATGGCAGTGTCTATAGTAACTTTTGTTTGTTTTAGAATTCAAAGGATATGCACCTTTTTAGTTTGGTTTAATTAAGATTTTATCTCTTGAGGTGTGTCCATATCAAAATATATGTAATAATTGGCAGTTGGTATAAAAGAAAGTGGTGGTTGGCCAGAAGACGGTCAGGACTTGTGACGTCAGCAAGCATATATAAGATGACGAAATTCACTGTAAATGCCCGATCAGCGCGCCAGTTCATGAAGCATCTGCACATCAAGGCAGGTATGCGTGCATCACAGGTTAGCCAGCTGAAGATGATGTCTATAAGCGGAGATAGTTGATGTCTAAGGAAGGCCACGGTGACTACTCTGTAACGGACTTCAGAGCGAGTATCGCAAATTTGCCGAAGGACTGGTTATCTGGAAAATTTACACCTGATGTGGGCGCTTCCAGGAACAGACAAAGGAAATAATTTAAACGCACAACTATAGAGGTATAGTGTTACGGAACCTAATATCAACAGATCACGCAGTCGTGACTAGCACAAATTCTGTTATGGAGATTCTGTAACACTAGGCAGCGTGAAATGTCTAGGGTAATGAATAAAGAAGTCAGTGGTTTTTTTTAAACAAATAATTATAATTTAATTTTGAAACAGCCCTAACATTACAATACTCTAAATCAATACAATTTCACAGAATAACAGCAGTACAACAGCAAATCAATACAATTACACAGTATATTGAATAAAGTGTACAGTACCTGGATACCACCACTGTCACAAAAAGTCCTTTAAAGCATATAATCCAGATGAACAGTTCACATAAATGTTCTCAGAGAATAACAGTCCAGTTCAATCACAAAATCAATTTGTTGTAATCCAAAAGTGAAGTTATGATAGTGATCCCAAAAGGCAAACTGAAGACTAATTAAAATCCGTTACAAATTCGAAGAATATCTATAACTGCCGCGATTATCGGAAAAGCTCCACAGACTGACACACACTCTTCTGTGTCTGCTGGAATATTTCTCTCCCCTCTCTCGGCTCTTAACACAGCCTCATATTTATAACTTTTTCAAGTTCTGGTCATAGCAAATCAACATAATCACACAGCCTAATAAACAAAGTGCACAGTACCTGGATACCACCACTGTCACAGCGACAAGTTCTTTAAAATGTATAAGCCGGACGAACAGTTCGCACAAATTCTCTCGGAGAATAACAGTCCAATGTAAAACTCCTGTAACAATCCCGAAAGTAAACTGAAGACCAAATAAGATTCGTCAAAATCCAGAAGAAAATCTGAAGAAAATCTATAATTGCCGCACTTATCAGAAAAGCTCCACAGACTGACACACACTTTTCTGTGTCTGCTGGAATATTTCTCGCCCCTTTCTCGGCTCTAAACACAACCTCCCATTTATAACTTTTCATCCGAAAATTCTAGAAACTTCTATTTCACGAACAATCTAAAGAACCCGCCCAAAGAACAAACAAGAACAAAGAACGCTGTGTTTCTACATATCAGGGTTCACACATGGGCCGGCCCGGCTCGGTCAGGCGAGAAAGCCCCAGACTAGCATGACCGCTGTGTTTACACGACAGACCCCACGCGTGGGCCGGGCCAGCTCGCGTGTCTCCTGTGGCAACGGACAATGCTAGCGCTGCACATACACAAGTAAGACTGCTGCATACAATAAAAGCGGCATTATATTACAAAAGGATATCGCTGCATGGAAGCTTGTTGCGGATCCACAACTGTGATACGATCACAGTTGTGGGAATGGCCTGTACAGTTAGGCCTTGTAATGGTGAAATGGTAGACACTGGTAGAAGGCACCAAAAAAACTCTTAAAACTACTAAATATACACACCAAAATGCATCCGTTAGTGTCTTTGGTAGTAAATGGGTCTTTCTGGCAACTTTACCACGTTCTTACCTTAATATATTAATAAAATATAATCCCTAACGATCCTTTTAAGCCCGCGGTGATTTAAACATAACAATATACAGGAATTTGTAATGAGCGGACAATGATCGACTGGTACCCGCCACCGACATCTATTATCGCCCGCTTTTTCCAGTTCAAACAGCGATTAGATCATAGCGGGTTCCCAGTCTAAATCCCGTTGCAAAGGACTGTGGGTCACTTAATGTAATCATGGCGGCTTGTTCTCTATGTAAACACATCAGCTCTTGGCAAAATTATGGATAAGTAGGGCTATTGAGCAATATTTTGGTGCCAATAATTACCTTTTTGTTGTCTTTGGATGTTTTATAAAACATCTGCAATTATTTTATGTTTACACCGCTTGAAATGTCAATTATACGATTCCAAAGGGGTCTCCTATTTGGAACCTTACAAGGCGTTTTCCTAAGGGTCGTTCCCAAGACGTTGTTGACGGAGAGGAGCAGAGCGGATCGGAATCACACGTCTTGGGCCGAGACAACATGGAAGCATATTCCGTTATCTAGAGCTGAATGATTCCATGAGACATCAGATGTGAAGAACATTATCTCTAAGTCAAGATAGAGTCGTCTGTGCGCTAAATAGTAATGCTATCTGAACTGTGTCTTTAGAGTTATACCAGTACTTCATCGAGGGACTGTTGGTGGTGGGACCTTCGTGTATCTGAAGATGAACTGATCAATCTGTGAACACAGGGTGTCGCGTGTGTCATGTGATCAGGAGACGTGTACACAAGGGACTACTCTGTGTACTGTGGTTAACGGACTTGGTGGTTGTTTCTATGATATTTATCGAGCTTCTTTTTATCATCAGTGCTTGTATGTATGGAACGCCTCTCCAGAGAAACGTAAGCGTATGTTTTCTTTAATAAATTGATTTGGTTTTGTTAAATCATTTCCTCTTTATCTTTTGGAGTGTACTTATGCACAAGTTTAAGCCACTTGGTTTGACAGTTAAAAGGACCTGGTCGTTCACACCTCTAGTGGTGTGACAGCAAGCACCACCATTATTTTTTCACTTATTAAATTGTCCATAGTCATTAGGAATTCAATGTTTTGAGACAACCGATACACCCAGTAACAGGAAAACGACAGTTTGCAGTATTTTGGCAATAATCTAAAAATGAAAACAATATAGTAATTGAAAGGAATGCAAGTCTGGGCCATGTGCATACATTCACTTTCTGGCCCATATTCCCCGGTTCATATGTGACTGTACATTTGTGAATATTATGACGTTCTTGAATCCGGGTTTTGTTCTAGATCCACATCAAAACCTAATTGTTCTTCCTTGGCCCATTCCCGAAGTGCCCTGAAAAATTCATAAGATTCCGTTTAAGACTGTGCGACTAATTTTGTTAACAATAAATAGTCTAACATTTACATCGGTCTTCATAATGAAACCATTAATCTACCCGCATCTATAAGGTCGACCTGCCGTCGGCTGTTTGCTGGCTACGCAAGGTTACGTTTTAAATGACGTTCGGTACTTTGTGTTCGTATATCACTGAAAGGATTAGAAATGCATAAACATATATAATCGTTTTTAATCGATTATGCAAAAATGCAATTGTTTTAATCGATATTGAAAGAATATTTGTAATTGCAGTTAATTTTTTTTATTCTTATTCGGCTCGGTGCAAAAAGTATATGTTTATTAAGGCGCTAAATGCTACTACTACTGCAGCTTCTACTACCACTACCCCCCCCCCCCCCCAACACACACACACACACACACACACACACACACACTACCACCACTTATTATTATTATTATTATCATTATTATTATTATTATATTTAAATAAGCGCACACATGGTCAAACCTTATCATGAAAGCTTAACAGTTGTCCATACCATACTGAATATTTTCAGATATAGGGCCAAGCAGAATTCACTCTATCTTGGTCAAAATCCAAGATGGCGGCCAAGATGGCCGCCGGATTATTAAATATAAAAATTTCCGGTTATATCTGTCCTAAAATGCATTGCAAGTGTATTACTTCTATGTTTTCGGGGTCAAGAAATTCATTTATAAGGGTTTCAAGTATGTATTATGATTCTATGGTTGAATTCTGGTTTTGCTGAGTTTGAAATTATGCTAAATTAGCCTTTGTCTAGCACCTCGAACAGCAAACATTATTTTCCAAGTTCTGCTGAGCAGTTGCATACTTTGCGATTGTTCTCAAATGAATCTGTTATTTCCTAGCTAGATTTGTCTGTCTTGTCATGCATTTTCATGCTTGAATTGTAGAACAGATTCGATTGCAATATTTCATATTTCTTCCTTTTAATTTCCCTTTATTTCCATGCTGATAAATGTAATTGCTTTGAAGAGGTGATTGCGCAGGAAACTTCTGTGTCAGAATCAAAATAAAATTAAGAACTTGATATGTCCATAAACACTAGTCATTAGGATATTTGAAACCAACATACATGTAATTAGATTCTGCGATCAACGTAACTTTCATGCAAAAAAATTTAAGTGCAATTGACCTATCCACCAGAGCCCAAATGCTTCGCCCTTTTAACCTAATTATTACAATGAGCCCCCAAAACGCTCCTACACAGAAGGTCTTCCATGCCCATGGTAGCGAGAACTGCTTATAATATAATAATGACGTCACAAAGGTCGATGTCGCATGACGTCGTATTGACTGACGTCATCAACTCGTATAGCTGTCCTCATATCGCAGTCATTATGAACTGTTTTGCAATATTTTGGATTATTTGTCTCATACGAATTACATGCCAGGTAAGACATTATTATTTCCTCGGCAGTCAAGAGGAATGGCTCCTGCATCCTATAGCCTAGAATTTTTTATACTGTCTCCTTTGTATAAAAAAATATCCCGGAAAACATGCCGACCTTGGTACTGCCTACTGGTTTAGACTATAGTCCGTTCCAGTACCCCTGTCCACCTGTTTTTTCGCGATTATTTATTTGTGAATCAAAGAACGCCAAAACTGTTTGACCTTGGGGAAGAAAGAGGAAAAAGCGTAATTAACTGTTATGGAAATAATAGCCTACCTTGTGAATTTTCCTGTAAACAATTTAAAACCATTTTATGAGTAACTAGTCTATTCTTTAGCGACATCTTGCCACTAATCTGTTAAATGAGCATATCAGGGGATAGTGATGACGTCATAATAGACGTGACGTACTTAAGAGGCACAAACATTCACGGAACCAATAATCAAGAGCTGCCTTACCCTGTTTACAGCGAGACTTGTATTCTCCGCGTGCACGCGCTTCACTGTTACGTCACATTACTTTTTATCCATATCCAAGGAGGACAAACAATGGCCACATATTAGGGACGCCATGAACCACGGATATATTCGAGACATGTCAACCAGGCCGTAAAGTAAATAATATTTATATCGTGAGCAGGTAAGGTACCAAAAATTACGCTTTTGCCTCTTTATGCCAATGGTGCATATTTTGTTTGCCAAGTTTGTCTTATGTAGAGATAATTGCGAAAAATCAGGTGGACAGGGGTACAGGAACGGACTCTACACGTGTTCTGTTTGACAGAGCTCTGTCAAATTATGCAAAATTTTGTTTTTGTCAGATGATTGACGCTTAAAAATGTTTAAGGCCATCTGATTGGTTGCTCGTTCGTCCAATGCTGATGATTATTCATTGAATGAATATGCGATTAAGGTCAATTAGAGTTCATGGATAGGTCAATTGGGAAATATTACATGCGTTAATAAAACTTTGCTGAAAATGAAATTTGAAATATATATTATTTTTAAGAATTTCTGCCTTATTTCTGTTTCAATGTAATTATGTGGACAGTCGAGTGATGAGACGCTCGTCTATCTCAAAAACCGCAGATTTGATCAACATAGTTCCTTTCAGAGTGGGTTGTAGTGGTCCTTCCAAGGACGGTTGTTTTCTCCGTGTTCTCCGATTTCCTCCATCCCTATATACTACCGAACGCAACAATTCGAGCCATGGAGAGGGGCTTGTTATAGTTGTTATAAGTAATTGTACAATCTACATCCACATATTATATATATATATATATTAATATATATATATATACAAATAAAATAAACAATCCATATAAAATAACGTTTAGCTAGCTTATAATGCGTGCGTGGCAGGATAAAGACATATATAAGAAGCTCACACCTGTCAGATTCTATATGCCTACTGTGTAAGTATTGGAATTTTGCTAAAAGTGCCTTTTTCATTAGGACTTCCAATGTTAAAATCCTGTAAAATTTGTTTAATACTGCATTTTCAAATGAAAGTGTTATTTGCTGAGCTATATTTTATTATATTAAATTTTCTGCTTTCTTCTGTTTGATTTCCCTAGAGGCGATGGATGAAAGAAATTTAGCTATTATGTCTGGTATCAAATTTTGTAAATTTTACGATCAATTTTACACTCATGTAAACCTCTGTTAATGAAGTTTGGAAATATCAGATTGCAGTGCTGAAATTTAAAATACATGTACTGGTTACATGTATTTGAACACCATGCGTGTTTCCAAGGAAAATCGTATCCATAAATCATTTGGCTACATGCATGCATGACAGGATCGATACGCACATATGTTGAAGCTCACACGTGTTTGATGTACAGATTCTTTGCTTCTTTTGCCATAAGGTGATGGCTTTCACACTGTATGCTGGCATGAAGACAGAAACAGCACACTTTTAGAGGAGCATAACATGTTGCTGTATGCTACCTTTGTGCTATAGTGATGAATGCATGATATACTCATCTTACATGTAGATACCTTTGCAGATTGCTAATATTGTGATGTTATGATGATGCTCGTACAAAATAATAAACATGTATCAGTAAAATATTACTACCATTTGCTGTGATGCCATTTTCATGATATAAAATTTTTTTTGAATTTAACGAGTTGGAATTCATTTTGCATGATGTGTTGGTGTCAACAAAATACTTTCATTTGCTAACGGTATGCATACTTGTAGATTCATGTAGTTCATACATGCATTATTAGAATATTTACCACATGTATCAAACTTTAGGGGTCAGTGCTGCCAGTGTTCAAGCCAGCTTATCGTTGAATTAAGTTTCAGGGATGTATAATGAGGGAATGAAAAAGCATGGCGCAAGATGGAATTTCGAATTCACACCACAAGGTTGAAAAATATAATAAACCCTTAGGTTCCAGACATACATTTTGTCCTCATCACCTAGATTATATCAAAATTCAGTACAAAGTTTGGTTTGAGTTTTCATTGACTTGATGGGTGAATGTAACGGTTCCGTGCTTTTAGCTGCTGTGCTAAGAATTTTCTCTTTAGGTCGGCTTTATGCTCATATGCAGAATGTTTGGGAAACTTTTATTTCATACCACATGCTTCATCAAGTGAACTTACATCAATGAGAATAGACTAATTCTGAATATTGTTCCTGAATATTATTACTGCTGAAGAGAATAGTTTATTACATAAAATTTTGTAATATTGCCATCAACTTTTTTCACTTATGCCTGAATATTTTCTTTTAGATTTAACAGGACAATAGTGTTTTTTTTCTGGTAAATCATACACAATTCCAATTTACTAACTATCGGTTCTGTTTATCTTAGGTGCAAGGCTCAGTGCGATCTACAATTTTGCATCATGTGCACATGGTGATTATTTTTTTTCAAATAAGTGTAGTAAATATTTTTTTGTAATTATATTTATAAATACATGTAAGTAATATAAAATGTGTGCATTATGTAAGTAAATGAAGTATTTTAAGCAGTAACGGTAAATGCAAAGGCCATGTCAGCTAATTGGTAAGGATAATCTTACCATATCACCAAAGTAGCGGGTAAATTACAAACTGCACAAGTATCTGAAAGTTTGCTGATTCCACATGCACAATCACCACATTACAAATACAGCATATCAAGGGGTAGGACGTCGCCTAGTAGTTACAGTTTTGGACATCGGAGTTGTAGGTGCACACTTCGAACCCCATTCAGTAGGGATGGTTAGATCCAGAAGTCAAGTAGAACCACAACCCACTCCCATAGGAACACCGATTATAAAATCTTCGTCGCCAGTGGAGAGAGCCGAGCGTTTTATACCACTCAATAAATTGAGGATAAATATTACCGGATATATTGATATTTTAAAATCCGGCGGCCATCGTGTCCGCCATCTTGGATTTCGACCAAGATATTCTGAATTCCGCTTGGCCTTATATATGGAAATACTGAGTATGGTCTGGACTACTATTATTCCAAGTTTCATTCTTCTTTTATCTTTTACACAATTTTTTTATGTATGCAGCTTAACCGATGGGAATATTACCGAACTCCTGTAAAAAAAATCAAAAAACAAAAAATGAATACCTGGAGAGGTTTTGAACTTCAAAAATTGAATTTCTTGGCCCCCCCAAAAAACATAAAAATAGAGTATTACAATGCTTTCTAGTGACATTATAGCTCGAGTTATTGACATTTTTAATCCGGCGGCCATCTTGGCTGCCATTATGGATTTTGGCTAAGATAATTTATTTTCAGCTTCGCCGTATATCTGAAATTCACCATTAAGCTCCAAAGAGCAGTTTTGGAAACTTTCATGCTTCTTTCATTTTTTGTACAATTCCTCCAAATATGGCACCTTAACCGCTGGACTATAATGGAGTGGTTACCTTATATATAATTAATATAAATAATTAATAAAACATGAAGAATTTAGTGTTATTCGTTATTCAATTCTTGTGGTGAGGCATAATTCAAATAACATACTAGTAGTCTGCACAAAGTAATACACACACAGTAAAGTCTTTGTAGAGAG
Organism: Sipunculus nudus; assembly: GCA_026874595.1. NCBI lineage: Eukaryota > Metazoa > Annelida > Sipuncula > Golfingiida > Sipunculidae > Sipunculus > Sipunculus nudus. Next base: position 14,556,458 of record CM049315.1, on the reverse strand, counting down.
AGAATTTTGAGTCTATTATGTTAATATATTTGAGATCCTGAGTTCTTTTCATTAGTCTGTTGATCGAAAATGTCTGCTAAAAGCAGGAATCGTATACATCCGGCGAAATTTTTCATCCTTTACAAAGCCTTGTTTTTTTTTCGAAAGGAAACTGTATAATTATTTTGACGAATTAACATTGATGAAAAAAAATTTGTATTGACGCATGTGCTGCTCTTTTGAAATCTTTCAATCAGTTATAGTATTCCCAGCTGTCTTCGTCTCTTGTTAACATTTTCCGACATCTGTTTAAAAGTAAACATAACAGCATCATCTGTGACCAATCTTGCGACCATTGTATCACATATACGCTTGTTAAGGTTGCACAGTCTGTAGTGATGGCTCAGTGCAGCTTTAGTCCCGACGTCATAAAAACGCCCAAGACCGAGGAACTGCTTCCAGCAATAGTGATTAAATGCAGATAGACATTTCCGCGGGTCTATCATGGACTTGGGCGAGAAGAGTAAGCCGTTAGGTGGTGCCCGCTTCCGGAAGTGAAACATCTGTAGATACTCTGGGTAATTCCCGTCGCCTTCAAAATCCACAAGAAAATAGGTATTTCGGAACGTGTACACAGGACGCTCGACCTTTCTCGGATGTCTGATGATAAGACTTTGTAGCATATCATGGTAATTGGTTGTATTTCGGGGAACGATGTTTTCATCGAAATCTATAACGAGCACGTATCGATAACGGTACATGTAACGGAGAATGCAGTCATTTATTGAAGCTGGGCTTCCGAGAGCCACCCCGTTCCAATTAACGGCATCAGTCGGAGGCGGTATTGGGTGTACAGTTAGAATCTGCTCTTTTTCGTAAAGATTAAATACAGGCCTGATATTACCAGATACGGTGCCGTTATAAACATGAACTTCCGAAGCCCCCATCAGTAAATTAAATTCCATCCATTCTATGAAACGATCTACAGGGATATTAGCATAAGCAATTGGTACACATACACCAAACTCTACTTTCCAGTTTGAGCGAATTGAGATGGTTACTGGTAAATATATAGTCGAAACACCACAGGGAGAAAAAGAAAATGAAACATGACTTGGTATTTCCGTCTTGCTTTGCGGTGAACAGGTATATAAATGTTGGAAGTACTGAACACCGTTCACGCTCCCTCCTGCCCCAGACGTTAAGACGTCAGCAAGTACCGCCGTCGAGTAATCTCGTCCGTCGTACCATAGTTGACAGAAGATGTCCTTTTTCTCCGTCGAAATCCCTAGCACTCTAACAACTGGGGATTCTCCCACTATTTCTCGATTATCGTAAAACGCTGAGTAGACAAGAATTTCTTTTTGATCTAATACATTCAACTGCCAAATGCCGTGGGCGCCATATTTTATCCCTTCTGTTTTCTTTAAAGTATTGCACTCTGTAAAGTTTTTCCTTTGGGAAATCTGTAGGTATTTTAGAAAACTCATGCGAGCCAGTTTAACTTCTTTACTCCTGGAGGACGGAGGATTACTGTTCATTATGTAAATCAGTACACCAATGCCAATCACTGTACCAAAGGAAAATCTGAAATATAAAAAACAAAATGCAAAACAACAATATAAAAAAAGCGAAGTGGGAAAAGATAATATTCGATGAGTGAATGTTTTGGGTCCAGTGAAAAACCACCTTTGATATAAAACATGCTTATAAAACTTTGTTAGCCTACGCTCGGCTCAAATGAACTGGCATCGCAAGTTTTGTAAAGTCCAAAAGAAACCATTACGTTTAAATGGATGTGATATAAATAAAATAATATTTCCTGTTGTTATAACGGACCTGAGCTCGCAGTTGCAGTCGCCGCTGACAGGGGTCAATCATATATGATGGGAAGGTCCTTTTGATAGTTTTTTTTTCGGTTTTCCCTAAAATTTGATGGTTTGATCATGAAATAAATAACAACAATAATCTACCTAAAACATGGTGTCACACACTCATATTTTACGTTGGTATCGATAGTCCTTATATAAACACATTCACTTCACCTTTTGGCAAAAGTGTGCATTTATGATCATGCGACTGATCATACGTAACCCGAGATTTTGTAGGAAGAGAACATAACAACAGCATTTATTATTGATATTAAATTATCAAATTATGTCAAACTCGTAATACGCAGAAAACTCCTTCTTACGAATTGCTTTTTATGTGGGTGATAAGGGGTCAAGCATGAAACAAACACTAATGCTTGCATTGAACGATCGTTTAAGATCACATTCTTGCACTGACAACTAGTTTTTATGTTATAATAAATATAACATACTTATATAATAAAAAGACAAGATATTTACCTCAGCGCTCGCTGGCCGGCCATTACTGTTTCAGGTCATATCTGTAAAGTACACAGGTTTATCTGAGCTAACGGCTGCCTTACATGTATTGATTTATTCATATTAAGAACTATGCCGTTTAGCCCTATACCTCCTCTGAATAGACAACGCGCCTTAATCAATAAGGTAAACTTTCGCTCTATTTGTGACGCTTTTAATTTAAACATTATTATTTCAATATATTATTATATAAATTCAGATATTAAAAATCACATTTTTTTGTAATGGTATATATCTTGATCAGAGTTCATGCTGAGAATGTTACATCGAATTGACCCAGGGATCATTCGGTGTACGGCCCTAAACGCCCTATGTAGAACGAAACATCTGTAGTGACCAGTTGTATGAATGATCACTAGAACATCACAGATATACAAGCTGTCGCCGAATCTATATCCTGAGCTGTTTCTAGGCAAAGATTGATGTTATGAATGCAAACAGAAACATCACATATAGGATTTCAGTTCAATTGATCAAAGCGAATATATAAATAACCTCTTGGTGGCCAAATAAACATATTTTCCATTTAACATTCGTATAAAGAAATATAAAAGAAAGGAATATGTACTAACTAATCATGCATTCGTATCTTAATCTGTACCAGGCAATATACTTTCGCGTGTGTACTGTGTATTATATATTGTTCTTTGGATTTTCGAGAAATGCAAAGTTCTCGGCTTGAGATGAGAAGCTATAAATAGGGGCTGTGTTTTAGAGCCGAGAGAGAGGGGTGGAAGAATATTCCAGCGGACAGAAAAGAATGGGACCTTTCCGATACATGCAGCAGTTAGGGATTTTCTTCTAAATTTGTGACGGATCTTATATAGTCTTCAGTTTGCTTTCAGGATCATAACAAGAACTTCACTTTTGGATTATGGCGGATTGATTTTGTGAATGAACTGGACTGTTATTCTCTGAAAAGATTTATGGGAACTGTTCATCTGGGTTTAACGTTATAAGGGACTTGTTATCGCTGTGACAGTAGTGGTATCAGGGTATTGTACACTTTACTTATATACTTGTATTGATTTGCTGTTGTACTGTTGTTATTATGTGAAATTGTACTGATTTAGTGTATTGTAATGTTAGGATTGTTTTGGGAATAAAATAACATAAAATTGGAGGCTCATCCAGGAATCTTAAAAGTTTTGAAAATTTATTAGGCCTTGACCTAAACACATTGTTTACAATACATTGTTTACAAGATTACACATTGTTTACATTACATTGTTTACAGGATTTATCTCAGAGTTTTTTTGCTATTGTTTTAACATCTTAACATGGCAGATTTCAAACCTGAGACATTTGTTGAAGATCCCGACCCTGATCAACTTGAACAGTTATTATGTGAAATTGTACTGATTTAGTGTATTGTAATGTTAGGATTATTTTGGGAATAAAATAACATAAAATTGGGGGCTCATCCAGGAATCTTAAAAGTTTTGAAAATTTATTAGGCCTTGACCTAAACACATTGTTTACAATACATTGTTTACAAGATTACACATTGTTTACATTACATTGTTTACAAGATTTTTCTCAGATTTTTTTGCTATTGTTTTAACATCTTAACATGGCAGATTTCAAACCTGAGACATTTGTTGAAGATCCCGACCCTGATCAACTTGAACAGTTGACAAAAGAACCGTTATTGCGTTTGGCACAACACTTAGGAAAGTCAGGAAATTCCTGGTCTGTATCCTTCATGTGTTTTAACTGGATCTATGGCCAAGAAAACACACACGAGGATAATGTCCAAGATAATAACACTCTGGGAGTCACTAGTAACTCGTCAAATGACTCGCCCGTACAGGATGCAGCATTCAGAATTTATCGCGGAAAGGCGCAAAATTAATACAACAAGCTCTGACCAAGTTTTTACAACATTTGGATTACCAAAATCCGTCCAGTCTGACCGAGGGTCTAATTTTATGTGTGGCTTGTTCCAACAAGTTATGCTTGAGCTAGGTATAAAACAGTACAGCTCTTCGCCATACCATCCTGAAAACCAGGGCGCCCCCGAGCGTTTTCGCCAGACATTAAAAAACATGATTAGGACTTATTATTATGACACACAGAAAGACTGGGATAAAGGAATCCACCTATTGCTGTTTGCTGTCAGAGAATCCTTTCAAGAGTCCTTGGGTTTCAGTTCCTTTGAACTAGTTTTCTGACATGGACCTCAAACTGAACTTCCATTAAAACTGCTTAAAGAAAAACTTTTGTGTGAAAATCCTGATTCTCTTAGTTTACTACAGTATGTCTCAGACTTTCGAAGTAAACTACGAAAAACAAAAAAAAAGAAAAAGAAAATAATGCGTTTTCTTTGGTATGGTTGGATACTACAGGCAGTTTTGTCAAAATTTTCTGCTGTGGCTGAACCTTTGACTTGTTTGTTATAGAAGAAACAAAAGTTTGTATGGAATGTTCAGTGTGAAAATGCATTTCAGAATTTGAAAGCAATTGTGCAAAGTTCACCAGTTTTAGCAGCTTCAGACTTTTCTGTACCTTTTAGTTAGCTATAGATGCTAGTGATACTGGTGCTGGTGCTGTGTTGTTACAAGAAGGCATATGATGGCATAGATCATCCAATTTGTTATTTCTCAAGAAAGTTTAATGCAAACCAGAAAAACTACTCCATTATTGAAAAAGAATGTTTGGCTTTGATTTTGGCATTGCAGCATTTTGATGTTTTTTGTTACTTCATCAGTCAGGCCTATCATTGTCTTCAGTGATCACAATCCCCTCACGTTCATGGACAGGTTGAAGTGTAAAAATCAAATATTGTTGAGATGTAGTTTGTTCTTACAGGATTACAATCAATGCGGACACTTCCTTTGCTCGTTCTGTCAGCGGAACTTGCCAAAAACCCTATTAGCAAGTCAAAATAGGAGACATATCTGGAGCTGCCGACTCTATCAATACAATCATCGATCCTCGGAATCGGGAACGTGCCAGTCTTGGTGACAGAGTCCAGTTTTCGATAATCTGTGCACATACGGTAACTTCCATCAGGTTTTGGCACAAGAATACATGGTGAGCTCCAATTGCTGTTACTGAGTTCTATAAAATCATTGTCCAGCAAATATTGAACCTTATCTTGTAGATACTTTTGCTTGTCTGGATTCAGTCTATAAGGATGCTGCTTGACTGCGCTTGCCTCGCCAACATCGACGTCATGGCACAATATGTTAGTTCGCGTTGAAATGTCACTAAACAAATTTTCATAATTCCGCAGCAGGTTCTTGTTGTTGTTGTGCGGTAAGGTGTGACAGTTTGGCATCCAGGTTGTTAAGCACGTCTGAGTTTTTTAATGGTACTGTATCACACTGAATGTCTACATCACACTTACAATCAGTATCTACTTTAACTGAGTCAGGGTCAGTTTTTACACAATTAACAGCAGTAACATTTTGTACAATACCTGATGTGCTATTTCTGTCATAATATGGTTTCAACATGTTAACATGGCACAGTTATTTCTTCTTACGCCTATCTGGTGTCAACAGTATGTATTTAAATCACTGACTTTCTTGTCAACAATGTAAGGACCAAAATACCTAGCCTGCAGAGGTCTGCTAGGGATGGGAAGTAAGGCAAGGACCTTTTTCACCACGCTCAAACGTCTAACTTACAGTGTGCCTGTCATACTTTGTTTTCATTATTTTGTGCAGATTTTAGATATGACTTTGCAATCTCACAAGCATTCTGTAGTTTAGTGCGAAAGTCTGAGACATACTGCAGTTAACTAAGAGAATCAGGATTTTCACACAATAGTTTTTCTTTATGCAGTTTCAATGGTCCTTGAACGGAGTGTCCAGAAACTAGTTCAAAAGGACTAAAACCCAAGGACTCTTGAAAGGATTCTCTGACAGCAAACAACAATGATGGATTTCTTCATCCCAGTCTTTCTGTGTGTCATAGCAATAAGTCCTGATCATGTTTTTTAATGTCAGGTGAAAACGCTCGAGGGCGCCCTGACTTTCAGGATGGTATGGCGAAGAGCTATACTGTTTTATACCTAGCTCAAGCATAACTTGTTTGAATAAGCCAGACAGAAAATTAGACCCTTGGTCAGATTAGACGGATTTTGGTATTCCAAACGTTGTAAAAAACTTGGTGAGAGCTTTGACATCACTTTTGTCATTAATTTTGCGCAATGGTATTGCCTCAGGGAAGCTGGCAGATGCGCACATAATTGTCAGCAAGTATTCATGTCCAAATTTTGTTTTAGGCAGTGGTCCAACACAATCAACAATAATCCTACTGAATGGTTCCTCGAAAGCAGGAAAAGGATTAAGTGTGGCCTTAGGAGGATTCTGATTGGGCTTGCCTACCATCTGGCATGTATGGCATGATTTACAATAATGTACAACATCTTTCTTGAGGTTAGGCCTATAGAAGTGTGTACTAACTTTTTGATAAGTTTTATTTATACCTAAATGGCCATACAAAGGAGCCTCATGTGCCATGCTTAGAATTTCATTGCAAAAGCTTTTGGGCATTACTATTTGATGTTTTTTGGCCCATTCATTATCAGCGCATACATCAGGTGGTCCCGATTTACGCATTAGCACTCCGTTTTTAACATAGAAACGAACTGGGTTCTGTGACAGTTCATCTTTAGAAACTGCCCTGGGAAACAAACATGCAATATCAGGGTCCTTTATTGTTCCGCAATAAGTTCTGACCTTGAGAATGCTGCATCCTGTACGGGCGAGTCGTAAGACGAGTCACTAGTGACTCCCAGAGTGTTATTATCTGGACCATTATCCTCATGTGTGTTTTTCTTGGCCATAGATCTAGTTACAGTACATGAAGGATACAAACCAGGAATTTCCTGACTTTCCGGATCAGTGTCCTGGTCAAGTGACGGCTTTTCTGTCACTATTGGTACAGGCTGTACTTTATCAGCTGCAACATCATTGCCCAGTAGCAACTGAATTCCTTTAAAGGGCAAAGTAGTTCTTATGCTCACAGTAATATTCCCAGAAATCAAATCTGAATTTAAATGGATACTGTGATGCGGAACTGAAGTGTGTCTGTCTGAAAAAAACACAATTAACAAGTACATGTGCACAAGTAAAGGAACAATTAGAAAATGGCAAAGTGTTTACTAACATGAGAGTCTGGCCTGAACCAGTGTCCCTCAAAATTCTAATAGGGGTAGAATCTGAAAAATCACTTGAAAGTGATACAAAACCATCATGTGTGAATGGTTCAAATGACTCCATTTCAGATTCAGGAGAAGAATCTACTACCCCAGCTTCATCAAAAAAAGAACTGACATTGACAGTGTCAGTCATAAACTCTTTCTCGGAGTCATTTTAGGAATCTCCATGCTTTTTATCATCAAACTCCTCATGGGAGTCAACAATGTAATTTTCCTCAGGAGAAACAAACTTCTGTTTGTCATAAGAGGACCTGCCCTCAGTTGAAATACTCTCGCAAGAGTCATAAAAGGACTCAGCCTTATTTAAAGGATACTCCTCGCAGGAGTTTTGAAAGAACCTAGCCTTATTTAATTCCTCGCAGGAATCAACTGAGGTTTTTACCACGCAAGCTACGGATTCTTCTTTGGATTCAGACGGCACTCGGGCCTCCGTGGCATCAAACTCTTTATTGGAGTCAATAAAGGAGTTGTACCCCTTATGTACATGAAAAGGGCCTGGGTCTTGTACTATGCTATGCATAGATTTTGAAACAAAACCAGAAGGTTTGCTATTTGGTTTATTCGCAAGTTTCAAGCAGTCAGATATTAGATGACCTTCCTCCTTGGAGTAATTACAGATTTTCTTTGAAAATGACAGGTCTTTGTTGGACTTAGACTCAGTGGACGTGGACTGAGATGTAGCAATGGACTCTGCTGAACTATCAGGACTACTAGTACTGGGTGACTGTGCTGTAAACTTCTTTTGACCATACTGCTTTACATTATTGTTTGTGAATGACTGGTTTGATTGTTTAGTAAAGGACATTTTGTGTGTTAATGAATAATCATCAGCTAATTGAGCAGCAATGTCAAGTGTTTCAGGACTTTTCTCATCGTGAAAAGTTTTAACATCTGCGTTAATGCAGCGCTTAAATTCTTCAAGCAAAATCAACTGGCGCACATTGTCATAATCTTTCATTATATTTTTAGAACTACACCAGCGATCAAACAATTGCTCTTTTGTCCTTGCAAATTCGACGTAGGTCTGTTCTTTGCGCTTTTCCCAATTTCTGAATTTCTGGCGGTAAGCCTCCGGATCTAACTCATAACCTTTTATGATTAACCGTTTCAACTGGTCATAGTCAGCAGCAGCTTCTACTGAAAGTTCTGTATAAATTTCTCTGGCCTTGCCAGTCAATACACTTTGTAACAGCATAGTCCAATTTTCCTTAGGCCATTTTAAATTTTCAGCTACCTTCTCAAAATGTACGAAATATCTATTAACCTCTTTTCTTGAAAAGGTGGGACAAGTCTAATGTGTTTAGTAACGTCAAAACTGTGAGTTGGGGCAGCACTTAGACTACGTTCTACTTTAAGTGTTTCTAACTCCAGTCGTTTTAACTCAATTTCTTTTTTTCTTTTCTAGTCTTTCTCTTTCTTTTTCTTTTTCTAGTCTTCCTCGTCTTTCTTTTTCTAACCGGTCTTCCCTCTCTTTTAATGCTAGCTCATGTTGCATTTCCAACTTTTTAAATTCTAATTTGCATAGCAAGGCTGTCATTTTTTTTATATTTCAACTTCAGTCTCTTCAATTAAACTTTTGCTAACTAGATCTTGCATGAATTTAGCAATGATATCAGGCTTTCTCAAAGCTTTTTTCACACTTAGCCCTAAGTGTTGTCCCAAACACAACAACTGTTCCTTTGACAACTGTTCAAGTTGATCAGGGTCGGGATCGTCACGAATGTCTCATGTTTGAAATCTGCCATGTTAAGATGTCAAAACAATAACAAAAAAACCACTGAGATAAATCATGTAAACAATGTACTGTAAACAATATGTAATCATATAAAAAGAATGAATCATAAAATAATGTCCTAGTCAAGGCGTAATAAATTGTCAAAACTATTAAGCATCTCAGACGAGCCCCAAATTTTATGTTACGGAACCTAATATAAACAGATCACATATGCGTGATGAACACAAATTTTTTAATGGAGATAAAAAAATCAGATTCTGTAACACTAGGCAGCGTGAAATGCCTAGGGGAATGAATAAAGATGTCATTGGTTTTTTGTTAACAAATAACCATGATTTATTCTTGAAATAATCCTAACATTACAATTCATTAAATCAATACAATTATACAGTAAAATACACAAAGTGCACCGTACCTGGATACCACCATCGTCACAACGATAAGTTCTTTAAATGTATACTCTCGAAGAATGACAGTCAAGTGTAAAGCTCTTGTAACAATCCAGAAAGTAAACTGAAGTCCAAATGCACAAAAAATACAGGAGAAAGGCTGAAGAAAATCTATAATTGCCGCACCCGTCGGATCAGGTCCCAGAAACTGACACTAGCTTCTGCGTCCGCTAGAAATCTTCTCTGCTGCTCTCTCAGCTCTAAAACACAGCCCCTTTATATACTCTTCACCCCAAGCCGAGAATTTTCCACTTCTCGAACAGTCTAAAAGATCTCACACAACATAGTAAACACGCGTTACAGGAATAATCTAGAATAACATCGCTGTGTGTATCTCTACATACCAGGGTCCACACGTGACCCACGACCAGGCCATATATGCGGGGAACTGTAGTTTTTTTCAGACTAATCTATTAGATTCTTTGCTACCATTGCGCACAGCCCGGCACAACGCGCACTCAGCATCCACTCATCTTGCTACTATTATGCGCTCAAAGGCTATTGAGCGCAAAGTGCGCGGTAGCAAATAGCAGTCGCACAATAGCATTTGCTACCCTTGCGCATTGCTTGCCACATCGCGCAATGAGCTGCCACTGGACTTGCTACCATCAGACACAGACCGGCTCGTACGCGCAAACTGCGCGGTAGCAAATCAGACCTGCGCGGTAGCAAATGGCTGTCATTGCTACCCATGGGCCTATGCACACACCGCCTCATATGTGCAAAATGCGCGGTAGCAAGTCAGACCTGCGCGTTAGCAAGTGGCTGTGATCGTATCATGGCGGCTATGGTTGCAAAATCTGCTTCTATTGACGTAATGCAAGTCTTTGCTGCTAGAGGTCGCTCGGATAGGACCACTCAACGTGATATGCGCGGTAACAATAAATTGTCACAAAGTAGCAAACAGCCTTGCGCAGTAGCAAAGGCCATTGGTCATATTAAGCTGCGATCGCAATGCGCTATGTGCGCCGTAGCAAACAAACCTGCACGGTAGCAAGTTGCTGTCAGCTCGGACAGGACCACTCAAAGCGTTATGCGCGGTAGCAATTAACTGTCGCAAAGTAGCAAACAGATCTGCGCGGTAGCAAATGCCATGGGTCATATTGAGCTGCGATCGCAATGCGCAATGTGCACGGTAGCAAACAGACCTGTGCGGTAGCAAGTTGCTGTCAGCTCGGACAGGACCACTCAAAGCATTATGCGCGGTAGCAGTTAATTGTCGCAAAGTAGCAAACAGATCTGCGCAGTAGGAAAGACCATTGGTAATATTAAGCTGCGATCGTATTGCGCAATGTGCGCGGTAGCAAACAGACCTGCGCGGTAGCAAGTTGCTGTCAGCTCCTATGCATGGGGACTATGTCTTTACGATCGCAAAATCTGCTACTATTAACGTAGTGCAAGTCTTTACTGTCAGAGGTCGCTCGGACACGACCACTCAAAGAAATATGCGCGGTAACAATTAACTGTCGCAAAGTAGCAAACAGATCTGCGCGGTAGCAAATGCCATGGGTCATATTCAGCTGGCAATGCGCAATGTTCGCGGTAGCAAACAGACCTGCGCGGTAGCAAGTTGCTGTCAGCTCCTATGCATGGGGACTATGTCTTTGCGATCGCAAAATCTGCTACTATTAACGTAGTGCAAGTCTTTCCTGTCAGAGGTCGCTCGGGCATGACCATGGGTCATATTGCCATGGGTCATATTCAGCTGCGATCACAATGTTCAATGTGCGCGGTAGCAAACAGACCTGCGCGGTAGGAAGTTGTTGTTGCCTGCTACTATGGGGACTATGAATTTGCGATCGCAAAATCTGCTATTGTTGACGTATAGCCATGACAACATGACACACAGGCCTTCTGAAATAAACTGATAGGGCCTGGAGTCATGATGGCAGTCACAACAGGACGCCCATTCTAAGGGTCGGATCAAATATTTAATGTCTGGTATTATTTGGCATCACAGGCTTATATAGTCGTATTATATGTGCTTAATATCGAAGAAAAAATTTTGTTACACAAAAATAATTACATTTATAACCTTCTTTCATCACTGTGGCACCGATTCACGTGAAGCGGTACTTCGCATTCAAAAGTGAAGGTGTCATGGCGCGGTCGTATATGTAAACTTGGAAGTCGGAAGCCGGACGCCGGAAACTGAGGAATCGTTTTATAAATTATGCAGTTTAAAGCATATACAAAATGCTAACGCTTCAATACCGTTTTGTTTTTTTTCCCCGATAGAATAAGATCTTTATTATCATTCTGTGAAGAATAATAGTTATCCAACCTCAATCTGAACGTTATGGACGATTTTGTGCTCGGAAGCAATCTCGGAAGTCAGTCAGAAGTGCTGGGATGTTATCCAGTGTGTATAACTCGGAAGTCACAGAGACGCACTGGTTAACTTGTGGTCAGTTAAGAGCCACAGCCCAAATGCAGTTTCATTATAATTATAGTTGCATGCATATATCAAAGTTGCTTATGCTGATTCTGCTTTGAATGCGTGAATAACACAAAACATGATACATAATCGTAAAACTATAAGTTCTTAATTTTTTTATTTGTAAATTTAATATATATATATATATATATATATATATATTATATATATATATATATATATATATATATATATATGTATATATATATATATATATAAACACATATGTGATGGTATTTTCACGTAATATATTTCACCCTATCTAGAGCTATGTTTTGTGAAAATTATTTATATTAACATGGGGATGGTATGGGAAAGGGTAAATTTTTAAAATATGCAATGTAAAGAGGACATAAACGAAAGATTATGAAGATTTTCTGTTCCACAACTATACTCCTACATGTATTGGAACAATGTATTCAAACTTTAGGTTGTTGGGCTTTAATATTTATATTTCTATAACATTACGGTATAAATTGGAAAGTCCAAATATTCAAAAGTTCGTAACATGTTAATGTCAATGATGAAATGTGCGTCTATACATTTATAACTTGCAAAATGTCACTACTAGTATTTAAATGTAGTACTCGTTGTAAAATAACTGATATGTTCAAGTCTTATGACAATCTTTGCATTTTACCGAATTTCGTGATCTGAGAGCGCACATGCAGACTCGGACAGCAGAGCACAGTGCGCGAGTCTGAGTATCAGCCCAGGAGCCGCGAGATTTTTCAAGGTTGATCCCACCCCGAGCTGAGCTCTGTGGGGAGACCGTGTATGACTCACACGGTACTGCAATGAGGGGGGGGGGGGATTCCTCGGTGTTATGCTTGCGCCCTCTTTGGATGCACCACTGAATAATAAATATGGTATAATAAACCCTTATACGGCATTAAAAATACAGTTATAAATTACGATGTCATTCAAAATAAAAACAGTAATATATTTTCCATACGTTGAACAAATATGAAAATTCAATATATCCCAGTAGGTCATCGCTGGAAAAAACATACATGTATCAAATACAAAACGAAATGTCCTTCAATATGTTAGAGTTCTACGATATTTAAAAAAAAGTTAAAATATATCTTAGAAAAGGTATACAACAGTCCAGGTAATATATAACATACTAATACATGTGTGATTATAAAATCTTATCGATTTGTATATTTAAGCAAATCATTTTTTTTTAAAACTAAAATCAATTCTTTTTCAAATTTTAACTCTTTCTTTCAAACTTTTTCAATCTTGATATTTATATATTAAAATTCACTCCTGATGTTTCAACATCACATTTCAACTTCAAATAAATGGATATTTAATAATATTTTAAAGTATATTTGCAACTGATTTCACTCTCATACGTTATCATATGTGCATGATAAGGGCATGTAAACAGAATGTACTCCCTTCAACTTCGGATTACTGTATACGATTACAAGGATCTCGATAAGAAATTACAATTTTGAATGTAAAATCTTTAATAAATAACCATATAGAATCTTTATCGACACGTAAGACATCTGGGGCTTCAAGTAAAAGTCTGTCTAGAGGTGACCTGGTGTCTTAAAGATGCTACGGGATATAGGCATTTTTATTGAACCTGTTGCTCATCTTTATGATTCATTCCTTGAAATTCCACGTAAAAATGATGACACCATGCAAAAATGGAAACCAAACCGGATTAATAAATCAAGTTAGATATTTACCGCTAAGATAAATATTTCAATTACAAATATTAATTATTCCCATTCTACTTTTGCTGTATAGTAATTTTTTATCTTTATATAAAAATATATGCATCTGAATATTCCGTGTATACTCACTATTTTTATTTGATTCTTATATTTTTATGCTCAGAAACAAAATTAACCGGACTATAATCGGAATTCTCGATACAGAATTACCGTGCGCTTTCGGACCCCCTTTTCTCCGGACTTAATAGTTGCTGGTATCAGGTTCTATAAATAAACAGAATTTTTTATATCTATAACATTTGCTCTGTAACAATTTATTTTTAAACATTTAATGAACTTTTTTTGGCTATGCAAAATGTTTTGTTTGATGTTTTATTGATTTTTTTAGTTGACGTATTTTACAAATATATATATATATATATATATATATATATATATAAAGTATAAATGTTTGTGTCCTGTGGTTTTGCAAATTTTCAGAACATTAATTTGATGAATATTGTACCTAACTGCATAAAAAATATCGATTATATATAGAATCGTTCTGCAAAAACATAAACTATTGTTTTTTATATGATTGTAAGATGTTACAATCGGGATCATATCTATTTACACATTCATTGTGTATTTTTTTCTGTCAAGGTATTGTTAATGTTTGTGTTTATTTTTAATTTTGCAGGATACGTCTGATGAAATCAGTAGCAAACAAATTTTTGTAAAGCATCATGTATATTATGCTATTTTGGCAAAATTTCAAAACACGAATTGAAACAGGTTCCATTTACAGCAGGTACATATAGGGGAAAATATCACATTGCAATGTGATTAATATATATATATATATATATATATATATATATATATATACATACATACATACATATATATATAAATATGTGCAACCTGACCATGAAAAGTAAAATATAATTTGGCATAAAAAGTATTACATAATAGATAAGAGTTTAAGAGATTCATAATCATGATTGAATTTTTTGGTCAATGGAAGAGGAAAAGGTTTTTCAATTGATACATGATAAATAAAATATTTTGTTCGAAACACCCTTGTTAAAACATTTATTGGACGTTTTGTGGTTCTGTCAAATTATCTGTTTAAGTCTCTATGATATTATCAGGGTAATTTTTAAAATATTATCAAATCTTTATTTTTTTTCATGTTTCCACAGACAAAAAATACGGTAACAGCGAAAATATTGATGAGTAATTATATAATCTTGTTTTACAAGATGAAATAAAATATCAATATAATATATTATAAAAAACAGCATAATTAATGTTACAAAACAGAGTTTATGAAAAATATGTGATATTGAAGAAACTGAAAATGCTTGACACGTTTGCTGACGACATGATGACCAGTGCATTAGCCATTACTGGCTAGTTTTACGCATGTTATTTGGACCATAACCGGGCATTACCGAGCAAGAAATAGTCTATAACTTTGGATGGATAACTTTGATTTTTTACATAATGATAGAAAAGACCTTATTCTATCAATATAAATAAAATGGTACTTTCTATTGATGTGGTATCATTTTAATTATGCTTCGAACATTGCTTTATTTAAAAAAAAATCCCTGCTTCCGACCTCGGACTTCCGAGTTTTACACATAGCCGTTTGGAAATCCCCTACCGGAAGTTTTGATTCTCCCGCTGACAGACGTGGAGACGAGTTTTTCGAGTAAAACCAGCCTCGGTATTAAAAACTGCTGCACGAATACACGTAAGTAAACCGTGGATGTAATAATTATTATTTACCCCAACATAATAACGTTACTTTTTGTCTTAACTCAGGAAAATGGCAGTTCGAGAAGTAGATGAAAATGAAAAAGTAGTGTCAGAAATGGCGTGCACATCTGCACATACTAGAATTGATGCGAACCCAATAGCTTGTACTGTCACCCCATCGTCTCCAGTTCATCTAAAATCGACGTTTGGGGTGACAAGCTGTCGCTAGTTGACGTAGTGCAAGTCTTATGCATGGGGACTATGTCTTTGCGATCGCAAAATCTGCTTCTATTAACGTAGTACAAGTCTTTCCTGTCAGAGGTCGCTCGGAAAAGACCATGGGTCATATTCCATGGGTCATATTCAGCTGCGATCGCAATGCGCAATGTGCGCGGTAGCAAACAGACCTGCGCGGTAGGAAGTTGTTGTTGCCTGCTACTATGGGGACTATGTATTTGTGATCGCAAAATCTGCTATTGTTGACGTACTGCAAGTCTTTGCTGCCAGAGGTCGCTCGGGCAAGACCACTCAGGCCAATATGCGCAGTAGCAATTAACTGTCGCAAAGTAGCAAATAGATTTGCGCGGTGGCAAGTGCCATCGACCATATTTAGCTGCGATAGCAATGCGCAATGTGCGCGGTAGCAAATCAGATTTGCGCGTTAGCGAGAACCTCATGGAGGCTATCTATTGCGATCGAAACTTTTGCTGCTATCGTTTCAGTGCAAGTCTTTGTAGCCAAGGGTCGCCCGGATAGGCCTGCAACTATCTTTGCAATAGGCGATTAAGGAATAAATAGTCGTAGAGTAACACATTGACCTGTGCAATAGCAGGTGTTACGGGCCATATTAACTAGCGACTGCAAAGCGCAATGTGCACGGTAGCAAAACAGACCTGCGAAATTACAAGTGCTTGTTACTGACTGATCATAGACATAATTCTGGAATAATTTATGCTTAAGTTCATTGATTTTTTTATTCAAAAAATCACTAATGATATATTAACATTTAATTTTGAAAAAACACTTGTTCCAAACCTTTGTCGCCCTTCTCTTACAAAATCTTTGAACATATTTATATTAACAGGATTACAAAGTAGCCATTGACTAATAGACATGCTCTCCTGTAAACATGTATAACATGTTAACAATGACGATCCCAACATATATACATTTAAGCATAAGGTGACATTTAAGCAAAAGGTGACATATAAGCACGTGATAAAATATATACAACATAATATAGGCGACAAATAATCTTACAGAATGACTAAACATAAACAGACGTGAAAACAATACATGCAGGATAACCGTTAACTCTATTCTGCACTAGAAACGGTTCAAGAAATAAGTAGTGTGGCACTGTGGTATATATACATTGTATCATTTTAAAAAGTTTAGTTTGTGTAATAAACCGTGTTAAGGCTATGCGTATTTTATCTCTTAGAAAGTCTGATGCGGCATTTCTCCCATGTAATATGAATTCTTTTCACTTTTCGTTTTCAGTTTTAGTTGTAGGATCAAGTCTGATACAGAAATTTACATCATATTTTTCTTCGTCAAATGCTGTTTTAATGAACGTGGACATGTCGGATCAACATCAGTTGTACCTTGAACATTATTATAAATAGTATGTGCTGCGTGCTCTCTTCAGCTGCAGTACAGTTACATAATGGGCTCTCTGTTTTCCCGATTTTAAACCATATATTAATAGTGATAAACACTGGAGTAAACACTTACTGGTGTATATCATGCTCGAAGGGTTAGGATAACCCGGATCCAGGATATAGCATATATTAGTAGTGACAATACACCTTCTGGAGTATCTCATGTCCGAAGGCTTAGGGTCACCCGTATCCAGGATATCACATATATAAATAGTGACCAACACCTACATGAGTATTTCATGCCCGAAAGGTTAGGCTATCCCGTATCCCTGACATACACCTACTGGTGTATTTCATGCCCGAAGGGTTAGGGTAACCCGTATCCCAGATATAGCATATATTAATAGTGACAAACACATACTGGAGTATTTCATACAGAAAGGGTTAGGGTAACCCCTATCCCGGATATACCATATATTCATAGTGACAAACACTGGAGTAAACACTTACTGGTGTATTTAATGCTCGGAGAAGTAGGGTCACCCGTATCCCGGATACTCCATATATATCAATAGTGACAAACACTTCCCATAGTATTTCATGCCCGAAGGGATCCGTATCCAGGATATACGTATATTAAATGTGACAAATACTAATTGGAGTATTTCATGCCCGAAGGGTTAGGGAACCCGTATCCCGGATATAGCATATATTTAATGTGACAAACACTTATTGAAGTATTTCAAGCCCGAAGGGTTAGGCTATGCCGTTATATAGCATATATTAATAGTGACATACACTTACTCGTGTATTCATGCCTGAAGGGTTAGGGTAACCCGTGTCCTGGATAAAGCATATGTTTAGAGTGACAAATACCAACTGGAGTATTTCATGCAGAAAGGGTAAGGGTTATCCATATCCTGGATGTAGCATATATAATTTAATAGTGACAAACACTTACTGGAGTATTTTATGCCAGAATGGTAAGGGTAACCCGTATCCCGGATTAGCATATAATAAATGTAACAAACACTTATTCGGGTATTTTATGCGGGAAGGGTTAGGGTTCCCCGTATCGCGTGAATATTATATATTAATAGTGACAAACACTTCCTCGAGTATTTCATGCCCGAAGGGTTAGGGTAACCCGTATCCCGGATATAGCATATATTAATATTCACAAACAATTGCTCCAGGCAAGGATATAGCATGTATTAAGAATAATAAACACTTACTGGAATAAACACTTACCGGTGTAAATCATGCTCGAAAGGGTTAGGGTAACCCGTATCCCGGATATACCATATATTAATAATGACAAACACTTATTTTAGTATTTCATGCACAAAGGGTTAAGGTAACACGTATCCAGGATATAACATGATTTATAGTGACATGTTTGGATATATTAATTAAACACTTACTTGAGTATTTCATGCCCGAAGGGTAAGGGTAACCGTATTCACTACTGGTAATTAATGTCGCTGAGATCTCCTCTCCCCCTAGTGACAGTCTTGACACCTTTTATGGTAGCAAATAGCTGCTATTTGCGCTTTCGATTCATGGGGACCACTCTGCCAGGTTGCTGAGATATCCACTCCCCCTAGCGGCAGTCTTGACATCTTTAAGGTAGCAAATAGCTTCGACTTGGGCGTGCGATCACTGCCCCTGGCGGCAGTCTTGATACTTTTATTGGTAGCAAATAGCTGCTATTTGCGCTTGCGACTCATGGGGACCTTTCTGACAGGCCGCTGAGATCTCCACTCCCCCTGGCGGCCGTCTTGATACTTTTAATGGTAGCAAATAGCTGTTATATGCGCTTGCGACTCATGGGGACCCCTCTGCCAGGCCTCTGAGATCTCCACTCCCCTTGGTGGTAGTTTTAACACCTTTTATGGTAGCAAATAGCTGCTTTTTGCGCTTGCGACTAATTGGGACCCCTCTGCCAGGTTGCAGAGATATCCACTCCCCCTGGCGGAATTCTTTACACCTTTTATGGTAGCAAATCGCTGCTATTTGCGCGTGAAATTCATGGGGCCCCTGTGGCAGGCCTCTGTGATCTCCACTCCCCCTAGTGGCAGTCTGAACACCTTTAAGGGTAGCAAATAGCTGCTTTTTGCGCTTGCGACTCATGGGGACCACTCTGCCAGGTTGCTGAGATATCCACTCCCCCTAGCGGCAGTCTTGACACCTTTTAAGGTAGCAAATAGCTTCTACTTGCGCGAGCGATCACTGCCCCTGGCGGCAGTCTTGATACTTTTATTGGTAGCAAATAGCTGCTATTTGCGCTTGCAACTCATGGGGACCTTTCTGACTGGCCGCTGAGATCTCGACCCCCCCCCCCCCCCCCCTGGCGGCCCTCTTGATACTTTTAATGGTAGCAAATAGCTGTTATATGCGCTTGCGACTCATGGGGACCCCTCTTCCAATTTGCTGAGATATCCACTCCCCCTGGCGGCAGTCTTGACACCTTTTTTGGTAGCAAAAAGCTGCTATTTGCTCTTGCGATTTGTGGGGACCCATCTCCCAGGCCGCTGAGATCACATCTCCCCCTGGCGGCAGTCTTGACAATTTTTATGGTAGCAAATAGCTGTTATTTGCACGTGCGTTTCGTGGGGACCTTTATGCCAGGCAGCTGAGATCTACACTCCCCCTGGCTGCAGTCTTGGTACTTTTTATGGTAGCAAATAGCTGATAATTGCGCTTGCGGCTCATGGGGACCCCATTGCCAGGCAGGTTAGATCTCCAACCTCTGGCGGCAGTCTTGACACCTTTTATGGTAGCAAAAAGCTGCTATTTGCGCTTTCGATTCATGGGGACCCTCTGCCAGGCCTCTGAGATCTCCATTACCCATTGTGGTAGTTTTAACACCTTTTATGGTAGCAAATAGCTACTACTTGCGTGTGCGATCACTGCCCCTGGCGGCAGTCTTGATACTTTTATTGGTAGCAAATAGCTGCTATATGCGCTTGCGACTCATGGGGACCTTTCTGACAGGCCGCTGAGATCTCCACTCCCCCTGGCGGCAGTCTTGATACTTGTTATGGTAGCAAATAGCTGTTACATGCGCTTGCGACTCATGGGGACCCCTCTTCCAATTTGCTGAGATATCCACTCCCCCTGGCGACAGTCTTGACACCTTTTTTGGTAGCAAATAGCTGCTATTTGCGCGTGCGATTCATGGGGTCCTTCTGGCGACCGCTGCGATCTCCAATCCCCCTTGCGGCAGTCTTGACACCTTTTATGGTGGCAAATATCTGCTATTTGCGCTTGCGACTCGTGGGGACCCCTCTGCCAGGCCGCTGAGATCTCATCTCCCTCTGGCGGCAGTCTTGACAACTTTTATGGTAGCAAATAGCTGCTATTTGCGCGTGAAATTCATGGGGCCCCTGTGGCAGGCCTCTGAGATCTCCACTACCCCTGGTTGCAGTCTTAACACCTTTTCTGGTAGCAAATAGCTGCCAATTGCGCTTGCGACTCATGGGGACCCCTCTGCCAGGTTGCTAAGATATCCACTCCCTCTGGCGGCAGTCTTCACCCCTTTTATGGTAGCAAATAGCTGCTAGTCGCGCGTGTGATTCATAGGGGTCCCTCTGTCTGCCCGCTCTCATGTCCACTCCCCCTGGCGGCAGTCTTAACACTCAATGCGATGATACTATAAATTTTACCCACTCCCAATTTTTTTAAGGGTAGCAAATAGCAGCTATTTGCGCGTACGATTCATTGGGCCCCTGTGGCTGGCCGCTCACATGACACTCCCCCTGCCGGCAGGATAAACATTATTGCGATGCTACTATAAATTTTACCCCCTCCCAATTTTTTTAGGATACAACAGGCTGCCAAGGCTTCCCCCCCCCCATCCCGCCGGCACTAATGAGAAACTGCCTGTGAAAAATCGAAAAGTCCCATAAGCTTAACTACAGGCCGCTACCGAAAACCGACAGTTCCCCGCGAAAGCCCAAGGCTAGCATGACAAAAAGAGTTCAACCAGTACGGATTAAACTGCGAATGTAACAAAAGGCCCGGCGAGGGTGACACAACTCGAGTTACCCCCTGTCACACAATAAAAAGAGCACCTGTAACAATAGACACAGTGTTCTTTTTCTAGATTATTCCTGTAACGCGTGTGTACTGTGTATTATATATTGTACTTTGGATTTTTCGAGAAATGGAAAGTTCTTGGCTTGAGATGAGAAGCTATAAATAGGGGCTGTGTTTTAGAGCCGAGAGAATATTCCAGCGGACACAGAAGAGTGGGACCTTTTCCGATACATGCAGCAGTTAGAGATTCTCTTCTAAATTTGTGACGGATCTTATATAGTCTTTAGTTTGCTTTCGGGATTATAACAAGAACTTCACTTTGAGATTATGGCGGATTGGTTTTGTGAATGAACTGGACTGTTATTCTCTGAGAAGATTTATGTGAACTGTTCATCTGGGTTTTTCATTATAAAGGACTTGTTTTCGATGTGACAATGGTGGTACTCTACACTTTACTTATGTACTTGTATTGATTTGCTGTTGTAATGTTGTTCCGTTACAATATATATATATATATATAATCGGCCCACAAAGCTTTAGTTTGCGACTTCTCGGTTGTTGCAACAAACTTTCACAGATGTATGTGGGCCTCCTAGACTTGAATCTAATAAGATGTTACAGCCTCAGACCACCGGATATTGCCTATGTCAGACTTAAAAATAAATATATATTTTCAAGATTTCTCAGGAAGCTGTGTGGAAACAGCGCTTCACATATTTACTCACTGTCAAATTACGTCCTAATATGTATTATTTGGTTAAGTCTTAAACCTATAGCATTTTATTTATTTACATTTAAATGATATGACAATTCTCAAGTAAATGAGCATTAAGAAAAAAATCATATACATTTAATGTATCACGATAATGATAATTCGCCTTTATTTTCATTGTGGTAACAATATTGCACTTTTAGGTACACATTTTAAAGTAAAATTTACAATATTCGTCTAAGGTTTCTTGACATTTGCATCTGGCTGTTCAAACAAGTCATTGCCTTTAACGCAAAAGTAGTTCAAGGCCCGCCTCTTTGGAATATACATGGTGCAGCCGCTTTTTTTTTTTATTCTGTCGACAACCACAGTGGGTTAAGGGAACCCTTTTGGCGGCAACGTTTGCCGGCATCTCAGGTGTGGCCCTGTTTTTATCCTGAGCTGAAATGGGTTTTGGGGGGACCCCAAAAAATTGATTTTGTTCAGTCCTGGAGGTTGCAGGGGGCCCATGCGCTCCCAAACTACGTTTTCTCTTTATGGATTTATATACACTGTGTAGGAGCAGGGGTGATTCAGAATTTTTTTCCTAATAAAATTACTCGTACAAATATTTATTTGATTTTACCAGATCACAATTTTTCATATTTTATGACAATTTGAAATTATAGACCAATTAATTCCCTGTGAAATTAATTTAAATATATCCATTGAATGTATTTATGTGATAGATAATAACAATTGGAGCCCTGATCCAAGAATTTTAAATCTCATTCCTATAATCCATCGCAAAACTCCCACTTGCTGAAACCAAAACAGTGAACCACGTGGACAAGCGCACAGGAAATTGCCTAACGTCGTGCAAATATTTTAAACCTATTTCGTTGAAGAGCAACTCAGGTGTTTTGCATGGGCGGATACAGGATCTTAGGAAAGGGGGATGGACTGGCACAACACTCAGGCAAAGGTAACCTGAAACTAGGAGCCCTCACATGCAGAATTATAAGGAAGAACGGCATCAGACGCATGTCCTCCATATTCTTGTCGGAATAAAGCGTATACAATTCTGCTTCCCAATTTTTTTTAAAGGGAAAGAGGGGTCCAGGTCCCCTGCCCCTCCAAAATCCGCCTTTGTCCGGTGCCCCCCCCCCCCCCCGGACAGGGAAGAGGTAAATCGCGGGGTTTAACACAATAAGGTCCGGTTCCCATGCAGTTTTTCATGCACAGAATTCAATGCAATATTAATTCACTGTGTTTTTATAAGAGAAGACAATTTTAAGCACTAAGCTAATGTACTGTCACGCATCATCCCCCGTGGTCGTGCTACTGACGTCACGCCTCACTTCTCAAGACAGATCAAGGAGGATCATCAGTGTAACAGGCAGATATGAGTCACTCTATACACCTGACTTCCTCTGTACCGCATCCTACTTTTTGTGGCACAAGTGTCACGTGACCTCGGCATACAAAACCAAACCAGCGATGACTTCATTAGTGTTGCCGAAATACGCAGCAGGTGTAATTATACACTTGTTTTGACGTACACTGTTCAAGATTCAGGTTAATACGATTTTTGCGAGAAGTACCTTTAATCATGGAATTTCGGCAAGTATTGAGTTATACAGTTTACGGACTAATTCTTCTGATGTTTCGGTATCAGTATGGGCTTTATATATGTAAGGCTGTATAATGTACATGCTTATGTTCACATTTCCATGTGAGTAAGTCGATATGAGAAACTAATATGGTGGAAAAAGTGCCAACATTATAGAGCCATTTTAGTGCATACCTAAACATAGCTGGCATGCAAATTACTTACACGACACTTATAATACACCTTAATTTTGTGTTAGGAAATTGGAAATAAATAGAACTAACTGGAGAAGAGGCATGAGGAATACACAGCTGAAGTTCAACATCTCTAATCTATTGTAACTCTCATACGAATACACACACACACGCAACTGTAGGTGACAGGGAAGTACTGTATACCTTATTTATGGCACGAATACTCTTTTGCGGTATACATTGAGGGTCCATTCATGTAGTCAACCGTGATTGATACATCCTTTGATAACTTAAGTGAAATGTCGCCTGATGATCACCCCACTTTCACGACCCCTCAAGAAAGACGGTTATCTTTGTTAGATGCGGGCTAATGTAAATCCAAAGAAAAACCTCCCGCTAACATGACTCCTTTGGCTGGTCGCGCAGGTGGTCGTGTTAGAGAGATTTCACTTTACTCTTACAAACAGATGTGTGTCTGTGTATGAGTGACCTGCACGCGAATATTCTTTGCGAATAATATCTCTTAGTATCAACTAACATCACACTCCTTTAAATTTCATGTTAACGTGTGATTTCACAGATGAATACAAAAGTGCGACCGATAAACCCGAAGCATAACAGTAACAATTTTAATACGTTTGAACTTTGAAATAATCGATTTAAAGCTAATGTTACTTTGCAGATACACCGGAGTTGGAAACGTCATTGCAAGTACAGTATCCCTTTTATTTTTCGCTACCATGTTATGGTCAGGCTCTGCATGTCCACCAAGATGCGAGTGTCAGGATCGAGATGGAACCGTTGATGCAACATGCACTGACTTCCAGCAGATCGACCATGGCACGTTACCAACAAACCTGAGCAAACTAACTCTAGAAGATTTAAAGAGCACTATGAGTCCTTGCACATCATCTCTCTCATCAGTGACCGAGGTCGAAATCAGGAACAGTAATCTGGAGAGCAAACCCCTCGGTTGGGTGTTCAGTTGCTACCAAAATATTTCAGCTTTACGGGTCGTGTACAACAGTATGCCGGTGGTAAAATACAACACTTTCTTAAATAGAGAGCCCCCGGTAGCACTCCGTGAACTTTCCCTTCGGTCCAATTTCATAGTGCACGTGGAGCCCGGGACATTCAGATTTTTTAAAGATCTGAAAGAAATTGCACTGTCACACAATAAGATTCGATATATTTCCCCGGACACATTTCCTGGTTTATCTAAACTCAGTCTGCTTTATCTTGATAACAATCCACTGAACATTACGACCATTGATAAGGATCTTTTAAAAGAAGTGCCTCAAGTACAAGTGCTTTATATCACTGTACTTGGTTTGAATTATGTGTCAAAGTCCAGACTCTCCTATTTGGAGGCATTATCTAATTTAACGTCATTATCCATCGGAAGCAATATCGAACAAATTCATAGAGATTCTTTTTGTGGCCATTCGTTCCTTAGAGAAATATCGTTGATGAACAATAATTTAAATAAGATGTCTCTAGAATTTATCAACTGTCTCCCTAACCTGAAGTTCCTTCATATAGTCAGTTCTAGACTGACTGGAATACTTTTTGAGAAAACGTCAAGAAAGGATTCCATAGAAAACGTTAGTTTAACTGACAACGCGCTTAACTCGTTTCCTGTAAAAATTTTCAGCATTTTTCCATCACTAAAAAGCATTGATCTATCCAGAAACCCAATGCTTGTTCTAAGACAAAATGATTTAAACCATTATACATGCAGTCTTACTCATATATCATTTTTCCTTTGTGGTATTAACTTTATTCCATTTGATTATTTTATGAACTGTCAAACTCTTAAATATATCGACGCAAGGCAGAACAAGATTATGTTTATACCTCATTTGCCATCTGAGAATATCTTGGCACTTTTCGGAGAAAATCCTATATACTGCGGTTGTAAATTAGATGCAATTAAACAATTCACCTTTAAACAACCAGTGAGAGCAGCTGGAATCACATACTTATGTGCAGCGCCGGCGATTATGGTTAAAGAAGGGCCAGGGGACAATTTCGAACGTACTGAAGACAGGAAGAGACAATTCACTGATAAATTTTCGGCACTGCCTTTATGCAAAGAACCTGCTGTTGCAGAATTCTCACTTAAACAAAGTGAGGATTCACGTATAGAGTGCAAAGCTCAAGGTGACCCAGTGCCTGTAATAACAATAATAAGACCAGACGGGGAGACAGTCATGAAAATTCCAGAAAGGTCGACTGCCCCGTCTAACAGCCTAATTATGCTTGTGACTCAACCTGGAAGTTACAAATGTAAAGCATTTAATATCGAAGGAGAAGACTCAGCGATGGTTCAGATTTCTAATGGTATGCATCATTCATTCGCTTATATTCGGGGAAACTGGTAATTCTATAAATTCCCAGAATGTTTAAGATTTGTAGCATAAACCGAGAGATGCCGATACAATTCGTTATAAAAAATTCTAGATTCGTGGAGGTAATCATTATGACACAATGCGTTTCCTGTGATTATCTCGGATTTTTGCAGCAAATTATGGCATGAAAAAGTAGTGGGAAAAATACTTTTTTCTGCATTGGACCTACCTTTGAAATCTGAATAAGAAAAATAATGGGAAAAAATGATGTCAAAACATCCAATGTTTTGCATCGAGGATCATTATTGGCACAATAAGTTAAAATTGCAATTTTTCTTTTCTTGTTTAACTTGGACACTTATCTGACTTGAAAAAAATCATTCAATCTCATCTGACAATTTCAGTTTCCTGTTATCCTTTGTAAGAAAAAGAAAGTAAATTCCTGTAAATTTGTGCATAAATGATATTCTAATAACAGTCATTGCCACATACATGTTTGTATTCTAATATTTCAGTGACTGGAACCACGGGCGGAACAAACGGGACAGTACCCCCTCAGCTTCCGGCAACAAACAATAATATACTCCTATATACGTTGCCTCCTATCTTCGTCGGCGTGGTCGCGGTGGCCTTTATTGTTATAGTGGTACTGATTATTCACCGATATAGGAAGCTCTCGCGGAGACCAAAATCTGAGGGAAAAACTGAACATGCAGATCTAGGTATTTATTCAAAACCGGACCACAATAACGACGCTGCTACAAGGGAGGACCATGCATACCAGGAATTAAGAGCTCCTGTGGGAGCCCCCGTTCCTTCAAACAACTGAGCAAGTACATACTCTCTCATACGCAAGGCATGTGTGAAATTTGGATCGACCGGGCACCTTTCAGAAAGCTCCGTTTGGGAAAAGATGGCTTGTTTCGCGGATCTCTAACGTCAACGGTTCATGTTTGATTTTAGAACGACGGGCCTTGGACCAGATCGTATATCTCACAACTTAATTCACCTAGTATGAGACAAAGAAGTGTAGTGACAGTAAAATTTAAGTATAAAGGAAGTTGAACAATGCACGGAGCTGCAGGTTAACTATGCAAGTGCATTAGATGATATGTTTTCAAGCCATTGTACGACTGGCCAGGTATTTGGCGCGTATCATCCATCGCAAAAACAGTGGTCGAAACTCATACACGTGGTTGTAATGAAACTGTACATCAGCATAGGCAAGCAGCCTGGCTGGCCTCTTTACGAACTTAACAAGACAGAGACTGCAGACCCTTGCCTTGCTTCCATCTTAGGAGTGATTTACAATATAATGTCTTTACCCCTGTTAATACAAGAATCTGGCCGATTCTAACGCGTGAAGTTCCCACGTGTCCAATTTCCAACTATTTTTCTTCCTTTTGCAATGAATTCATATTTTTCATTTTTCTATGTTTGATGTATTTGACCCTATTACTCGATGTTAAAAACATACTTACCATAACAAAATGCTCACATCATAATTTCTTTACCATTAGAAGCCTTGCTTTGTTGCAATTGGCGTTACACTTGTTTACCAGTTTAAACCATTCCATTACATGCATCTACTAAAAAATAGTTTGTGTAACGCATACAATAGTTACTGCTTCATATTTAATCACATGTCTGTTGTGTCAGTGCTTCTGGACGATTATTGAAGACATCTGTTACATATAACAGTCCTATACACTACACCTGTCCACCTGATTTTTCCCGGTTATCTGCAGGTAAAACAAACTTAAAACAGGTGAACAGGGGTAATGGAACGGAATATAATATTTGGTGCCGGTCTTTATTAATATTTTCTAAAAATAAAAGGGGTTGTTCAAGAAATATTTGCATAATATTTTTACTCGAGTGGAACCCATTATACTTTTATATGTGTATATTTAGATAAGGTGAGGAAATATCCAATATAACAATACCCATATTACCAGAAGCGTTATTAAGAAAACTTTGCAGCACCGAATTCTTGGATGAAAGGTTGGTACATTAAAGGTGTATTGCAAAATGCAATTTTTAAATGACTGTAATTTTAAGCAGGGAATAAATGCTTCTTGTATCTTTAGAGATAAAATATATTTGCCGTGGAATAAGTACAAACCTATGAGAGTGCATTGCTTCTACCTGGTAAAAGGAAAAAAAATTGTCTCGTACGAACAACATACTAATTCGTACGTACGCCTTTCTAAATAGTCTAAGCTGTCAGATCCATAGACTGCACAACCGGCTAACTAATATACTCCCAAGTAATATATATGTTTGATAACGCTAATTGATATCCTTACTGTACAACATCCTCTCCTGAATATTTTTTATCATATACACATATAAATAAATAAATAAATAATGCAACAAATACAGTTAGTTTGACATCATAATATTGTATGGCAGTATACTTTCGTATGGACAGTTTTAAGCTGTGCTAACGTTGAAGCCTCGAGTTACTACTCGCTGAGTTCCCTCACGCCGGCGATCGTCACGTAACTATTGCTTAACAAAGGGACAAAGCTGTTCCTTTTATTTCTTTTTAACACGGTTGGATTACTTTGAGGAATGGCGACATTTCGAAATAAGCTCATTTGCGCTTGTTAAGAGTAATGAGTAATCTGCGTAATGTGTGGTACTTTTCTTCAGTATACAAAGATTATATATATATACATATATATATATATATATATATATATATATATATAGCTGTGCTCACTCATCAGATGCACTATATATTATATATAATAATAATAATAATTACACTGATATACATATATATACATATATGCATATATAAATGCAAATATATATATACACTATAAAACAGTCACTTTTATTATATTTTATTAATAGGGAATTGATCTTACATCTTTGATTACATCGTCATTATTTTTCAGGTTTTAATTAGGAATTCTACTTTGTGGGGGGGGGGGCAAAAATATGGGAAATATCGATGTGTGTGTATAGGTGTGTGTCTGTAGCAAATGAAAATTCATTTTCATAACAACGGTGTTCTAGCAATTTGCATGGAGGAGGGGATGTGGCATAATTAGGATGAGAATACGCATATATATAAAACGGATGCCCTATGGTAATTAATCAGTCAATGTGTTCTTATGTCCGTCTGTTCGTTCACAAGTTCGTTTCCGAATGATAACCGGGTGACTGACATATGAATTTCAAACTTGATTTATATATGACCAACCACCCAAAACAAGAATCCTATTGATTTTGGGGTCGTGAGGTCAAAGGTCAAGGTCACAGGGCCTGCTTATTATTAAATATTGTGGATGCATTTTAAGCCACACTTTTCATCCAAGCCCTTCTTTCTTGCATATATAGTTCAGCTACCAATAGGGAAACAACCGTTTCAGGTCATAAAATCTGTCCACAAATTCGTTCTGGATGATAACTCTAGTTTGATTTACGTATTGGTTAAAAACTTAACTTATAAATGGCCCACCATCCTATTCATTTTATGGGTCATAGGATCAAAGGTCAAGGTCACAGGACCAATTTCTTTAAAAACAACATTTTGGATTCCCGTAAAGGTAAACTTTTCTTCCTTAACCTTTCATCTTGAACGTAAATCTACCCTACCAATAGCGAAAGAAACCTATTGATTTTGGTGTCCAAAGGTCAAAGGTCTAGGTCACAGGGGCCCTCCGTCGAAAAATCTTTGAATTTTTTAAGACAAACTTTTCGTTACGAACCTCCCAACTTCATATGGCTAAGCTAACAATAGGATATCCTTTTCGATTTAGGGGTCATAGCTTCAAAGGCCAAGGTCGCAGGGCCCACCCGTTCACAAATTAGTTAATAGATGATAAGGCCAGTAAGGAATGACTGATTGACTTTAATTTTTTAAAATTAATTGCCGACTACTAAAGTAAGAATATATTGATTTCAGGGTCACAGGACACATGTGTATGCATTTCTAGCCAAAAGTTTCATTCCAAAAGTTCCAACTTCCACATATTGTTAACTGGAAGAAATCTGTAGACTTTGGTCCACTTTAAAAAAAGCTAGTGGCCACATTTATAACTTAACCTTTTACCAAAACCTTCAATCTTCCATATGGTTCCCCTACTCATTGGTGAAACACTTCGATTTTGACGTCTGAAGGTGAATGGTCAAGGTTAAAGTACCGACTTAATAAGTTGTGGACGCATTATAAGAAAAGTTTTTTTTTTTATATAAATATCCAAAACTTTTCATCTTTCACTTACGGATCACCTAACTATACGGGATAACCATATTGATTTTGACATCACATGGTTGAAGGTCAAGGTCATAGATCCATCCTTCTGAATTACATGCTTACAAAACTTACAGTTGAATACATCAGATGTTATTATGACTCTGTTGTTTGGGGTGTCCAACTCCTTTATTTTAATACACGACTCTCCCTGATTCATCCCTCATCCCTTATTGTTTAAATACTAATTTGAGTCAGTTCTCTCGGTCTCTGCGTTTAATCAGGTAGGTCCTATATTATATTTTTTCAGGCATCAAATAGCCCGCACTGGAAGCCTATGGGCCTTTTGCGGGGACCTTCATGACCTGTCAGTGCTCCAGGTACTACTAATTAGATTACTGTATCTGCCAAAACAGAGTTTTGCGGATACGATGTTTTTAGTTGGACGCCGCCGCCACCGCCGCCGCATAGGTTTCCGGAGAACTCCTCCGTAACTACTGGGCAGAATTTTTTAAAATTCGGAATTATGATCGGGTCACATGTGAACTGCTGCGGCATCATCTTTGGTTGACCTTTGACCTTTCCTCTCTGCCCAGCGTCCATTTGTTCGTCTGTTTCCTCACTTAAACCCACATATCTCGGGAACCGTTTGACCGATCAGGCTAAACGTTTTGCACAAATGTTGCCCTTGGATAGCTTTAAAACATACACTAAAAATGGTGGCGCCACCTGCAACAATTTTTGCACAACGTCCATCTGTTCATCTGCCTTTGGAAAAAATCACTCATATCTCTGCATTGGTTGAACTTATCCACCTGAAATTATGCATGTGTATACATCCTTGATAGCTTTCTTGATCTTTGACAGGTGGCGCGACATATATTTACGTTCAGGCTGCAGACTTACAGGCTTATATCTTAAGACTATTTTGACATATCCATTCGAAATTTTGCTTGTATATAGATCTTACATAGCTCTTTATCATACGCAAAACTGGTGGCACCATCTGCTACCATTTTTGCACAGCGTCCGTCTGTTTGTCTGCCGATGGATAAGATCACTCATATCTCAGTAGTGGTTTGACTTATCTGCCTGTCATTTTGCAAGTTTATACATCTTGGATAGCTTTCTAGATTTTGTGGCAGGTGGCGCCACCTAAATTTATGTTTACGCAGCAGACATTCAGGCTAATATCTCAAGACTGGTTCGACATATCCCCCTGAAATTTTGCACGTGTATAGATCTTGCATAGCTCTTACTCATACACAAAGTTGGCGGCGCCACCTGCCACCATTTTTGCTCGGCGTCCTTCTGTCTGTCTGCTGGGTGATAAAATCACTCATATACAAGTAGTGGTTTGACTTGTCTGCCTAAAATTTTGCATATGTATACAACTTGGATAACTTTCTGGATCTTGTGGTAGGTGGTGCCACCTACATACACTTTTCGGCTTCAGACATCCATGCTCATATGCAACACACGTCAATCTATTTCCCCTTGCCACTCAGTCCATGCCTCACTTAAACCGTCATATTCTGATTTCGGCGGATACACGTAGTCGCTTGTCGACTACCTGTAATCTAGTTTAATTTAAAATGATTTTATTTTAAGTACCTGACGTTTAAAACCCCATAGGGCGAAAGGCAGTCTAATAGGTATCAGACAAGGCTGGGAAGATGAAAAATCCCCCCCCCCCCCCGATTTTCCAGATTTTTTTTTTTTTGGGGGGGGGGGAGGTAAAGACAACCCTGTCGTGAAAAAGATGTTCCTAAGCGATCATCAGTCCGAATATGATTCACGCAAGCCAGGTGTCACCAGGTGTACGTGCGACAGTTTTGCAAGCTCTCTTTTCTCCATAACAGGTTATATAAAAAAATTAGTTTTAACCAAATGGAACGCCGAAATTTGCAACCTGATCGAAGGTCACGGGGTCACATCAGACAAAACTTTAAAACAAGGCCGATGATACGGCAATCCTGCTAAAGTTTGATTTCAAAGCACCGAGACATTTGAAATCTATCTGGCACAGTTCTGCCCTCTTTGCCTCCGCCGGGCGGGTTTGCGTTCATTCTTGTTCGCGTGTGTGTTTGTGCGTTGGTGTGTGCGTTGTGTGCGAGTTCGTCAATGAATGGAGTCTAATAAAATTTTTGTGCCATTATGGGAAAGGGCAATTACGAATCGATTAGATTTTGGTGTGGATCTGGCACATGAAACGCATTTGGAAATGCATCAAGAAATATTCACAAATATTCAGTCGCTTATGCATTAATGAACCATGGAAAAGGGGCCAAATTAGTGAATACGAACACATGGCGGAGGCTTACATTCCTTAGAAGTTAGTTTACGTATTATCCGCACTGGCTCAAGATTCCTACTCTCTCCAGTTAGAGCCAGGTGACACACTAACGTCATTGCGTCCCTTGAGAATTTGTCAGGAGAGAGCTGAATGTAATACCGCACTTCAGACTCGTAAATATTGCTGAAAGCAACAAAGCTATTTTAGGGTATCAAGTATTATATAAGCTATATTATATCATTAAGGTATCAAGTATTATATAAAAATAAAAGCGAAATATGAGAGGAGCGGTGAAGCAGTCAGGAAACGATTTTAAAAATTCTATGAATTATGCAGCTGTCTCATCCACTGGCAGCAGGTTAACAGCTAGAAAACTTATCGCACAAAAAGATTCTTATTTGAATTATACAGTGAATTGTTCTTGGAACTTGGAAAGTGCGCCGTGAACAGTTATGCAGAGTGTTAAACATAACAAATAGGGTTGCAGAAAAGGTCGATCTAGTCTTTATTTAAACGACAGCTGTATGGCAAAAAATGCCTGTAGACCCAGGAAAATTACCAAAAACAAGTTCATCAGCTTTTGAGAATATTATATTATTGATTATATATTATTATTTATAATCTATTATTTTTGATAAGATATTAATTTTGATAAGATGTTAATTTTATAAGATATTATTATATTATTTTGATAAGATATTATTTTTTTATTTTATTTTGATAATGTTTCTTTTTCTAAGACATAATTTTTGAAAGGATAATATTTTTGATGATATATTCTTTTGAATATATATATTTTTTTTGTCATATTTTATTTTTGATCATATACAATTTTTGATATAACATTATTTTCATATAGTTATTATTTTTGGTAATATACCAATTATATACACTGCTATAATTCCATTGTATCAATGGGCGTGCAAGGCCAGCACGCCCGGTTTAATTTGGGATACACGCGTAAATTTCGTTTTTTAAGGGAGCAATGTTGACTGAAGGTGATGAATTTTGTAGGGAAACTATAAACGTAACCTTAACACAACTGGGACTTTTCTTGGTATTTGTCAAATTGTTAGTATTGTACGCTAATACACCTTTTCCCCGTAGCGTCTACATTACAGGTGACGACCGACGTTTACCTCGGCGAAGAAGGCTTGATATTAGCAATTAACCAGATTATCCACCTCTTTGAACAATCTTCCGACCGGGTTAAACATCGTGATAACCATTGCTGAGCCACCCAAGCATGATCCTTAGCTCAGCATAACAAGACCATTCATGTTTTCCTCAGTTTGATTTGATACTATTACAATTAAACAGTTTTTAAAAGAATAGCTAAAGCCCGAATGGAGCTAGGAGAATTGATGGTTCATAAGCGCGGTCACCGCAGGTTAGAAATCTTCAGGATGCTGAAGAGGACGGTCCCCATCGATACAGGTTTAGACCACTCTTGAACCGAGGCTTACGGCGTGAGTCTGGTGTCCACGAAAGCACACTTCATATGCACAATGAACAAGTATAACATGTGCAGACGTAGATTACCTTTTGAGCTGTTTTCACATTTCATATCTTCCAGCTGTATGTGAGCGGCTCACGCTTTCCGACTCAAGACCTTTCGTATGCATATCTTGTTTAAAGAAACGTATGCCTAGTTGGCTACGTCTCTTACGAACATTTTCCGAAATTCGTTTGAAATTGAACATAAGTGTGTCATCTTTAACTAATTCTTCAAGCATTTTGTACATGTCTTCTTTCATAATGGCACTTTTGAAAT
Organism: Sipunculus nudus; assembly: GCA_026874595.1. Lineage (NCBI taxonomy): Eukaryota > Metazoa > Annelida > Sipuncula > Golfingiida > Sipunculidae > Sipunculus > Sipunculus nudus. The sequence goes on along the minus strand of CM049315.1, from coordinate 14,522,079 downwards.
GATTACCATACGCCCCTCTTTCTCCGATGTCAAAATGGTATGGTAGTCTGGGGAATCGTTGCCAACAGTAATGATAAAAGACTGAGAGGCATCTTCTCGGATCAACCATTGACTTCGAAGCATACAATGGCCCGCTCAGTGAGGCATCGGAAGGAATTTCTGGAATCTGTCATCGCCCTCCTAATCTTTATTAAAATAAGCATTACAGAAGGTATACACAGGACGTGGCTCTTTAACATTATCTCGGGTGTTTATTTCCTGCAATAGAGCGTGATAATTGGTGGTATTTTGAGGCACAATATTTTCATCTAAATCTATAACCAGGATGTATCTATACTGGTATATGTAACGGAGCATGCAGTCATTTAAAAAAACTGAGCTCACCAGGGTTACACCAGCAAATGAGACGTCATCAGTTATAGGAGGCATTGGATGTGCCGTCAGTATGTGTTCCTTTTCAAACAGTTCAAATGCTGGTTTAGCTTCTGTATGGACGGTGTCATTGTAGATGTGAACCTCAACAGCTCCCATTAACACCTTAAACTCCATCCGTTCAACGAAACGGTCTATAGAAATCTTATTAAATGAAATAGACACACAAACACCAAACTCAACTTTCCAGGTTGACTTTACTGATTTAACGACTAGTAAAAAGATGCCAGATGAACCGCAGTCAGAAAAAAATTATGAAATAAGACTTGGAGCTCAGAGACCTCTTTGCAGTAAACAAGTGTTCTGTTGTTGGTCGTATTGAACATTCTTGACAACTCCGCCTGTCCCTGTATCTATTACTTCCGCCCGCACAATATAGGGAAAATCTTGGTCCTCATACCTCATTTGGCAGAAGATATCCGTCTCTACGTGAAAACTCGTAATATCCTTATGACCGGAAATTGCCCTACAACGTCTCGGTCATCAAACAAGCAGAATACACAAAGATTTTTTTTTTTATTTAAATTATTTAACTGAAAAACTCCGTTGAATCCGTACTGTAATTTCTCTGTCTTTTAAAGTTTTGCATCCGTTTACGATTCGGTCTGGTATGTTCATCTTAACATAATTTCCCTAGTCTTGAAAATCTCCCTGATTTTCTGGTTTGTGAACATTACGGCCTTCGATTAGTACATAGCTAAACACTTAATAATCAACGTACACATGTATACGCATGTCCTTGAAAAAAGTCCCGTAACACACACATATAAATATTATTGCCCCCCCCCCCGTGTGTTCGCATTCAAATTAAATGAATGTACACACAAGGATATTTATTAAGTGGTCCCCTGTATACCCATGCTCATGTGACCAATGGACACGCACACGTATATACACGTATGTACAGGTAATACTTAAGGGCTGCTACTGAACATCGATGCAGCGGGCGGCATGTATAACAGAATATATATACCCCGTGTTAACGGAACAGCCACATGAAACTGTTTCCCTGTGTATGATTTACAACACCAAATTGCGTCCCTGAAATTTCCCTAGAAATGTTACAAGAGCGCTTGTGTACTTGTGCACAAATATGTCAGAATATTTCTTTACATTAATCCTTTCACGTGAAACCTTTACAGATGGACTCTCAGACAGTGACAGGCGACGCTTCAACGGAACTTGGGTCAATCATAACCACAGATATGACCGTTTCACTTTGTTTTTAATTTTTGTTTATATAAAGTGTTAATTTTATACGAATGTGGATATTTTGTGCCCTTCACGGTGACAGCCAATATTGGAATACATATTAGGATTAGACCGAAGATTCCCGAGCTAGGCTAGCGCCAAATCGGCCCTCTGACATTACGGCCAGATCCCTGCCCTGCCCGGTGCCTGAACATCTTAGTCTGAGCAACGCATTATAAGGCCCCATGAGGATGCAAATATTTTCGTCATTTTTGACAACGCCTTATTGCTTACAAGTATCGTGTCACATCAAATAAACCCGCTAGACCTTTTAATAAGTTTCTTATCTCTCCAACGATACGTACCATGTGTGTGAAATATTCCGTAATAATCCAATATTTTCGTAAATTGTACTGCTTGTATGTGAGATTTCTGCCTGGCGTCCGAGCACAGGCTGGTATGTCCGCCAAGGCATGTCTGATTGGCTGATTATGAGGGTAGCTGAAACACTTGATAGTGTTCGGGACCCACTGAAACCCGGGCCCAACTGGAGAAACCCGGACCAAATTAAACACTCGATAAATGACCTTTACGTAATAGAAACGATCCTGAAATTGAGCTAATCGTGAAGACTGGGTCTAACCCTTCCCAAACAAATAAAAATTTGGTGATAATTTGTGTTTTTAGTGCTGAATTTTAACTTTTAATAAGGGTCAAATAACCTCAATTTGGGGCCGTCAGAAAACCTGGGCCCAATAAAAACGGCCGTATCATACGTGTTCTATGCGAATATTTCACATTTTCCTATTGATTTTAATAAAAATGGACAGTACATTAACCATAGTTACAAAAAAATGTGACTAAAATTCGGTAAATTACGACGATTCTTAACTATAACATATATGATCAGACAGACGGACAATTTTCCCGTAATACGTCTCCCAGGCCCAAATCAAAATGCATTTACACTCGATAACAAATAATTTTGTTTACATATTACGACTGGTTACGTTAGATTAGACTATCCTCTGTCCGTACACAAGATTTAGAACGTAAATTTTTCCGAATCACCAGCGTTTATAACGGTACTTTGGATGTTCGAATGAAAGGCTAATTTAACTCTTCGTGTACCTTTACCGGGCCTAAATCGTCACAGATCTTACAGGGTTGCCGAGAACAGCCATGCGTGAAACCAGATTGGGTGATAGGTTTCCTGGAAGCCCCGTATACCTCCCCGCCCAATGTACATAGACATCAAAGCACTTGATAATAATTAAGTGAAACCAGTACAATACAAATACTAGTATTCCCTGCAGAATGCCGTACTCTTGATCAGCATTTATAGATGAAAGTGCTGCAATGAGAGACCAATTTAAAAAGTTGTTATGAAAAAAAGCGTAGTTACTATGTTTCTGAAGCAGAAGCATTACCAAGACTATAATTTCTTAGGAATGATTATTTTTTTATCAATATATATATATATATATATATATATATGTATATGTGATGTATATATGTGTATATACCCCTTGATGTTTAAAGATGTGTACAAATGAATGTAAATGTATATATTTCTACCAGTTGTTATTTCTTTGACAGCTTTTGATTTTTATTGCAGAATTTGCTAATAAAATGTTGCTTGAAATCGTGGTTTTATGTACGATTCTTCTCGTGTGTGGGTGGACATGATTGCACACCACTTAAGGGACACCTCATTTAATGGGTGTACTATGGGCAATTAGCGTGTGCCGTCATGCATGCATACCCGAGTGCAGCAAACCTAATTGTTTGATTAGGCGAGTGATTAAGCAGGAGTGGTTTCGTATACAGGGTTCTGCGAGGGCAATTAATAAAGCAGCAGTGGGCAATTAATTATCGCTCTGTCATATCCACTTATTTCCTAGTGTTTTTTTTATCACTAAGTAAAGTAGCGATTCTATGATATAGTGCTACATTAATTTGTGGTCCTTATACCTCAAACATAAAATATAAATTCATTTGAAGATTATGGTTTAACCAGTTCAAATAAAACTCTTTAAACAGTAACGGTTGTAACCATTAGGGCTATTTAAATCGGAACATGTTGAAAATTGTACCTCTGTACCCTGTATAAATACTATATAAATACTATACTAAATAGTGTTCACAGTCGTCACTAGAGGGCCTCCCTGTTATAAGCATAAACACGCTTGTTCTTTGCTCAGTTCATGCTAAAAATGGCGAAGTCTTGCACATGTCAGCGGAGAAGCAGTTCTCGTTGTATTTGATAGTTCCTCGGTGTGAACAATCAATGACGCTCGTCTAGGGGTAGGAGCAAAACCATTTTGTTTGTACTTCAAGCATCACTCCCAGCGGAAAATCCGTAAGAGCGCTGGAGGATTCACGGATATTTTAAAGGATTTTTATGTATTAATTTATTTTAAAAAAAAATAAACTTTAATACTACTTGGAAAATTCTACCATATTACTATTCACATTTTTTTTCAACTGTTAAAATACCGGTTTAATCAATAAAACCAGCATAATCATTTTAGAGCTATCAGTGTAGACTCTGCTGATTATCAGACAACATGACAATTGTGAATTCTCAAATTTGATGTCAGGATGATATTTATAACTGTAAAATCATATGCATAATACGTGTATAATTAAGAAAAAAATTATGAATTTTATAATAACTGAATTTAAATTATCATTATATCTGTCATTGTGCAAATAGCCCTATGACAATACATTTATTTTAAGATGGTTATTTTGCAAATATTGATACTAATAATAACAGCCTAAGATAAAATATGTGATTTAAATACGAAAATCAATACTACCAATAAAGAAAAAATAGAGGAAAAAGTGAACAGTGTCAATCTAATATTATTCTTATATTATTGATAATAAATTTATAATTTTGTTTAACATTTAATGATATGATGGTAAAAGTAAGAATTATTCTTATTCTCATTCTTCATCTTATAATAATTATTATTTTTTTAGTATAAACAACAACTTGGAAAAAAGACTGGAATCACTGGATTAATATTTGGTCCATTCGGCGAGGACACTTTTAAAATTAGCTCTAAATACGCAAGATATTATTCTTTTATCAGTGAAAATTAATATAAGAGTAATGTGTTAAAGGTTTTCTGTCGATTCCAATGCTTATGCTCAACTATCAGTGCATAAATAGCCATGAAAATCTCTTCAAAATATCTCCTGGTCCTCCGACTTTTAGGCTCTAAATTAAGTCAGTCTCTCATACCCAAATCTCATTCAGTTTGCACTTAGCAGCAACTTGCCGCCGTTACCTCATTGGATCACATGTTATACTGTTGTACTGTCATTAAGAGGTCACACGACTTGTAAATGGGGACCTAATGGACATTGTCTTTGATGGGAACGAAAGTTTGGAAGGGTAAATAAAAAAAGACTGTATGCGCAGGTACGGTTATAAAGCGTGGCCTGGTCTTGCAGGGCGGTCCTCAATTTGACTTGTGTCACAACTCAGTAGGAAGACCATAACTGATTCGTGTGTGTCACGGCTAGTGCTAGGCTATCATCCTGATGATATTCCAACTTTCAAAATATCAACTTAACCAAGTATAACGAAAAAATAAGTAATCTAGTGTGTATATTTAAATCAAAGAGATAATGTAATTACAGGTACCTGAATTTGGATTAATTTGCACACTTATTAAGTAAAGAGTATGTGATGAATGGATGATAAAGATATTAAAGTGAGAAAACTGAGTAATCCCGTGTTATACAAAGTAAGAGAGAAAGAAATATTAGTCAGTATATAAAAAAAATCACCATTTGGATTGTGGATATTGTGTTTTCTGTCATGATAAGACATTTTTATTAGAGCTATGTTAGCATACTTAAGATTTGAATCAATCAGTTCAGATCTTCCTGTTAGTTATTGACTGTCATTCCGTCATTGACATCAGAGCATGTGGCCACTTCGATTAAACGGGGATTTGTTTCCGGTGGGTTCGTTCCATGCTTTCAAATCGATGGCACCTTAAAGCGCCCGCAACGCCTTCACGATTGGGAAATTTGTGGGGTAATTTGGTGGTCGGGATGAGATGATGGAATTGTTCAGGTCTGGATTGGTCATGGAACCTCGTTTGAACTGGTTCAAAATTGCCATGAAGCCGCTACGAATAAAAAAAACTCGTTGCTCCATCGTAATTTGGTCGTCATTAATCGGGAGGCAGTCTTATGACTAATCGGCTGTAATCCTGGTTGATCTTCTCCATTTCTTCACATCTTGCACGACTTATCTGCTGTTGTTCTGCGACGTTGCTACGGTTGATCAGGGTGGTCCGCTATTTTTCCTGATCGTGGATGTGTGACATTAAAGAGATTGGTTTAGTCGTTTTCACAGAGATGTCTTGAATGTGTAACGAATTTGTCTGACTAGAGAATGAAATTATGAGGCCTAATAAATAGTTGTAGTCCAGATGAGAGAAAATTCGTATTTTTAAAACACCTAGCCAAATCTAATATACAGAAATGATGACAGAGACTTGGCTTAGAACCACGCTCTAATTATATTAACATACACTACATTGTTTGGCCTTGTGACAATTAAATGGTGGCGTTCCCGCGTAGATATAAACGTGTCAGAGCTTAAGGCTCATTATGAGTATTAGCATGGGAGGTTCCAACAAGCAGACTGTTGTTGTTGTAAAATCTTGATGTAATCAAGGCATTGATGTTCCCCGCTACTGTCTCAGCATCGAGATGGTTCTGGATTTTGCTATTTCTGCGTAGATGATAGAACATGTTCCTCACGACCGATCCTGTCTGGCTCTCCATACTCATGACGTCATAGAAGTCTGCTCCTAGATTAAAGACAGAGTGAACTGCTCTTGTTTCTGCACTACCAATACAGATCTTGGTGGCGCTTGGTGGCAGAGTTCACGGGCTATGCTCATAAATTTGACGTGAGAGGCTAACCATGAAGCATGTGCATAGTGATATGTGTAATAAAATACGGTGACCTATATACCAGCTCACTTGTTACGATCGTCTTGAGAAAGCGTAGAGTACCTGACCCGCTTTTTTTCGATATTGTGGTCGGCATAGCGTAAAGAGCATTTCCAACATGTTTTCGATAACACCCACGTTGACTGCAATGTATATGCACTGTGCAAATCAGTACACTTACATTAAACATGTCTCTCCTGCAAACTGCGTTCATTATTTTCACTTTAGCGGTTAGCACAGGGGAGAGCACCTTGTCACCTGTCCAAGAGAAAAACCTGGATGAATTTATCAGTAAGACCATGCAATGCCGGGACGGAGTTGGATTTTCCATTGCTTTAGTGAAGGACGGACAGACCGTGCTAACCAAGGCATACGGAATGCGGGATTACGAGAGACAGTTGCCTATGAAAACAACTACACTCTTAGGCGTGGCATCTTTAACTAAGGCGTTCACGTCGACTCTGATATCTGACTTCGTTGCTAAGGGCGACTTCTCGTGGGACACACCTCTCCGTGAGGTTATTCCAGATTTCGCCCTACCTGGAGATTTTCGCACGAAGTTTTGCTCATTGAGAGATGCTTTGTCACATAAAATTGGATTCCCTGTTTACCGCGGCGTCTCCATGGCATGCCTCAATGTATCCAGAGAAGAGCTTGTTCGGTAAGCTAATTCTCCGAAAGCTGCATGCATATGTTAATATTATATAATATCATTTGTTATATCTAGAGGTCTATTAAGCTTTGTAGATATTATTTCTATTAGGACTCATGAAAAAAATGGATTTATCGTGTTAATGCACGACTTTGTTGCGCGACAGAGTCACCGCCCGTCAATTCTTCGCCATGTCAACGAATTTGGGTGAAAATCGTATTATTAGTCATTAGGCGTCGAAATAATTTGAACGCGGGTGCATTTATCAGATATATCATTTATCCTGCTGTCGCGATTAAGGCCATAGGATCCAGCAAAATGGGTGGTCCGCTGTATGATTCGATGATCCGGTGGCGAACCCCAGGCTAATATAAAATCTCAATTAAAGGACGTCAATGTCCAAATTCATATATTCCGACGCAAAGATCAGCCTAATATACTGCCAGCTTTAGACTTTAGAATAATAAATTTCATGTTTAATTGAAACATTGCCTCAGCGAGCTGCCAGTTTAATGCACTCTGCATGTCCGACACAGATGAGGAAACAGAAAATGATTTACTAGGATAGCCAAACTCAACCACTGTTTATTGTACCATAATTATTTTCATAAATTCAACTGAAGGACACATATATAAATAAATCAAATATAAGAAAGATTGCGTCATTTTCAGGATCAAATTATCATAGCACGCAGGATGTCAGGGATTCTGTTTAATTTACATCTCGTTCGCCATCTTGCTTTTGATGTTTTGGCGGGGATGGACCTGGGTGAATTTTACATCCGGAGTTGAGCGCCTTGACCACTAAGCTTCTTCTAGAAGTTTCAATGCATGAACATAGCACGTCTAATGTACGCGACCTCACACTGTGAGAATGCGAATTTTGTTAAACCCATGCCTAAGAAATGTCCCTGCCACTATATGTACAGACCTGTCTTTTGGAGCGCAGTACATGCATGTGCATTATATAAAATGTATAAGATTGTAGGTTATCAGGCAATCAAATAATAACATTTCTCAAAAAGAAGTTCAGTTTATTTGTCAAACCCTGCATGATAATTTAATCAAAATCACACACACACACACACAAACATATATATATATATATATATATATATATATATATATATATAAATATATAAATATATACAGTTATACACTAACTTCCTGACGAGGAAGCTTGTGTGATAATAAATAAGTTAGTCTATCTAGAAGTCATCACTCTTACGCTTTTCTTACACTCCGACTGCACACAAACTCGGCTATATTATTAACCAAAGGTGGAGATACTTGTATTTGTCATTATTATCTTTATATATATATTATAGTTGTTTTGGCCGTTATTCTTCTTCTTCTTCGTATTCTTTATATTCTATCATTTTTTGTCTGATTTCATTCATATTTGTACAAGATGTACCCTACAAAAGTCGAATTAATTTGGCCAAGTTTCAGAGACCTTGGCCTAATTTTCAGGGTAACACGGGGTCAAAAGGTGCGATATTTGGGGGATTTTCAACGTTAATTTTTTTCTAAACTTAAAGGTGTACTGACATATAGATAAAATTCAACTCTAATATCTGGTTCCTAACATTTCACTCATACGGAACCATATCATATACATGACTCAACACTTTTCAGTTAGCTATGTTCCTGGAAAACCTGTATGACTTAGACAGTTGGACACACTGTGCTTGTTACGTAGGAGTACAGTGGCAAGTTTGGTAGCGATATTTTTAAAAGTTTCGGAATAATATGAAAATTACGAAAATGTGACGTCAGGATTTTCAGCTGATCTCTGAAAACACAAGAAAGAACAGGCAAATGTCATTTTTTAAAATGAACTATAGTTGCTCCTAAACTGTTAGAGGTGGATAAAAGATCAGGAGAAGATTCGCTGAAAGGGTGTGGAGGGGGGAGATGCGGGGAGGGGGGGGGGCTGACTGTCCCATAACAGTTACAAGAAGTCTAGTTATCTCCACTTATGCAGAGGCGGAGATATCTGTTTTGGCCATTATTATTATTCTTTGTATTATTTTCATTCTGCCACTTTTTTGGTCGATTTCATTCATATTCACATAGAATTAGCCCAACCACAGTCAAAATTAATTTAATCAATTTTCAGTTACCTTGACCTAATTTTCAAGGTCATGGGGGTAAAAAAATGCGATTATTTTCGGATTTCCATGGTCAATTTTCTTCTACACTATAAGAAGTACAGTCATATAGATACAAAATCCTATATATAAATGTAATGTCCAATATTCCTTGGGCTACCACTTTGAGTATACTCATGCGAAACCATATGAGATAGGTGAACCAGCACTTTTCAGATAGGCTTCATTTTCGGATAACTCTTATTATTTAGAAAGTTGCAACCTTTACAGACATTTGCAAAATACATTGTAGGAGTGCAGTGACAAGTTTGGTAGCGATATCTTTAATATGTTACTGTATCTGTTTTATTGTGCGCAGGAGTGTTACATGTGTCTGTTGACATTCTTTTCATGTTAGGCTAAAGCCCCGGGTGTTGCCATGGCGTGTAATGACACAGCGCTCGTTGTATCCGTATACTGATTGAACCCTGGCGTGTAAAGACACAGCGCTCGTGCTAATCTGAAAGTTTCTGGGCTGTTCGCGCTCTATGAGCGCGTGTGTCTTGTATTTTTCTTTGGGATGTTCGTGAAATAGAAGTTTCTAGGCTTTGGGTGAAAAAGTTATAAATAGGGGCTGTGTTCAGATCCGACAGAGAAGGAGATAAAAAAGGAGATAAAAAAACATGGCTATACAAAAGAAGAAGCCTAGACAACCAGATAATTTGAGTCATAACACAATTTTTTGAATTGTTTTACCCATGTCCGTCATTCCGGCCTTCCGAAATCCAACAGTCGTACGAATTGGTCTCTGCAATGCCCTCGGATATTGGCCCGATTGTATTCGTGTGGGCAGATAATGACTCATTACAGACAGAGTTGGCGTTTCATCGCAGTTGACCTACTTTTGACCATATGTCAGTTCCTGATCATAGAAAATGTTTAGAAGAATAGAAATTTCATGATAAATGCACATGTACACACTTCTTTTTGCAATGCTTGCAGTTATTGACCTGATTTTTCTTGTCTGAACGGATCATGACCAGTTACAGATCGAGTTTGAGTTTCGTCGAGGTTGACCTACTTTTGATGATATAAAGGTTCTTGAACATATAAAATTTCATGGAATTATGCACTTATGTGGATTAATTTAGCAATGCATGCAGATATTCGCCTGATTTGTTTGTTGCGGTGAAATTAGATAATGACCATTTACAGATCAAGTTTTTATTTCGTCCCGGTTGGCCTATTTATGAAAGTATCACGGCTCCTGAATATTTCATGGAATTTCTTATCATCATCATCATTGGTCTTCATTTACTGTACATTGTACAGATAAAATTCTTGATTCTTCTGTATAGCTTCATCTGTACCTAACTGCTTTAACACATATTTCAAATTGCTCCAGGCGGGGGCATTCGCGTCGTTCATACACATTTAGTCCAGTACAGTATTATTTATATTGTTTCAGACGAATGCAATACTTCCCACCACAGACAGAGTTCCGTCATTCCGCTCTTTACTCTAATTACAACTACGTATTGGCCGCCCGCGCGATGGAAGTCAAGGCCGGGAAAACATGGGAGCAACTTATGAGGGAGAAAATACTTGATCCTTTAGGTAAAACATTTTGTCGTAATTTCCAGAAACAAATATCAAGCCATAACTAATTAGAAGTAGTGTCAGCAGTAGTCGCAATAGTATTTGCTTATCCTATACCCGTCCATTATTTTGAAGTTTATGATCAGTTTGATCTCAAACACCACAGATAGTGCTTACAATAATGAAGACTTGCCAAACAATAATTGCCTAAATTAATTTTGAATTAAAAAGCAAGATTAGACACTAAAAGTTTATTTCAAACACTACTTACAACATATTTTATAAATAGAATCAAATCTATTGCGACCACAGTAAATAAAAAAATATATATTAATATTATTTTTATTATTATTATTTGTATCGTTATTTTATTACTATCAATATTGTTATACTTAAAATTTTGTTTATTTTTATTTTGATTTTCATTAAGGAATGCCTCACGCCAAATTGGGATCCGAGATGGAGGAGGCTGATTGGGATGAGGCGGCGTGGGCTCATACGCTACAACAGGGGAAGTTTATAAGGAATCCAGAGAGCACCATTATCCCGTTAGGAAACTTTTCTTAAACATGTGATCTTAATTGAAAAATGATCGACTTGTAGGTAGCGTAAGTATTTAAGAAAAGGTTAAAGTGTGTTTTTTTAATCAAATTATTGCATTTTGGAAATTGTTGGACATTGCAGAAGACACATTTTTTTTATGAAAGCCCCGCTATTAACATCTCCATTTTAATTTTCTTTGACAGTAAGGAATAGTACTTTTATTAGCAGTTACAGACATTTCAACTTAGCCCTTGGTTTAAGACACTATGGATATATCATAATTATCATTTGCTGCAACTTTTTTCATTTATATATATATATATATATATATATATATATATATATATATATATATATATTCATAGATCTACAAACGAGGTAGGGCCTGCGGTGTCGCTCTTTGCTAGCGCCGAGGACATGGCTCTTTGGATGAAGTTTCATCTGAGCGGAGGGAAGGTAAGGTACAACAATTAAGAGCTTGGTACTTTCATTTGAAAATTAAAATGAAGACAGAAGATAACCTACGTTTTCAGAATATATAATCCATATATTAGCTTTATTATGTTATTCATGAGCAATCGAAATCGGCAAAAGCTTGCAAGCTCATCCCTCTTTGTTACACTGGTCTGGAGAGTAGGAAAGTATGTTGTTCAGTTAAGTATGTCATCATGCTGAATTAAAAGGCCTGTTGTCTGCTTTCTGCATTTTAAAATTTTGTTACTGTGACAGTCATCACAAAATTTGTTTCGCCCATGCAAGAAATCCGTAAATCTTCGATATTCTTTTTTTCCATCAATACTTGTCAAATTTCAAGGTCCCCGAAAAACAACAACATCTTCTCTCTCTCAAACATTGTTAGAAATGGTTCAGTCCTTACGCCTCCGTTTAAAAACTGTCCTCAATCGTTTTATCAAGGTTAGGACATTTAATTTACCAAACCGGTAATCGGTGCGAAAGCCTTGCGCTCGGGTCGTCTAGTATGTTAATTTGTACTTATTGAATTCCGATGACAAGTTTTTGGGTGATGGACGACCACAAGCCCAGGAAGTTATTATTTGTTAGGACTTATGGAAGAAGTAATTATATTTTTGGACTATTTGAAGAAGTGACGATATTTAAGGACTCATGAATGGAAGAAGGGTTTATACTTTGGGACCAATGGAAGAAGTGATTATATTTAGGTACTAATGAAAGAAGTTAATTTATTTTGAGACTAATAGAATGAGTGATTAAATTTTGGGACTTGTGGAAGAACTGATTTCACTTTCGAACTAATTAAGAAGTTTTTTACTTAAGAACTAATGGAAAAAGTTATATTTTGGGACTAATCGGTTAAACGTCTAGGTAAAAATTGATCCAATATGGCACTTTAACAGGTGTATGCTCTTTAAGGTTCTTTCTAGCCATGGTTGAATAAGTTTTATTTAAAAATGACAAAAATTATAAGCTATAGGCTGGTGCCTTGCTCATGCCACACAAGGGATTATAGCTATGGCGTTCATGAAATGTTTAGATTTAAGCGATTAACATTGAAATACATAGGTCACAGAGAGATGAAATTATTAAAATTTATTGTTTTTAGAATGCGACCGGAAGTCAGATATTCAACATAAGCACACTACGTGAGACTTACATGCCGTCCGTGTCTTTCGGAGCTTCAGCTCCTAAGACAACGTTACCAAGATTCCCTGTTGATAACGTGCTTTATGCTTACGGAATGGGCTGGGCGAACAGCGTGTACAGAGGTACTTAAGTAACCCTTGCATCTGTGAAGTTACATTTTGTGTAAAAATGAATGCTCTGGGTGATGTTCATAAAATAATGCAATAATTGTTTTCTGTGGGATTTTAAGAAATGTATATTTAAACTCCCATACCACTTTATGTAGCTTTCCATTCTGTGTTCATATTTACACTGTACACTTATTTTCCCATAAACGACTCCTGGCTTCTTTTTCTGAACTAATCTGACAAGTATAGTTAAAATTATAAAATTTTAAATACTCGTAATAATTCATTATATTTTATTTTATTTTATTTTGCATATTTAAAAACATGAGGACAAATGAGGTTTCTTTCCGTGATCGCGTTTTGCTCGGGCATAAAGGGTTTGGAATGAGCTTGTTCTTGTACACAGAATCCCACTCTATGCGGAATTTCTGATTCGACATCATTTTCTTCGCCTACGATACTTCTGCTTTTGATTTAGCATGACCAGTGGCGGTTCAGGAGGGTGATTAACTTCGTTAAGACAGCATCCGAATATTTCTATAATGAGAGAGGGAGTCTTTTCGTTTTTATACTTGACTGGGTCATAACACTGAAGAAACCTTTAAATTGATTTTTCTCTGTGAGTGAGACACGGCCTTCCTGTTAGCCGTTGCAGCGTTAGGACTGGGTAGGGGTCGAGTATGAAAATCGCATGGCTCCTCTGCTGAAGCCGGTACTCGAACTCATAACCTGTTCTCTCCTGCCCGAGACTTGTGCGCTGGCAAGACGACAGAAGCCAGTGAAATGCATGTTTTATATAAGACTTCAACATATCAGTTTTTTTTAGCTCAGCTGACTTTCAGTCATGCTGAGCTGTAGCGATCACTCTTAGTCCCTCGTCCGTCCGTCTGTCCGTCTGTCCGTTAACCTTGCACACATTGTAACCGCTGGACTTAGAATCTTGTAACTTGGCATTCTGAGAGGTCGATGAAAATCTCCTTTGAAACCAGAAATTAGGTCTCTGTTACCCATATCCTTGGAGCTATTGGGCCCCAAAGTTCCCCCCAGAATAGTCAAAAATTTCATACAAAAACTTCAATATCTCGTTAACTACATCACTGATGGTCATGATTTTTTGCATACCTATAGATCATGAGATGTTCCATAAGTTCCTGCAGACTGGTGGCGCCACCTGTATTTTTCGATTTTTAACGAATTTTTTCTCTATTTTTGAGACCTTTAAAAATGTGAACATCTGTTAACAAGGCACAAATTGTAAAGACTGGACCTAGAATCTTCATTCTTGACACAGTGAGAGACCTATAAAAGGTCTCTATGGAAAACTGAAATTAGGTCTCTGTTACCCATATCCTTTAAGCTGTATGGCTCCAAAATACTCCTAAGAATAATGCAAAATTTGATACAAAAACGGCAGTATCTCAATAACTACAACACTGATGGTCATAATTTTTGGCATACACATTGATCATGAGGTGTTCCATCAGTTTCTGCAGACTGGGTGCGCCACCTCTATTTTTTCAAATTTTTTACGATTTTTTTTCTATTTTTGAGACCTTTAAAGATGTGGTTATCAATCAACAGGGTACAAATCGTAACAACTGGACCTAGAATCTTCATTCTTGTCGTGCAAGGAGGCCCATGAAAAGTGTCTGTGGAAACCTGAAATTAGGTCTCTGTTTCCCATATCCTTCAAGCTATAGGACTCCGAAGTATCCCTCAGAATAATGAAAAATTTGATACAAAAGCTGAAGTATCTGAACAACTAATGCAGAGATCACCATGATTCTTTGCATGCATATTGACCATTAAGTCTTTTTATTAGTTTCTGCAGACTGGTGGTGCTACCTATATTTATTCAATTTTTCAAATTTTTTTCTCCATTTTTGAGACCTTTAAGGATGCTCTCATCTTTTTACATGGCATAAATTGTAACAACTGGACCTAGAATCTTCATTCTTGTCATGGAAGGAGGCCCATGAAAAGTGTCTGTGGAAACCTGAAATTAGGTCTCTGTTACCCATATCCTTCAAGCTATAGGACTCCGAAGTATCCCTCAGAATAATGGAAAATTTGATACAATAGCTGAAGTATCTGAATAACTAATGCAGAGATCACCATGATTCTTTGCATGCATATTGACCATTAAGTCTTTTTATTAGTTTCTGCAGACTGGTGGAGCCACCTGTATTTTTTACGCATTTTTTCTCTATTTTTGGATATATAAATACAGACACAATCTTGGCCTGTTGGTTTATCTGTTTGATGCTTCAGTTGAATGGGTATATACTACCATTCAGATGATAAAATTTCTTTTTGTGAATCTCTTCCCAGTCAGCTGAGCGTCATGACCCATGGGTCACTTGTTTTACTCGAGTATTACATTTTAAAAAAAATGATCTTTTGCAAGTTATAAACGTGAAATAGCATTAACACCATTTATATCAACTTGTTGCAACATGTTTAAAGAATTATAAATATTAAAATTTGAACCCCCTCAAACGTCTGACTACATTTTGCTAAGACGGCTTATACGGTTATAAGCGGCTCAAACGTAATGTGACTTCGAACATGCCCGTGAGAGAGAGCGGAAATGAGATCATGAGAGGGAACACGTTTTAAGTTTATTCGTCGATTTTTGGAAATAGCCGCAAATTGAAAGAATTAAAACTTTGTCATTTTATTTGCAGGTCGTCAAGCTATCGTTCATATCGGGGCCTTTAGTAGTTATAACTGTCTTCTTACTTTATTGATGGAGGAGAACATGGGCGTGTGGGCCTGTACAAACAGCCCTGGGAACTCGGACGCCAGTACAGCGACCCAAATGGCCACTCACTACGGACTCGATCTTTTACTAGGTGAGGCATCTTTATAATACATATTAACCACGACGAATCTTAGAGTTGATGATGAGCAAATGTGCTTTACTGCATGTACGTTGATTATCTTGTTATTAAGCATATTAATGATGGGTGTATACCGTACGTGTGTTCTGCAAATAAAGCTTAAAGCATACTTTTTTAATGTTCATTCAAATGCAATATTCTTTGGAAGGAGTGGAACCCTGGCTCAACACGACGACAACATGCACTTTTCCAGCGCCGTGGATTCAAATGAACAGAAACAATAAAAACAGGGAATCACAAGAACCAGAAGAAGGGGACACAGCAGTTCAAAACCGCCATCTTTACATCGGCGACTACGACCATCCGGGATTCGGAACTTTCAGGATTTTCGGAGAGAATGGTACCCTTCAATGCAGATTTGGGCGATTTTTGAACGGAGAATTACGAAGTGAATCGGGTGGCGATGAGGAACGACTCAGATTGTTTCTTGGATTTCCACTTACATTCCGTATGTACTCTCAAGGATGGACAGAGGGATACCCTATGGACTTTAATGATAGGGAGACGGTTGGTGAAGTCCCACAGTACATGACAGTTAAGGTATCTTACTTACAACCAAACTGGCCACCAACCTTCGTACGTCAAGGGTACACTGATGGGACAACCGCAACAACCTCAGCAATTCCAATTTGTCCAAACTCGGTCTCAAGCGGACAAAGAAACATACCAGCAACAGCCTTTTATCTCTTGGCGGCATCTAACCTCCTTACGACCACGTTATTTAATCGAGCAGATTATTAACTTATGCATGATTTTTAAACATGTAAAATTAAATTTGATCAAAATCAGCACTCCTAGACACCTGATCAGCTCCTGTAACCATTCTTCAATAGATATACATGACAAATGTAACAGAAATGTGTAACAACAAATACAAATCGTTATTTTCTTAGACAAGGGGCATTTCAGTGTTTGCATGAATCCCAAAGTACAATACCTACCTCTAACATGATATGTTTTCTTTAAAAAGTGACCAAGGATCAACCAGTCATGCTAAATTTATCAAGCACAAGGTATATAATAAAAAAAAGATATGTGATTTCCAAATAAAGGATATTTATGTTCACATGGGCTATCATGTTTGCATACTTTTGACAAGAGCAAAGGTCTACTTTTGTTCTTGTCAAACATATTATGGGAAACCTGCAAGAAATATAAACACACTGTTAAATACTATTAAACCTGCACGTGTTGGAAATAGATTAAGCAATAGATTTGAATTAATGTATTAAAACACTGACTTGCCTAAAAGAGTACAAACATTTAATTAAGGTCATTATTAAAAAAATGTATACATATTATTAATTAAGTTGGACGAGAATAAGCTTTTCGATGTGTCGTCATCATAAGCATTTCATCCATATTGAAATACTCGAAAACATAGTTTTATTACAATATTATTTCTTCTGAATTAGAGTCTGCATGTGTGATTCGCTGGACAGGTATGGTCATATTCAACAGTTGGTTAACCATAGACACAAAATAGCTATCCGTACCCAAAGGTCACTAGCTAAAAAAATCACCGAGAATATTGAAATAAAAAAATTTCAATTATGCAAAATGTCAGGAAAATCCTCCAACTTAACTAGAGATATTTAACATTATGTAAAGGTTTACCAGATATGGAATTATTCAAGACTAAATCCAAACTCATTGTAAATTTCAAGACTTAAATTTATATAGCCTGCATCCTGGTTATGATCGGCTATGATCGACAATAAAGATTACCAATCTGTCGAACCATGCGAGGTAATTAGGTGTTTTGTTGATGTTGATCGCCTTTGCTACATATCGAAGTCCTGTGTCTAACAAATGTTTGTAAAATAAAGGCGTTTGTCTACAAATATAATTTACTTCATTAACTGACTTTATACTTATATAAACATTCATGTGAAATCTTTTGTTATGACATTAGCTGGAAAGAAATAATTATCTAGTCTGTTTTTTAGGTCTTCTTCAAGCAAATCTTAATTAAGATGGGTGTTTTTAGATGGGCCATACTGATACACCCTTTTGTATCAATATGATACAAGTAAAGTTTTCATCTTCAATACTTCCGCTTTAGTGCCATATGAACCTAAAAATTATTTGTTCAATACTTTTTATAAAGTTAATATCAACAAGAAGTTTTTGAGTTGTGACTACGTAAAAGCCTGAATTATGATAAAAAATATCGATATTTCTTATTTATCAAATCAGTGGCGTAGGACTCGAGTCCGGACTCGAACGTTCTGGACTCGGACTGGTACTCCGACTCGGAGGTAAGGTCTGAAGAAATTAGACCGAGTCAATCTCGAGTCCAGAAGAAAGAAACCTTGTCACATACTCTTATGACTTGTGTTCATGCGCGAACTACCAACATAATATTAGGCATAACAATTAGACTATATTTACCTATCCTTACTTAGGCATCGGAAGGTAATGATAAATTAACATTTATAAACTAAATATATATAAACTAAATTTAAAGATACACATGATCATCTACATTATACATTTACAATTCTCATCCAGGATATCTTTTTTGGAATCGGACTTGGCTTCCAAGTCACCAGGACTCATAGAAGGCGGACTTGGACTCTACCCTCAAGGACTCGGACTTAGACTCGCACTCGAGTGTCGTAGGCTCAGACTTGGACTCTACCCTCAAGGACTCGGACTTAGACTCGCACTCGAGTGTTCTGGGCTCGGACTTGGACTCGGATGTTGTGGCCTTGACTAGATCACTGGATCGAATATTAGGCAAACTATATTATGATGGGAGCACATTGAAGGGTCCCGAGCAAATAACGTGCACCCTTTCTATTGTCCACAGTGTATCACCACTGTCATATTAACTGTTATATCACTCAGGCCGTTGGCGCATGAGAAACCTTTACAAAACCGAAAGTTTCTTTAACTGATGTTGCATCTCGCAATGTACGCATTGTGTACTTTGTTAATTGTATTTTGTCCTTTTTTAATTTTATTTTGTTCTCATATAACCAGTACATTTATTAAGTTATTCAGAATGAATGCTTTAAAACAATTATTGTACAAGTTTTATTTAACGGGTGATATGCTCCTACAGGTTTCTCGTCTTCGGATGCCGACCCAATTATTATGTTATATGCTCCTCCATGTACTCTCTCTCTCTTTCTCTCTCTCCGTTATGTGTATAGGTCTTACAGATTCATCCGACATCGTCACGGCGTTTCAGGCGAATCCTTTAATACAGGCGTGGTCACATTCTATCATGGATGGTAATGAAGTCATGGATATTTTTAGTTTAAGGATTTTACTGTACAACATAATGAGTAACTCAACTCTGCATTTGTAATTACCTGGAAATATACAGAACTTGATACTGCGGTCCAAATGCAATGTGTTTGTAACAAAATGTGTGTATGATACGATTAGTCCCATTTGCTCAATTGCATGGAAATATTTAATAATATTGACATTTGCATCTGTATGTGAATTATTTGTCTAACTTTTATATATATTTAAAAGAACTAGTCATAATTAAACCAATATATTTATATTCATGACGGAGATGTTTGTTCACATATCTCAACACATGTCGTAACCAATATTCCATGTATACCTGACACATCAGAGGCTTGTCTATGTGACCCACACTTTCTGTAGCGTATATCACAGTACAGCCGGTAAAGTCTTTTAGCTTTATCCTTCACGACCAGTATGGCCATACTGATCGTTTTGGAGTATATATAATGGCAGCACTCTTCTGTTATAGGTCCATTACCTGATGGTGTAAGTTTTTGTTGGACGGAGATGAACGTTATTATTAAGAATTATCTTTAGCGGGTTAGGAAAACCTCAAAATATACCACGTAATAGAGACATGAAGCTTGGCAAGCGAAGTTTTTTTAAGCTCTTTTGAGATTTTAAAGATATTGAGATACTGGAGACGAAAACAAAAAGATCTTTAGCTCCTTCATCTAACAGGTGTGTTACGTTGCACAGGCTCAAAATCTATAATATATACATGAAATTTGCACCCTTAGGCTCGCACAATATCAAACTATTTCCAAACGCAAGAACATTGAACAAAAGTATCATTTTTAATTCTATTTAATTTAGTGATTGTTACTTATACAACGTGTGTAGGTTTTCTGCGTCATGCCTTATATAGAGATAATCAGCGGATGATGCACTGCGATCCTTGGTGTAAGCAGTACGTCTTATACGTATTGCTACGGAGGGTCTGTTTCCATACATATATCTTTCTGCCTCATCTCCGATACTCTGTTGCTGATAACCTTACAGGCATTCAATACATTGGATTCCTCCCCAGTAACTGCAATCACAGCCTCTTCATCGGATGTCTCCAGGAATCTCGCCTTCACGTTGAATTTCTCCATCACCCATGTCAGGCTATGTTTCTTCTTCCCTTTAAGAAACTCAGACATTTCTTTTTAGACAGGGACCTCTTTTGGGAGCAAGCCCTAAAAACATATGCATTAAGAACGCAAGGACGATTTATTATCTTAAATTAGAACACGTTTAATATTTTTTCATTGTATGTTAAAGTTATTTTTTATAAACGTATATAAACAATTTCATTAGCAGTAATGTGAAAGAAATTTGTATAGTAATCGGAGTATTAAATTTCTCTCTGAATTGACGTTTAAATATGCGATGTTAATGTTATGAGAATAGTTACCATTACTTTCACTGTCCTTTTTGCTTCTTCGACAATCCTCAGCAGAGGCCATAAATGTTCAAATGTCTCTATTGGGATCATGTGATTTGCCTGCACTGTCTAGTAATTAAAATGAGATTGTATAATGAAACTTATTGAAGGTAAATATAACGGCAACTGAGAAAACACAATAGAAAAATCTTTACTATATCTCATCAAAAAGTATAGTTATATTTATGAATTTATTTTATACTGCCCGTTGGTTAAAAAACAACCAGACATCAATTAATTCAATAATCAGTATTTGGTTTATGGTTTGAAAGAAAATATACTTGTATTTATATTACTCATTCGACGTAAGTATATTTAGTAATCTTCACATTACAGCAACCGATAATAAATGCTTTATTTGGGAAAATTGATAAACGTCATACGAGAAGTTATTACACAAAGCGACTTGGCGCCGTAAAGTTTCCACAAGTTTACATAATTAGAATATGCTTATCTGTTTAAAAAAAGGGGTTGAATAAATAGGCGACAGTGATATTAAACACCGTCGTTTTATTTGAAAGCTGACCTGCCTCCACACAGAAAAATATTATAATGCTGGATAAAGATTTACGTGATCTGACGTGTAATACACAGTATTATACGTTCACTCTAAAAAATGACGTTTCACAGATGTTTTACATGATGTTTAGCATGTTTTATATGCAAACCGGTTTCAAATTTAAACATGTTTCAAAACATGTTTCACCGTTATTTTCAAAATTGGGTCCATTGAAACATCATGTTATGTCGTTACATGAGTGAAACATGTGTAATACATGTTTTTAGACATATCTCGCGCGGGAAATTATATTTTACTTGTTTAAACCGCCGTTATGTTTTGCCACTGGTCACGTGACCGGATATTCTCCCCAGTTATCTGGAAGCAAATTACTGATAGACTGATTGCCAGTGATCGCGGGAAAGATGAAAACTTCCGAGAAAACGGAACATGATTTTGAGCAATTACCAGGTCCACCTTGGACGATGTTCAGTCTTGGGCGCAAATAAGGTTTCCTGTAGAAACCCAAAATAGGCCTATAATTTGCCAGAAATTAAAAGGTGAGTCAAACGTTAAGTTTGTGAACAGTATGTATATGTATAATATCGCTCATTGAGAACACTTATTCATGTTTTTTATAAATTACAACGACATTTTTACTTCAACAGAATAAATATGCATCCGAAAGTACAAACACAGTAATGAGACAAATCCTATACAGGGTTATGTACAGGATTTTGGAAACGGGGGGGGGGGGGGAGGGGGATCTAACCCGGGGGAATTTCAAAAAAGAAGTCCTCACTTTTCAAAAGCGAATGGGATACAGCCAATAATTCACTGCCAGTGTAAAGGAGGGGGGGGGGGGCTGTTTTGACCATTTCACCCCCCCCCCCCCCCACACACACACACACGCCCCTGAATATAAGACTTTCCAGTGCACTTATTCCATGTGAGTACAGAACACAATTAAGCAGTAGCATCAGTTAATCTACAAGGGTGGGGAGGACCACCCCCCCCCCCCCGCTATATTAATGGCCCTTCAAGTAGGTACATTTAAGATGGGGCAATCAAGAAAGTATAGGAATGTTAATGACTGTAGCAGTCTTTGAAGTTTGGAGTGTTTTTTATTTTAAAAAAGTTTCTTTAAAATAGAAATGTTGTTTTTATATTTTTTTTAAAGTAAAGCAAGTGATCATTAGCAGCTTTTTATTAGAAACTACTGTACTAGATTCCATTTGATTCGGCATAACCATGAGACATCTTTGAGAATCCTTTAAGAACAGATGCTAGAAGGAGCATTGTGGACCCTAGTTTACATGTATAGACTGCTGAGTAGGTAACATATTTATTTTAACAGCACTTGATCAAATGTGACGTGTGATGAAAATTTTGCTGTTTTAAGAAGTAGGC
Organism: Sipunculus nudus; assembly: GCA_026874595.1. Classification (NCBI taxonomy): domain Eukaryota; kingdom Metazoa; phylum Annelida; class Sipuncula; order Golfingiida; family Sipunculidae; genus Sipunculus; species Sipunculus nudus. The sequence goes on along the minus strand of CM049315.1, from coordinate 14,499,339 downwards.
TATGCAAAGATAATTTTGTAAGATTTTTCAAGGCATTTTTACTGAAACTAAGAATTTGAAGATGAATAAGGAAGACATAAGTAATTTGTGATAAGAATGATAAAATTAGCAAATTAAAAACCTGTAACTATGTGCAGTATCATATTTGTGTAGATTAAAGTCTGCAACATGTTCAAACACTACCTCATGGGCACATAGTTAACAAAATTGGTAATTTATGCATCTGATCAAGGCTGAATGTGTGTACATGGGTTGTGATGGTGGAATGGGTTCCAGGGTACCAAGGCCGGATGTGTGAATGGAGTCCAGGTTACCAATGCTGGATGTGTGCACATTTGTGGTGCTTGTGGATTCGGGTCCAGGGTACCAAGGCTGGATATGTGTACATGGATGTTGGTGGAATGGGGTCCAGGGTACCAAGGCGGGATGTGGTAAATGAATGTTGGTGGAATGGGGTCTAGGGTACCAAGGTTGGATGTGTGTACATGGATGTTGGTGGAATGGGGTCCAGGGTACCAAGGCTGGATGTGGTAAATGAATGTTGGTGGAATGGGGTCTAGGGTACCAAGGTTGGATGTGTGTACATGGATGTTGGTGGAATGGGGTCCAGGGTACCAAGGCTGGATATGTGTACATGGATGTTGGTGGAATGGGGTCCAGGTTACCAATGCTGGATGTGTGCACATTTGTGGTGCTTGTGGATTCGGGTCCAGGGTACCAAGGCTGGATATGTGTACATAGATGTTGGTGGAATGGGGTCCAGGGTACCAAGGCGGGATGTGGTAAATGAATGTTGGTGGAATGGGGTCTAGGGTACCAAGGTTGGATGTGTGTACATGGATGTTGGTGGAATGGGGTCCAGGGTACCAAGGCTGGATGTGTGTACATGGATGTTGGTGGAATGGGGTCCAGGGTACCAAGGCTGGATGTGTGTACATGGATGTTGGTACCAAGGCTGGATGTGTGTACATGGATGTTGGTACCAAGGCTGGATGTGTGTACCTAGATGTTTGTTTGAATGGGGTCTAGGTTACCAAGGATGGATGTGTGCACATTGGTAGTGGAGGGGGATAGGGTCCAGGGTACCAGTGCTGGATGCATGTATATGGGTGGTGCTTGTGGAATGGGATTCAGGATACCAAGTCTGGATGTGTGAATACATGACTGATGGTGGACTGGGGTCCAGGGTACCAAAGCTGGATGTGTGAATACATGACTGGTGGTGGACTGGGTTCCAGGGTACAAAGGCGGGTGTGTGTTCATAGGTGTTTGTGGAATGTGGTCCAGGGTACCAAGGCTGGATGTGTGTACATGGGTGTTAGTGGACTAGGATCTAGGGTAACAAGGCTGGATGAGTACATTGGTGTTAGTGGAATGGGGTCCAGGATACCAAGGCTTGATGTGTGAACATGGGTGTTGGTGGTGGGACTGGTCTGGATACCCAGGCTGGATGAGTAAATATTGATGGTGGTATGGTTTCCAGGGTACCAAGGCTGGATGCAGGTATATGGGTGGAAATGGTGGTTTAGTGGTTTCCAGTTTACCCAAGTTGGAGTGAACTCGGGCGGATAGTGAATATTTAATTAAGTAATTCTTGCTTCACTTTATCCAAATTCTGGGTTTTTACACAAATATGCAAATTTTTCCCTCCTGTACAATTGTTGGTAATAGTTGAAGTTTTCTTGTATACATATTTCCATATAATATATTTAAAAAAATATATATTTTTAATCCTCAATTAAATATATAGTACATGTGATGTTTTTATCTTGTTCTTTTCAATGCTATTGAATAAATAAATGACAGATGCTTGCAACAGATTATGCTAACCAGCAACTTTATGTTCCTTTGGGGTCTTTTATTTAATTCATTGATAAATTAATGGATTTTGATGCAATTGTTGTAAACATTCATATTATTCCATTAGAGAGGTGTACCTATAAGAGGACTTATTCTTAAATATCATATAATTATGTCACCATTTGTAAGCAGTATTTGAATAAAATGTATAAGAAGTAGACATTTTTATTTTATAACCCTCCATATAAATAGCTGTTATTTATTCTTGTTAGGCTTGTGTCAATATCTAGTTGATGTCAATGTTTTTCTTTGCAGCTGCATGTAAGAATTGTCAGCTGTGCTGCAGACAGTTAATACTATTTTCTCTTCTTCTCAAAATTCATCATGGAAATAACAATATTTAGCTTTGATAAATTTTCAAACCTTTTTCCAGAAAGATGTCAAAGAAGATTCATTTTGTACACAAGAGGGTACAGAACCAACACCTGTTTTATCATAGACAATGGAGAAGTGAGGTCAAGTGCTATTTCAAGTGACTCCATGAACATATATTTATTGAAGAATGGTTCAGTATGGATAACCTCGTACCTACTTCTAGGCTGGTACTATATTCTTAAAGGGGCACAATCACCTATCTGACTATTGTAAACTAAAGGTTATCCCTTAGAGCTTTCATAAAAATAGGCCAGAAAACGTGGATATCACTGCACACAGGCTGCTTGTTTAGCTTAAATCAACGTGTTTATGATATGTTGGGGCTTGCTAAAATAATCAAAACAAAGGCATCTGGCAGCAAGCCAGATAAACTAGAGCTTTGATAATAGCGTTTTGCAACAAATGAGCTTTCACATCAACATATATGCAACCTACCACCTTAGGTTACATGTGTTTCCCTTTTGTCAACATTGCTGTGTTTACAAACATGTTGCAGAAAAACAAGTACCAACATACGTCACAAAATCATTGTTAGAATTTTTTACAACAAAAATTACCTCTAGATCATTAATATATACACAGAGGAAGCCAAATTCACATACATTCTTTTCAAAAGAAGGTGAATGGGCACCTTTAATATAACTTACACAGCACAATACATGCAACTTTTCAACCCACTTCAGGAAGAGTGTCTTGAAAACAAAGTGTCTAGCAAGGACAAGTCAACTTCTTACAAGCTTCTTCCACAGTTTGTGGCTGCATTAAAATAATTTAGTATTTGATTCTTTTGTTACATCCTTAGTATTCTACATATTTTCTAAGAAATGTTTAAAGAATTTCAGTATTCACATATGTAAAATGACCCTTTTTTATGGTAACTGAATTTAACCAACTTTTAGAAAAGTTAAGTGTTACGGTGTTTGATGAATCACTGTGAACATACAACAGTTAGTTAATCTTGTACAATCTGGCTGATTTATCATGCATTTCATTATTTGTATGCTCGAATTTCACTGATCTTGTGATCATGTTAAAGTTCCAAATGTGATGGTACAGGCTGTATATGGCAATATGGTAATTTGTAGTTTTTATTTGTCATGGTTGATTGCATAACTGTAACCTTATAAAGCTTCAAGTATTTACAGACAGGGGCCTTGTTTTAGGATTCAAAATTAAAATTTTTATGTAAGTGATACAAACCAAGGATTTGGTATTAGGTGTTTAATTAGGGTGGTTTCAGTATTGCTCTGATAGATTCTTTTGATATACTAATCAGAATAGCAGCTGATGTGCCTCTCAACTATGCTGCAGTGCTGAGAAATCTTCAGTCATGGGAGACTTTGTTAATGCCAGTCTTTTCTGCATTTATTTTACACTTTTTGGCTGTAAAATATTTGCTGCAGTCAGACTGAAGCTAGAAAACACTTAAAGTGAATATATTGGCATGTCTGAATTATGTAAATGCTCATTCAAGATCTGAGATCAGTGTTGCTACCTTCTAAAACAGATACAATGTTATACAGTCAGCTTAATATAATTGTGATATTTGCAGTTGTTACACATAGTTCATGCAAAAATTTAATGTATCGGTACATATAATTTGCATTTTATCAGAAAGATATTATGCTGGTAATCCTAAGTTGTTTTCTGCTTCAGGATGTGTTTGGTCAGATTCTAGAAAACTGTCCATCATAAAAAAAATATCTAAAAGGAATATATACTCCATATAAAAATTGAATACTCGTAAAATAAAATGCATGCTTCAAGTTTTCATTTGGAAGAAGAAAGAAATGTAAATGTTAATAAAATTTGAACTTATACACTAAAATGTTCTTGTAACTATTAGAAAATTCAAGAGCAACTTTTAAAGAGGTTTTTTTAATAAAATAATTGTTCAACTTTACAGTTTTTAGCTCCCTGACTACGACTCCTTGGGTTTTATGTGTTTATAATTAAATGCCAGTTTTCTACAAGCTGTATTTTAAATTTTCAGTTGTAAATTGTAATAGGTTTAAACTTATTTATAATAAGTTAAAGCTATGAGAGCAGCTACTTTGAGCCATTATTTAAATGTTTTGAATCTGTTTCTCTTGAATTGTCAACTAAGTTGATTTCCTAAATAAATTAAATTTTTGAAATAAAATATTGAAATAAAACTTGCAAATTGGTGTATACATTATCCAATTTCATTCAAATCCCCTAAGCTGGCTGGGCATTAGTGTGCATAACACTTGTGCTCGCAGTCAGGTATACTGAGTAAACGTTCAAATTATTTCATTTTACCTAAACTGGCAATATGTTAACCAGTTTTTAGAAATATTTATTAAGTTTTTTTCTTAATCAAATGGATCGTTTCATCACCATTTTTTTTTACCTTATTGCAATTATTAAATTAAATGTGCATTATTATACTTTAGCTCACCTCCACTTTCTTCCTTATTATATATTTCAAAGGGTTCTAGACAGTCCCAGTGGGTATTATTACATGCATATTACATTCAGCTAGTTGAAATACTGATATACAAATGTGTGATCAAGGGAGGCTCCAGCATCTTTCATGTTGTCGATAAAATTATACAGTCCACATCAAACACACCAAATGTGTAAGTAATACAACTCGGTAGAGCATATTGTATGTATATTTATATGCTGAACATTTTAAAAATATAAATAAAAAATAAAATATTGCCTCATTTCTGTTTACTAGGATTTTATTCAGATATTTTCGTTACCAATTCCAGCTGAGCCCCATGACCAACAAGTCCCTTGTTAATCATTGTTCAGCAGTTCAGATTAGGTTTGCTAGATTAACAATTGTTGTAATTCATAGTTTATAATATTTGTGTATACAGCTATGGGGAAGACAAAATTGTACCAGTACAGGTACATTCAGTATTGATATGATAAATATTACATGCAGACAACAGATATTTAAATAGATACTAAATAAATCTGATCTTATTTAATCATGGTCTGTCATGTAAATAGTAGTTAGGTTGCTGTTGATGTGCATGACTACATCTATTTTAAAAGAAGACTTACAGAAAACTGTTATTTCAAATATAATTTACATGACCTTTTCTGATATAGGTCTGTATTATGTAATCCACATTTTATTCCAAGCATTTTTAAACTAGCCAAAATGTTGTAGAAGCAAGGAACTGCCATCAGACTATCAGCATTGCCCATCTTAAATATAATGATGTACAAAATATTCTTTTTTTCATCTTTTGAGACAAGAGTTCATGCCTTTTAAAATGATTTAGGAAAAGTTATGAGTCATGATAGATAAGGTTTCATCTTCAGCACCTGGCTATTTATTATTTGATCTGGGAAATTTAAGAAGATAATCATTTAATGAAGGTTCCTCTGAGCTTGATATTTATATATTGTAGACATTATTGAGACATGATGCAAATGCAAATATGCCTTTGATGGGCAAATGTTATATATTTTTTCTTGGAACAATGAAACATGTCTTTAAGCATGTTTCATATGAAACACATTTCATATAAAAACATGTAAAACTGAGACATGTTTTACTCTAAGTTAAAACATGTTTTTTGGAAAACACATGTTTCGAAAAATGGGACAACTACACGTTTAGGCCTAACAGACATTTTAAATAGTAACATGTTTTATGAAAAGTGAAACATGCCTTAAAACATGTCTTATATGTGACATATTTCACATAAAGACATGTAACACTGAGACATGTTTTACTCTTAGTTTAAAACATGTTTCTTAGGGGAAAACATGTTTCGAAAAATGGGACAACTACACGTTTTAGGCTAAACAAACGTTTTAAATAGTTACATGTTTTATGAAAAATGAAACATGTCTTAAGACGTCTTATATGCGACATATTTCATATAAAAACATGTAACACAGAGACATGTTTTACCTTACTGTCATTGAAATTTTCTCCGTGTGCGAAACATGTTTGATATAAAAACATGTTTCAAGAGGATTAAAAACATGTTTTGACCGTTGAAACATCAGTGAGTCATGAAACATGCTGGAAACATGTTTCGAAAAATGGGACAGAACGGTGTTTTAAATAGAAAAATGAAACATGTCCTCAGTTTTTAGAGTGTTATGGAATTTATTTTGTTCATTGTTAGATCAGGGAAAACGAGATGTAAACAATACTTTTACCACACAGCGAAACTAGATATCCTAACAACAAACACAAGAGTTCAAAGCGAAATAAGTGAACGTAATTTGCGCCATATTAGCGATGTAATAGTTATCCTATGTATGAAAATAAATTAACTAAAGCCAGTCAGCACAAGGGAAAATAAAAAAAAATCGTTTAATTTATGTTGACAAAATTATCAATAGTATTGAACAAAGTTGTGCTTACCTCGTCCCCTTTCAGGAACAATGATTGTCACTTTGTATTTCTTGCGTAGTTCTTTGATTTGATGTCCTTCTTTCCAATAATAACCCCGTGATGTCTATTTGGAACAATGAATTCACATGTTTCACATAAGGCCTGCAAGAAAAAAGCAAAAATGTCTAGACATAAACTTATTCTAATAGAAACAAGGCTTTCGAAACTGAGTCTGCTTAATTTTTTCCCAGTTGTTAAGCTTGGAAGGCAGTCTTCTTGAAAAATTAGGCAGACTACACTTGTTATAATTATTTATTTTAAAGGGGTACGATTAATGTAAATAGATTGCATCGTGTGTTATTTAATTCTTCGACTGTCATAAGGCTAAATGGGGTGACAAGACGTTTCAATGAGAAACACCTGTACCACCTTTTCTTACCAGTAAGGCTTCTTTTGCTGTATGACAGTCCTCATAACTCCCGATTATCACGCGGTCTTCGTCGTCATAATTTCATTTATCAAGATCACCTGTAACAGGTATAACGGCAAGAGTCTGATCGGTTATTTCGGAACAGTGACACCAGACACTTTTTTTTTTTACTTTCATTTCAGGATTTTTCCACCCGTTTTCCATATTCACAATTGATGCATTTTTTATTTATTACTACACAGCTGAATATTTGTTACATATGTATACTTCTGTACTTACACGGAATTAACACTTGGACAATATATTGACCATATATATATTTACTGACACAGGGTTAACAAATTTGTATAATTAAATTTGGCAGTCATACGTTTTGCAAACCGATATTCAAACCGAGCAGTATATCCATATCACTTAATTTTTCTTTGGTGTATTTTGCTTATAGAGGGATATTCATTCTTCAAGTTTTGCACTTGTTGAGACTTAATTGCTCCTGCAGAGAGAGTCATCAAATTTGCTCTAGCTGTATCGCAACGGTTAAGAAAGGTGTTGCGACCTGGCGGCAAGTTATATAACTAATTTAAGACGCTCTGACCAACCAACTCTGATTCAAGCCCGTACTCGGTGACGTCTATCGGTTCACGGAACCGCGTTAAATTTTACACATCTTAACAGAATATATATATATATATATTACTCTGAAGAAAAACAACAAAGTTAATTCACAACAGTCTGTTTCACGGGATGCGACCCGATCATCAGGTGAATGTGGTTATATATATATATATATATATATATATATATATATATATATATATATATGCCTTTACCAAGATCATGTTAGTTATTCTTCCGTTCTGCTGGTTCCTTCTGAAACTTGACAGGGGCGTTTTATTTTCTTGAAAACTCTTGAATTCATGATCCACCTTCGCCAATGAGAGCTCCGTGGTGGCTGCTTGGAATCTCGCATTCAACGGTAGTGGGCAGTTTCTGAAAACAAACAAAAAAATCCACAGGGAAAGGTTCGTTATCAAATGACTTATTTCTTGTGTTATTTAATTCTTTCTTCTGAAAAAAAAAATCCAAATCATTCAACAATTCGTGCCTCCCCAAAACCGAGACACGGCACGTTGTCAAAAGATCTTAAAACCAACATATATGAACCGTGTTTTTATTCCAAATAGGACCGCTCAATCAAAAACATAAAATGTAACATGCAAGGGAAACCAATGATCAGTGTATGCATGTACAGACATTCAGCCTCTTTCTATTAGTGAAACTGAACCCTGGATGGACCACTTTATTAATAAAAAGGTTTAAGCGAAGGTGATTATATGACATTTAAATTAACAATGGGCCCATGATGGTTCTCCGAAATGAATTAAATAAGATAAGCACATTTTTATGTTTACCAGATTTAATAAAAAGGGGTCGCACGATGTATAATACAAAATGGTGACCGATGTGGAGGCCATAATACTACTGAATTAAAAACTCCCCCTAATACATGGCCCCTTTAAGAAAAAAGCCCATTCTGGGCCGCCATATTGGCTGCCATCTTGGTTTTTAGCTCAGCTGACTGTAAGCCATCTAAGCTATAGCGATCACTCTTTGTCCGTCGTCTGTCCATCCGCTCGGTCGTCCGTTAATAAGGCACAAATCGTAACCGCTGGACCTACGAAATTCTTACTGAACACCCATATAGGTCCATAAAGGATTTCCTTGGAAACTTGAAATGAGGTCACCTATATTCTCAGAGCTATAGGGTTCGAAATTCTGCTTCCTATATTCTGCAAACTGTGTGAAAGGGCATGACTTTAACACTCTATTAGTCAGATGGGCGCATATAGTACCAGCTGGATGTAGAATATCTTTTTTATCGATCAAAATTGTTATCGACTTGAAAAAAGAAAAATTTCGATGAGTGTTTCTGTACCAGTTTGAGAAGCAATGAAGTACATGTATTAATTTTGCTTATCCTTAAAGTGGGTAGCTAAATATGGGTCTTCAAATGACATTGCAAATGACACCCGAAACCACTAATGAGTCCATATTTATCTAGGGTTTAAAACCAAGGTATTGACAAAGGACAATGAGCACGGCAATGGTGCATTAAACGGCCGTCCTGTGTCTTGTGACCTCTGACCTTAAAAATCAAAATATGTGTTAATTTTGGCGAGAATTTATTTCAGGTGAGAAACTGTATTGCTTATAATTTATAATGAGCATTATGAAAATTCGTCAGAATTTTTTGTAAGTCGCCAAGGCTCCACTGCTAATCTCTGATCATCACGGCTCCACTGGTGACCTCTGATCTCTGATCTCATTTTATATGCATGGATTATGCCGGGAATCGAACCCATCAAAGCCCTAGTTAGTTTTCGCAACCAAACGAAAAGTTAACAGATGGACGGAAGGACGGCGCGACTGCCCGTTTGTAAAACATAATACGACCCGTCAAAGACAGGCGTTTAACCTTTTGGCTTGGTTATGGTGTAAGGAGGCAAGTTGGGCCTACAGATTATAATACAATTAATTTGCTTTTGGCGAGAGAATTGACGAGGTGTTCAGCAAATAACACGAATTAGTAAACAGTAGAGGAGGCGCGCAAGTTATTTCAAGCAGAGCGGCCATACAGCTAAACATAACTGATATTAAAGCTTTCTGTGTCCAGCGTGATACTATAATCCCAAATCCTGACTTTTGATGGTAAAACAAATAAAGATCTTAATGAATGTCAAATAAGAACTGTGGTCGTTCACCAGAAGTATCGCCATGCATCCCTAAACCTTAATCCCGTGGTCAACTTACCTTTGACGCCATAGTGTTCATGTGTTCATAATGGAGTATATCACCTGGCTTCCTAGCCAAAACTGTGGAGTGATAGCGTAAGAACACTAAGACAAATAGACGCTTGCTAAAACAAATAGCCTAACGCTAAAACAAATAGCCACGTGAGATTAGGTCACGTAAGATTTGATTAAGTAGTTATATGACTGCATTAATGTCTGGCCACATAGAACCGTGCGCTTGGCTACTTTTTATCTCTGCTTTGATTTGCAGCGCTAGGAGCCTTTGAATTCCCGCCGGTTGATACAGAACACGTAATTTTTTCATGGTTTCGATATATTAACCCGACATCTAAAATATTATTTCGTGAAGTAAATGAAAACAATGCAAACAAAATCCCGAATGACGCCTCTTTGAAGAATATGTTTAAGTATGGTTTTACATAGAAATGGTCAACTGATGTTGAAAAGCCCCCTTCATGCTGTGAATCCAAGGCCTATGGTTTATATATATATATATATATATATATATATATATATATATATATATATATATATATATTCAGGAATATTGCACAGATACGCTCCCGAGGCAGCGGATATCTTGCGCTTCTAAAGAAGCAACTTATTTTCACGCTGCCTGCTTTGACCGTTTATGATACATTTAGACACCAGATGGCGATCCGTTGTCCGCTGAAAAAAAGTGCGTATGATGAGACAAGCAGCAACCAGATGCCAATAAACAAACACTCGACAAGCATCCTGGCTCCGCCCATAACTGCGCTTCAAGCGCCGCTTGATGACAGTTAATGGTCGAATTTTAATTGCTCCCTCTGCATTCTCGCATCATCGACCGATTCGATTATGACATTATGACTGTGTTAGCGTAGCCATGTATATGTTGTCTGCAGAACTGAAACCAGCCAGCGAGGTGTGCACGCAGCCTATGTTGTTATGTTTCGATTGAATTACAGCTCACCGGCCGGGCATCCTATGTGCCCAAAGCCCTAAGCAAACCACGTCTAGTGCCATTCTCTCTGAGCCTGTAACATGTTCAGACGGTTACCGGGGCAATAAGCTGTCACTCAAAACGAAATGAACAACATTGGCTCCGTGTATTCCTCGCTTGGCTGTTTCTTCCAGCACAAGGTCTAATCTGATTGGACAAAAATACAGGGCTCCCCTCTGGTGTAGCAATTCAGGATACGAGGTCATAACAAACAGCGCTTACGATATAGGTAGTAGGCCTATAGGTAAAGCGCTGTGTAAAGAGCGTATTGCACAGATTGTAAAATAATTGTTTGCAAAATGACTGACTGTGTGAATAACAAATAAGGTACATTGGGTTTCTAGAGGGGGTTAGACCATAGTCCTGATCGGATATCAGCTACTAAATTTTCTTCTATAATATGTACAACAGAAGTGACCCCATGCTTCGATGAGAGGGGCTAAGGAACATATGGATTGATTCATATGACGGCTTCTCCAGTGATATGACAAAACCATTTGCGCTTTTTTACGGTAAGCGACCATAGAAGGAGCTGAGTTTCATTCTGATTTGCATATAGTATGTCACCCATACGATCTTTCTGATGTCAGTCACATGATCGTTTGAGGAGTAAAGATTTATTCTCATTAGCATATGATTACGTCATGTTTTAGGTCTTGTTGGTGCCCCTTGTTGCCCGATAGCATTGGAAAGCGCAATGACTCATTGCCACTCTGGCATTTAAATTCCGGGAAGGAACCCAATAACTGCTGTCGCCACTTGAAGTGATTCAGTTAGGCAAGGAGGTGAAAGCTTGCAATGTCTAACCGTCTGAGAATACAGGTCTGTAAGGGTGCATTTATAACAATTAAAAATTATAATTAGACAATTATCCGCCCGATGGCATTTTGTGCCCAACATTTAGTATTGGCCATGGAGGCAACAAAAAATAACTATATATTTAAGTTTTACTTGTTACGGACCTAATAATAACAGATCACGTAATCGTGACGAGCATACATTTTTGTTATGCAGATAAAAAAATAGATTCCGCAACACTAGGCAGCATGAAATGTCTAGGAGAATGAATAAAGAAATCAGTGTTTGTTTTGTTAACAAACAATTATAATCTATTCTTAGAACAATCCTAACATTACAATACACAAAATCAATACAATTACACAGTATTTAAGACATAACAATATTAAAAATATACATCACTAGAGTCCGGTTCCTAGACTTTGATTTCTGGATATCACAACTGTCACAGTCTTACAAGAGCACAAATAATCCACGTGAACAGTTCAAGTAAATCCTCCCGGTGAATAGTCCAACTAAATCTCGAAGACAATCTGTTGTAATTCAGAAGTAAAGTTCAGGTAAAATCCCAAAGGCAAACTGAAGACAATCTGTATAAATCTGTATAAAGTCTGTATAAAGTCTAAAGAATATCTGTAACTATGAAATTATCGGAATAATTCCCACGACTGACGAGAAAGTCGCACCCTTTAGTGACCGTTGGTTTTTCCTTTCTACCGGCTCCAAACACATCCCCTGTTTATAGCTTTTTCCCCCGAAGTCTAGAAGCTTCTAGTCCGGAACCTTCCAAGAACCAATTCGAAACTTTTAGACTACACTGAACACTCTGTGTCCCTACACTCTGCGGGTAAGCCAGAGTTAAACAAGTGCGATTCCCACAGCAACGCACAGGGCTTGCGCCTAACACGAATCAGAACGCCAGGCACATGTCAAGCCATGCGCATAAAAATCAGATACATGTAACATACTGTGAAAATATCAGTGGATATTCTCATTTCCCATGCAATGACATATAAATGTCAGCCAATGATTGAAATATTAGTTAAACGGTTGAATAAATCAATTGTTTGAAATCAGTCGGTTTTATTTTTTTAAGTGTCATAATTACATACCCAGCAAATAATGTGTGACTACGCAAGTCAAAATGTCCCTGTAACCCTCAGGATTTCCCTTCGAACTGCAAAATGGTAATGCAATCAGATGCCGTTTATTAAGGAAATAAAAATATAACAAATAAGTATAATATAAGGTCATATAATATAAGGTAATAAAATGTATAATAATATAAATATTCCCTCCGGTCGGGAAAACAATAAAATACCCAAATAATTATTCATCTATTTTGTGAAAATGTAATATTTGTATACGTTCACACAAACGTTTGACCGACCCCAAGCGTTTATTTGGATATAGTAGGGTGTATCCTTAGGATGGTACATAGCAGCTAGGGCACATACCTCCGCCACAATAAACAATCCTTTATTTCCCTATCCTTCGTGGAAATCGGTTTGGTAGGTTTTGCCTTCTCCTAGCAAAAGACAAACAAAGAAACACACAAATAAAATGACACGGAAACATATCTTTCTTGGCATAGGTCATAAATTGTCACAGCAATGACAACCGTAGTTGCAATTGGTAGAGTGACAATATCATTTCACAAAAAAATCCTACTACATCCACTTTCATTCAAATTGGTTTGAAAAGTTTTTTATAATATCGATAGCGGACCAACTGACGAACATAAACACATTTTTGGTGTGAAAACTAAACCTCCTTGACAAATCATTAGAATATAACAGGAAAGACACACAAAAATTCCGTAGTAGAGCGCATAGCTCCGCCACTACGCTCTCTAGTCCGGATCAGCTTCAATATTTGATGGATTCTTCCTGCTTTGGAAATATGTCTATTTTATTTTCGCGTACAAACGTTTCCACAATCCATACAGATATGAGATGAATAAATTAAAAGAATAGTTGCGATTACCATAGTTATCATCAGAAAATTTTCAGTTCAATTCTTCTGTTGTAATGGGACAGTGGGGTGGATGCGGTGTACCGTAGCTTAACAACCAAATACAGTGACCGGCATCTGTGGCACATGGGTAGAGCACAGGACTCAAAGCCGGGAGGTTGCGAGTTCAAAACTCAGCCAAGCCTTTGATGTTTACACAGTCGGCCCCCACCCAGGGTGAGCGTTCTACAGGTCTTATGGAGGATAGGAAGGCATTTTTCAGTTTCTTTGCGACAACATTTAAAAGAAAAAATGAGCGATTGTTAAATAAAGGTATACCGTCATATTGAAGTCTTCTATGATACAGAGGAGCTGTGTATTATTAATGTATCCGCCAAAAACAAAGTTTTGCAGATACTATATGTTTTTGACCGGTTTCGTTTCCGGATTACTCTTCTGAGACCCTTGGACCATTTTTTTTTCCGAAATCTGGCATAGTATTTCGTTCAAAGGTTGTGATTAACAAAAGCAGGTGACGCCACCTGCAGTCCTTATTGTGCAGTTTGAATCTTGGTGGCTATTTAATTACAGCCCATATCTCAGGAGTGGTTAAATGTATTGAGCTGAATTTTACATGTCCATAGATCTGGGATCTCTCCATCTCGTAGCTGCGAGACTTGTGGCGCCAACTGCAATAATTTTCGCGTGGCGTCTATCCAAGCGTTTGCCATCTGTTCGTCTTAGTTATTGGTTCATCGCATTGGGCCGAAATTTTGCATGTCTATAGATCTTGGATACCCCATCTCGTATTAAAAAACTGCTGGCGCCATCTGCAATCGTTTTCATATGGCGTCGATCTGTCCGTTTGCTTTAGGTGAAAAATGCTCATATCTAAGGACTGGTTCCATGTATTGGTCTGAAAGTTGGCATGTGCATCCATCTTGGAGAGTTCTCTCTTAAACCTTCCCCTCTTCAAAGACTAAATAAATGCCCTTTTCTCAGGATTGATATGCCGTGTTGGTCTGAAATTGTGCATGTATATAGATCTAGGATACCTCTATCTTGTATTCAAGACTGGTGGCGCCATCTGCAGTTGTTTTCGTGTGGCGTCCATCCATCTTTTGTCTTGGGTAAAAATCGCGCATATCTGATGAGTGGATGGATGTATCAGCCTGGAATTTTGGCATGTTTATCCGTCTTAGATAGCATCTTGTAGACCAGACAGGTGGCGCCACCTGTTGTTCTGTTTTTAAAGAATACATTTTTTAACTTTTTGTTTGGTGGAAGTAACCGCCTCATTTTTTTTATTTGCTAACTTAAGTACGTACATGTACATCTGCAGAGTTCCATTCCGGTTTCGGACTACGTAACAAGGCGGTATCACCCGCTTCCTCTCATTTCCTGGCGTCAACAAAGCCCGGTGACTACTGTATTCAAATTCATTCAACCAAAAGAATGCGGTCTTACGTTCTAGAAGCAAATATTCCGGCCACTAAAATCGATTCTGATATCTGAATGTTATAATTGTATATAGCTGCGAGGACTGATGTTACAAAGAGAGCTATATATTGTTGCCGGCAACTGAACGCTTAAAGTGGCTGACGTCATGGAAAAAAGGGCAATATAAAAAATAAATGTCAGGTACAATTATTGATAAAGAATAAAAAGCAAAAAACCTCCCCGACAATTTTTGAGTCCGTTGGACCTGAGGGCACCTCCACCCCCTGCCCCCCCCCCAAGAAAAGAAAACAACATTACACCCGAATATTGATAGAGCAAAATATTTTCAAACGTTTAAAGCTTCTTCGTCTTTTAATGTTTCTATCTGGCCTGATGTAATGGTATTTCACATTTTGTAGCATTGGGGCAAATACACCTAATTATTTATCACTAAAAAATCACGTTTTTGATTTTCTTCCACCCCGAACCACACACCGTACACGGGGGCTTCCAGCTTTAATCGGTAACGACACATCATGAATATTAACCTTCAGTCTGTATGCTTTTCAGGGATTTGAACGCAGATGCGCATAGTTTCATTTTCACGTTGTATTTTTATTTTTCATAAGCGCAAAGTTGAAAATGTACATCATTTACTTGTTGCCAAAAACGAAAGAAATTGAAACTAGTAAAATTACAGGGCTGTTATTGTCAAGCAACCGAAGCAATTCCACGTCACCCGTGACAGAGTACGATAGGTTAATTCACTGACGATTAAGGAAAAACATAAATACCAGCATCTATTTGTCACTATGAGTCTGAACCTCAGTTTTAGAAAAGAAATCAGCAGGATTAGAGATCCAGCATATACTGAAAAGAAGAAAAAAGAAAAGGAATTTTAAAAGAACAAATTGAGACCATATTTAAAGAAACCCCCCCCCCCCCTCACAAAAATTAAAGGTTCGGACAAAACCTCGATACAGAAATAAACTTTTCAATCCCTAAAGGCCTGCCCTCCTTTCAGAAGGGGTCATTTACATTATTTCGTTTTGATAATTACGATGATTATATGTTACGTATGTGTTATGTTAATATAGTTATGTTACATGCTGACAATTAATTGAAGCAAATTGAAGAGAAGAACGACTACAACTGAGGTAGATATCTTTCTTTGTCCACTTGACACTGGGTTTGGACAAGAAGGGGCTGTTGGCGTGGGAGTCTTCCCAGGAGTGTATCCCTGGCGTACGAACGTGGGTGGAAAGTTCGGTTCTAAATATGACACCTTAACGGTCGTATAGCGGTCGACGTCACCGACTGTCTCTCTTATATCAAAGTCCATAGGGTATCCTTCTGTCCATCCCATGGAGATCATGCGATGTGTAAGTGGAAAACCGAGAAACAATCTTAGTCGGCTCTCATCGGCACCCGTTTCACTTCGTAATTCACTGTTCAAGAATCGTCCAAACCTGCACCGGAGAGTACCGTCCTCTTCGAATATCCTGAAAGTTCCGAATCCAGGATGGTCGTAGTCGCCGATGTAAAGATGGCGGTTATGAATGGAATTCTCCATTGAACTCTCAAGCTTTACAACTGGTAGCGTATGCCTGTTGTCACCTTCTCCGTCGTCTTCTTCAGAATACTGTAGGCCCATAGGATTATTTTTGTTTCGCTGGATCCATGGCGCCGGAAACGTACAGGTGGTTGTTGTATTAAGCCACGGCTCCTCGCCTAGAAATGATTGCAAACACACCTATGTAAAGCGATATGAACTAGAATGATATAAGAAAACCTTAACAAAATGTACACATAGGTAATGTATATAGGATATGAACTTATCGTCAACTTTACATTTTTCTTAATTTGCAGTCGTATTTGCAATTCATTGATCTTCATTCTATAGAAATAATAAGATTCATCTATAGGGAATGATAAATAGATCGGTCAATTTTTTACACGTTTAATTTATCGACAAATTAATAGAATAACACATGAATCCCAGTTGATCATATTATCAGGTGGAACCTGTACGAAATTTGTCTCGTATGTGAATTCAACAGTGTAACCGTACGTAATATAGAGTTTACGAAATTCAGTCTATGAAACACATTGTAATTCCAGTATGCGGAATAGGGGGTGTCCATAAAAGGAGATTTCATGTGACTAGAAAAATCTGAGAAGAATTCTCACCATGTAAAAGGTCAAGGGCAAACAAGCTGGCCATTTGAACGGCCGCACCCCCTACGTTATTGCCAGGACTGTTTGTACACGCCCAAACACCAGCGTTTGCCTCGACCTGCATGGTCAATCTACAGTTATACCCGCTCCAGGCACCTCGGTGAAACAGAGTGTGACGACCTGAAAATAAGAAAAGCAGTTTAAAATCAGCTGTTTAAAGGATTTCATTGTAGTCTTTGTGTTTGACTTAGACCACAATACATTTAACTGTTCTGTATCGGAAGGGTGACTTTATTTCGGGCTCACAGCTGTTAATAAACATATTAATACAGCCTCCCGCTTACTGGCTGCAATTTTGCGATTAGCCGCAAAGAGTCGACGGGTATTTGCAAGTGCCATCGACCAGGGATCGGCGACTAGTCATACACCACAGATCACGAAGAATTTCTCACGATTCCAAGAAAAGATAAATTATGCAGAGCAGCACATTCAAGTATACCGAACAATATAAAATTAGAGCAATATGCAACTAATATAGTCAATCTATAAAATATTCCCTGCGTAATTATAGAAATAATTTATAATCGCTATCACAGTATCTATCAGCCTAAACTCATCAGAACAGTCCAGTAGCTCTCCGATGTCTCTAGAAAGGAGAGAGTTCGAACGTCCTCCTTGTCTACTGACTCTACCAATAGCTGTACTACAGTGCATCCCCATAATTGTCTTAATCCAATAATGTTACCCAGTTGCGTCAATTTATCTTCAAGGGTGGCGGGATGACTCGCAGGGTAAGGAGATGACTCGCAAGGCGTTGAGGGTAGTCAAACTTGGGATAAAACAGACATGTTTATTCATATATCTATAAAATGCATACATAAAATATATATATATATATATATATATATATATATATATATATTTCATTGTCTGTGTGACACATATCAAATATATAGTATATATACTTATATAATATATAAGTATAAGGTTTTAAAAATAATAAGGTATATGTTAATTCTAAACCATTTAGATATAAATATTTTATAGTAAAATCATAAATGGAACCAAAGTCTATAATTTTTTTATTTATATATTTCATTTGAAATATATAAATATTTTTTCTCTGAATAGTGGGGGGGGGATGATTTCATTGACCACCTCCCCCCCCCCCCCCTTGCCAAAAAGTGGGGAGGATATATACCCCCCATCCCCCCTATATTGACGCCCCTGATATTACCCAAATAACAGTTTGGTTGCCCAGCAAGTGATAAAAATCGCCGGTATTTTTTACAAGATTTGACAACATTTTAAATACATGCCTCTGTACATGCCGGCCATCCAGCCGAGCGTATACGTGAAAAAGACGTCATCAACCGGGAATGTCGGACGGGCTGCCCGCCATACGGGATCCTGGAGCGAGACCGACGACCTAAACGTTTCACGGAGAAAGCTTTCGCTCAAAATCTGGCTCCCGTTTTCATTCTGGAAGTGGACAATATAACATCTATGTATCTGTGCGGCATGGCTAATGTCCTTTTTATTTTTAAATTAATGTAATAAAGTATAGATGCCTTTGATAATATAACAGACCGGTCTGTTTCCTCGTTGTCTATACAAGATTATTTGTTACATAAAAATGTACACAATGGTAATTACGCAATGTCATTATTTGTCTACCATTCATGACATTTATTACCACCGATTGCATATTTGTGTATAAAATGTTCATATGATCAACTGGTACTGAAAAAGTCATGTATCATTTCTCATTTTGATACACTTTCTTACCTTCTCTCCACTAAGGAGGAACTTCACCCAGAGAACCATGTCTTCAGCACTCACAAACAGGGAACCCGCAGGACCGGCCTCGGTGAGAGCTCTGCGTCAAATAATATAAACAGCGAGAGAATGATATAATACTGTAACTCGTAGTCTTAGGGAACACAATGTCACATTTTAGGAAATAAGATTTAATTTAATTACAAAACGCTACTAATGTATTAAGATTTTTTCCTATTTATGCTGATGGTGGCTAGCGGCATGACCATCGATAGTCGTTATATAGTTAATCGTTGTAAAACAGTTAATTATAATAACAAAAATGATAATTTTGTCTTTTTCCGAATTACTGCTAATAGGATTTGTCCACATTTTCTATCAATCCACTATCAGTAATAACCGCTTCTTCCCACATTGACTGCGTACTTGAAAGAGTATCACCCTCTTTTGGTTACTATTTCTACTACAACACTTAACCACAGTTATCGCTGATGTTACTCCCTACATTATTCTACATACGGAATGATCGTGCTCTCGGGATTCCTCGTGATATTCCCGCCATACACCAAGTGACCCCATGCAATCTCGTCCCATTCACTAGGCTCCAGCTCAGTTCCTACTTTGGCATGAGGCATACCTTCAGGAGACCGAAACGTATAATAATTATAATAATAATAATGAAATTAATAAAAATAACATCAATAGTAATAATAATAAATAATAACAGAATAACAGAAGGATAATCCCGAAAACTTAATTTTAT
Organism: Sipunculus nudus; assembly: GCA_026874595.1. Classification (NCBI taxonomy): domain Eukaryota; kingdom Metazoa; phylum Annelida; class Sipuncula; order Golfingiida; family Sipunculidae; genus Sipunculus; species Sipunculus nudus. The sequence goes on along the minus strand of CM049315.1, from coordinate 14,479,629 downwards.
AAGTACTGAACTGTGCCTTTGATAAGTGAGGATGGATACATATCTTTAAAGCAGGCCCTTTCTGCTTTGAAATTGCTGAATAAATTTTTTTCTTCGTCTACGTTATTTATATACTACAGTTCAAATCGGCAGTGTGTTCAACATGTATGCATATTAAGTATTTTGTAACTTCTGTTTTGTCACTTGCATCTGTCATTTGCAACTTATCTGCTGGGATATTTTGGAATGAGAGGGTACATACATCCTCTAGGTGTCAAACTATCGACGTTTCAGTTTTGTTATTGTAGGAATTCACTTGTAGTTATATGAATTTACTTGAAAATGCATTTTTAAATTGAAACAATAAATGAAACTTAATTGAATAAAAATAGTATATATTTTATTAAACGATGTATATAATCAAGACTTCATAACTAAAATCTGGACGATTAATTATCAAGGCAGGGATGGAACCGGGGCCATGAAGCTCTTAAGCCCAGTTTATGATATAGATACTTTGACCGTTCCTGTGGTGCAGGGGCATCGCTCTGTTTTGAAGGGGAGGCTGTCAACAAATAGTATTAAATGTAGTGTTAAATAAGATTTTTAAATATTTGCTTCATTCAGACTTGGTCTTTGATTCAAATTATGTTCATTTCATGAAATTAAATACGGATGGATATGGTTACAAACTTAGGTACACTTTCATGACTGTTTTCTCTAATTTTATCCGCTTTATTCATCTTAAATATTATCAAATCCGAAATATCAATAATGACATGCACAATATATAATCTTGTTATTTAAATCATTTTTATATGAAAACAACTAAAAAGCATTGCAAGTTTTCTCCCCCACATGCAGAGATGAATGCCAGCTTTATTGACAATTTTACCTAGAGGGTCAAAAATCTTTTCTCTCATAAGTTGTTCCCATGTTTTCCCGGACTTTACTTCCATCGCATAGGCAGCCAGTACGTAGGGGTAATTGGCATAGTGATACTCTTGGCGGAACTCGCTCACCGGGGGGAAGTACTCCATGTGCCTATAACAAAAATATATATGAACAATTTAAGTTTGTTAAAAGTATAAGGCCAAGGGGTTTCATGCTTTTAGTTTATAGTTATAAAAAAGTCTAGCAATTGGTTTCATGTTTTACTTGATAAGTTATATAACAGCCAGCAAGGGTGTCATGTTTGACTTTACAAGATAAAAAATATCAACCCTTTGTTAGGCTTTTAACTATATGCAATTAATTGCCTATAGGTTTATGTAGGCGAATTTGCGTGTTTTTGCTTGATTGTTTACATGAATATAGGGGCTAATGCAAGGCAGTTAAAACAGCTTATGAACATAAATGGCCGGGGTGGGAATCACTAACAAGCAACGGCGTCGCGTAAGAAGAGCACACATACACACACACATATATATATATATATATATATAGACTTTGATTTATAAACATTGGCGAAGATATCAATATAAATTAAAAACACAAACATATTCTAAAACCGAACATGCATTACAAGGTGATATATGGAAGTTTGCACTATGAACCAAGATAACATCACGAGTGACATAAACTTGAAAGTGTCAGAATGCGAAACAATGGGCACCTTGATTAACATCAATCATAAGTCAAGATAACAATCACAAATAACGTACTAAGGTACAACTAACAGTTAAAAGAAATGTCCAGGATACTTAACAAATATATCCTGGTGTAAGCATTTTAAATTAAATGTACTAACCATTTCATGATCCCCTTAGGGGTAACTTTGCTAAAATTATATTTCTTATGCATTTTATTGTAACATGGGGAAGGTACAATTTTGAGCTAGCCGCAATATACTACGAACAGAGGTATACAACGATTCTTCCTCATCTGATGAATCCAAGTGAAACATTAAGATTATGTTATGTCTAAATAAACACAAATGTTCGTGGCCATTAATCTAATATCGTAGATACAATGATCTCGAGCAAGGGTAATTAGGGTAATCTGAAAGGGGGGGGGGTAATCTGAAACTGCTACACCAGGAAATTTTGAGACAAGCCAGGTTTCCGCTTTCGCCGCGATACACGCCTTGAGTACGGAAAAATACTTAACTTACCTAACAAGTTCCGCCCGGGATACATTGAGACAGGACATGGTTACACCCCGGTACATAGGCCATCCGATTTTGTGCGATATAGCATCACGTAATGAGCAGGACTTGGTTCGAAAGTCGCCAGGAAGTGCCAGATCTGAAATAACCTCATGTAGTGGTGCATCCCACGACAGGTCGCCCTTAGCAACGAAGTCAGCTACCAGGACAGCCGTGAACGCTTTGATAACAGATGCAGTGCAAAGTCTGGTGGTTGTCGTCATTGGCAACTGTCTCTCGTAATCCCTCATCCCGTAGGCTTTAGTATATTGAGTTTGTCCATCTTTTACTAAAGCTATAGAAAACCCAACACCGTCCCGGCATTGCATGGTCTTATTGATAAATTCATCCAGGGTTCTCTCTTGTTCAGAGGGTAAGAGGGTGGCCTCTGTGCAAAATGCGAAAATTATAATAAAGAATATTACTTTCACAGGCGACATGTTTCCTGCTATCCTTGCGTTTTTTTGGGGCGCTGTCCACAGCATAGGCACAGTCACCTAAATAACGATGTGGACAAGAACAAAATTAGTTAGGGATAGACACCATAGCTCAAGGACCATAAAACTGGAAGTGGCCTACATGTGAGCTGAGGTTCACGTTGTGTTGTGTATCAGTGAAGCTCATCCGTGTTTTTATTTACAGCGATGTTCGATATAAACTAATGATTTGCTGCTAGCTGTTTACACACAGGATCAAGAGTGCATGATGTGACATTCTAAATATGTCAATTTACCTTTTGTACATAGGTCAAATATCTGACAAAAGTTTTCTGATGACAACAAATTCTCCTGAAACAGTGCGCCTCGCTGTCTCATAGCAGAGCGCCACCTAGAGTCAGCATAAGAAAATATAAGAGACCTATCTGTTATTTCGATGTCCCAAGTGGAATTGTTCAAACTGCCTTCCTAAATGGCGGCTGTCAAGACTTTACGAAATCTTAGTGATCTCAATTTGAGACAAGAAAAAACGAGTTCAGATACACATTTAGCTACAGATACACAGAGAATGTCCTGCCAGTCAGTCAGTAATAATTTTTTCTACTACAATATGTGAAACAAAATGTTATTCATCAGGTGTTCAATCTAACGTCCCGCGAGACGTTGCTTTACCCTTGTTATGCGGTAATAAATATTATTCTAGCTATGTAACTGGACCTTTGTCTTACTGTGGTGAGTATGTTATATAAAATGTAGCCCGACTTTATGTTTACACGTTTTCAAATACCAGCGGGATTAGTAGCTAAATTGTTCAAACAGTTCATTTACTACAACGAAATCAACGGAACTCATGAATACAGTCAAGGTAAAAATTATCAGAATCAGTGAATAAAAAAAATAATCCTTTTAACTTTTAGCTTCTGTATGGTAGTAAACATGTTGTAAGTGCTTATACAATTAAAGTGTTTTATACGTTTAAGAAACAGTTAACACAGTTGATACGGTCTTCGTGTGTTTCTTTAATATAACAAGACTGGATGACCACCCATTCGATCTAGCCCATGTGTGACAACTCTCAAAGAAGGAGAACTACCGCGAAAGAAGTGCAGAAGCTTTAACAAATTGATATGTACGGCCACCAGGTGCCGTGCGCGCTATCTTTATATTTTGCACCACTTATCGCGCCCGGTGCAAACTTTCCTTTTTGTGTACAGAAAACGAAATTTGGCAGACACCAAACTATTTCTAGGAGGAATCATAACGCTTTGGGTATATTTAACATATTCATATTTGAAAAGGTTTTTTTTTTTAACCAGGCTTGTAAGACTGATCCTCTTTCGGGTGTGACGGCGACAGTTTTGACCAGAGTTTTTACATTGCTATTAAGTCTTAACAGATTTATATGACAAAGCAAAGGAAATTTATCCAAACAAAGTGTATTAAAGTTGACTTGTGAGCAAACACTCGAAATATAATGGTCCAGTTTATTGTGGGGTATACATGATATCATGGAGGACTTGTGATTTTCTTGCTACATAAATGTTGCGGTTTTTACTTTCTGTGGAGATCTGTGATTGATCACAAAGGAGTTCAGGGAATTTATAAGTGCATTGATATATGGGACAGTACATTCGTAATTCATTTCCGTCTAGAGAACTGTTAAATGAAAAGAGGTTCACATATGTGCCATGTATATTAAGAATACTACAACTGCATTTATTTTCTCTGCAAAAAAATCATGAAACAGCAAAATGTTAACGAAATTTGTTAGTAGTCTGATGTGTTTTCTGTAAAAAATATATATACAATATAGATATTGACATGTGCACTGTTCACTACACGGACTGATTCAATAATACCTATAAAAATAAAATTGATCACATCAGAAATCATGTTTATTGACACTTGCACTTCTTGCACTTTTGTGCACCTCCCCAGTTTTTAGTTACAACGAAGGTATGTGACTGGAGGCATGTGACTTTGAATATATAGTGAACAGAAGTCAGAACTGCTCATTAACTGTAGAGCGAAATGAAAAGTCCAAAAACATGGGGTTTACCTAAAAATTGTTCAAACAAGTGAACATTTGTCTCCCATAGGCGTTAAACTCCAATAATTTTCCCTCGGCATGGGAAATTGGTATTTTAGTAAAAATGTGTCTTTAATGGAAGTCCGTCGATCATAAATTGGTAGATTCTAAATGTTTGTATATATGTTGTCGTGTCTGCCATCCAAGAACTGCTTGGGCAATGATCAAAAGATTATACGGGCGTATTGATCTTGTAAGTTTTGTGTCAGTATATCATGCAAGGCACCTCTTATGACTTTGTTCGTGTGATTCCCTCGAGGAAAATATACCACACTTTGGACCCTAATGAATATTTAAAGGAAAACAAAATAAGAGTTAATATTAATCAGTGAGAATAAATTGTATTAAGTAAATTCAAAATGGCAGCTTTATAGTTCTTTAAATTTCGCTCGATTTCTGTAGTTTGTATTTGCTTACTCTTTATGATCATAACAGGTGATATCCGCTACCACATACTCTTCAAACTTGTATCATAATAAAGAATTATATGTGAGGTAAAAAGTTATATTCCATTTTCCTTAACGGTATGCAGATGAAAACCATGTGGTACCATTTGTCCTGGACTAGAGCTGAATCAGTATTTTCGTTTTCGATGTATAATATCATTTTTTGTCACTATAATGCAGGGGCGGATCCAGGATTTAGGAAAAGGGGGGGTCCAACCCAGGGGGACTAATGAAAATCCTAAAAATAGGTCATCACGTCGGAAAAAGGGGGGTCCAGGCCGCACAATTACGTCTAGAACCCCTTAAAAAAGGTTCCCCCCCCCTGGATCCGCTTCTTTAATGCAGGGTTAAGTACAGACCATCTGGTTACTAAGAATAACAGGCTACAGTTATTGGTATAGCGAACCACACACTTAAACCATTGACTCTAGGCTGTCCACACTGAACATGCAGACAGTCTTAGGTAAATTTTCCTTAACTCAAGGTAAGTCACTTGACGTACATATGCAATATTGTCACTAGTGTGACATTAAAATGAGTCTTGACCATAAGAGATTTGTTTATATGATTAGTCTCTCCTGTTGAAATAACAGTGTGGCAGGGTGGTTGAAAGAAGCGCCGATTAAAGGTATTGACTGTACTTGAGAACAGATCTATTCATGTCCAAATCTACAGATGTATTTATGTCAAAAACGGTACCCTTTACATAAAAAAGTCATCGATTAAAGCTTCAGCATTACTCGGAATGCATGGAAGCGTAGAGTGTTCGAAATCTAATTCATGCGTCCTCTTTATATGATTGGTTTATAGCAATATATGTTGTAAAGTATTTGTTCTTGTCATTTGTAGACTTAATGTTGGAACCTGTTTATTCATCTTTGTGATCAGTGGTATACTAATTTGGGTGCGTCAAACTTACATTTTATCCTTTCCACAAGGCGGTAGTAATTGGAAGATCCAACTGAGAAGACAAGTATTAACCAGTAAAGACGTTGAGTATTCTAAAAATATCAGTAACCAACATCTACAATAAGCTTGCACACTGGCAGGTCAATAAAGAGGGTAACAAACAACGCATCGTGTATTCTGCCATCTTTGATGACAGACCAATTCTAGGTAATAAATCATTCCTTCGCATAATAGGACTTCGAGTAGGAAGTTTAAGTCTGTGAACCAGCAAAAGTAACCACTGCCAAAAAGTGGAAAGTCTCATGGGGTTTTGTGCCACCATCTCATGTATTCTTGCATGGTGCCGGGTCACCTTCCTCAACCTAAGCACGTGTCCCTCGCAAATAGACAGTGCGGAAGTTCAACTATTTATCTACCGATCAATACACCTGAAAAGGGAGAGTGGGTCGTTAAAGTTTGGAATGGGCGCTTCTGTAGCTTACAATTCTATCAATACAAATCGCTTTATAGAGTGGATGGAATTCAACAAACATGGTCGCTAAAGAGATACACATATATGATGCTTTGACAGCCTGGAAGCAATATTTGGTTTCTTACCAAGATGAGGGGTCTCTGTTTGTTTACCCCATGCCAATTATTAATTACTAATTCCAATTCCCTCCGACGACTGTATTAAGTCACCTCACTGCCGTAAGGATGTTTTATTTGTGCATCAAGGGACTGTTTTATTGAAGGTATCTATACTGTATATTGTAAACCAGACGGCTTATTTCATATGATAACTTGTTTTAAATCCTCATGCCAGCTCTCTTGCTCTGTTCTTAAGTGAACATTACTTTCATTTTATTGAACTTAAGACAGATTGAATGTTTGGTGTCTTATTAGTGTAGTTATCATCATCTGAGTTAAAATACACAAAACTGTTGCCATTTGTGCAGGCTGTCATTAAATTGTCTTAAATGACTGCTCTTTAAGACCCTTTCTTTTTTAATCTTTTAACTTTTTACATCAGTATATGTATCATCTGGTCATCTTGAATTTAATTACATGCATTACATAATTTTTTTCAAAACATTCTTTCCCTGTGGCGGAACCGGTGTAAACACGAAAGCAGGTGTCGGATGTTTAAAACTTGAGCTGGATGCACAATGCGATTCCACGCTACCATTGGTCCTAATAAAATTATTTGCTCTCTGTCCACCCTGGTGGTGTAATCCAGAGAGTATTGCTATACCAAGCAGCGGTTAAAACAAAAAGGAGACCTTAGAGGAAGACGTCGGTGTATAACCGCTACGTGAGCAGCGTAGATCAGTAAGGGTACCGATAAATTCTCTGATCTCCCGACGATTGGTTCGTATGTAACATGCCGACGTATTTTGCGTTAAAGAGCGCCTTACAGACAAATATCTGAAGTATATTTTAAACTCTAAAGATTATATCAGTTGGAAACACAAGCCATTGGTTAAGATTGTTTCCTCCTTTTTTAGATGGCTCTGACTGATTCAGTCAACTCAGTCATTAATCATTTATTTTTCATCTGCTTGCTGCGAGAACATAAACTCATATTATCTACACTATCGATCCTGCCAGCGGTCAAAGAGATAACAAAGTTTAACATAAACTAGAAGCCTACAAAACGAGACTCTGATGGGAGATGAGTAACATGCATTTTAGTGCCGTTACAGCTGCTCGATATAATAAAATGGTAATATATAAAGACATGAACCCTGCTGGCATTAAGATATGTACACCATAAGAGCAAAATTTATTCCTTTTAACATATCGGGCGGAACATTAGATACGTCAGAGTTACATTGCCTATCTCGATACAAACATGTTTATTAGATGTTAGAAAATAATCAGTTATTGAACACATTAAATCTACGCAAAATTCACATTGTATAGCCCAGTCAGACGCCACTGACTGCATCAAGAGATGGTCACATAACACTGCCTACTACCAGTGTACTGGGCTCAATTCAGTACCGACGCAGTCGGAATACAGTAAAACAATCAAAATGTCTCTGCATGTAAAGTTCAGGTCAGTATAATTATTTTATTAATATTTTGTGCTTTACGTGTTCAGTTAAACAACAGGTTAAGTCATATTTGTCTACAAAACTGTATGCAGTCGAAAACGCTTTAGATATGTCTTATTGGGGATATTAACATCTTCATGCTTTCAATGTAAACAATAATAACGTGTGTATAGCTGAATTAAATAAATTTTAATAATGTACATTTTGTTCCAAACACAATTGGAAAAACATCGTCATTCCAAGCAGACGGAATTAAAAATTCAAAATTGTCTTTGTCCTTATTCAAGACGTTATGCTAACTTGCATAAACTTTTTTTATTGTTACTATTATATTAACAGTTATGAAATTCACCTCAATGTCATGTATGTTACACCCTCGATTGTATTATAATGCCTCCTTTTATAATAATTTTAGTTCTTTCTCGGCTGTAGTTGGATATTCAGTTTAATGCTTTAGACCGTTTGCATCTAATATCCTGGTCATGCGGGATACCTAAGATATAATTAATGTTCAGACACTTGTGAAATTTGGACATTTTCAACCATTAATTTTGCCAGGTCTTGTACGAGTAAATTTAGACATCATGGAATATATAGGCATTAGAAATATTACAAAAAATGAATGAGAAAATCCCTTATTACAAAAATGGGTTTAAGAAACTTTAAACACATAAAACTTGTACGAAAAATAATCTTAAATAGCCCAACAGATACGGTAGTATAATAATAATTGAATAGCTAGTTCAAAAGCAGTACACCAATAAAAAAATAATAATAAATACAAACAAATGGGTATAACAGCTGTCTACAGACTAGATTGTATTTCTGCATGGCTAAGCAATATGTTATATTCTTTTAATGAAAACTAGGTACAGTCGAAATATATATATATATTTTTTTATTAAAAAAAATTCCAAAACATAGGTTCTTACATTCATGTTTGTTTCGATTTAATAACCGTAAACTTCTCTTATTATTTCTTCTGATCTCGTTTTAGGATTCTACTTGTGGTTACCTTCGTTTTCATTGTATGGGTAACCCTTATGGTGATTCCTGTTTCCTGGAAAAAACATTCTTCCTCCAGATTTGGAAGAGATAACGTGTCGGTTCTTCAGGACGTTGAAAGACGTCCTATTGAAAAACCTACCGGCTTTCAATACTGCCCAAACATCACCAGACCAAAACGTGTAATCAATAATAAACTTGGTCACTGGCAAATCAACAAGGATGGTGAGAAAAGCTGCATGGTGTATTCTGCTTACTTTGATGACCGACCGACTATAGGCAATCGGTCAGTCATTCGTGTATTAGGAGTATCAACAGGAATACACGAATTCTTTTGCCAACTGTGGTACGACGAGTATAAGGTACCCTTGGTTTCGCCTGTGCAAATCACAACGGTCGAAATGCTGAATGTTAATATAAAAGGTGTCGAATACCGACATCATATGTTATCTTGTTCGGTTCCGCAGCATATTCAGCGACCAAATTACGTGTCGCTCGCCTTCCAAAAATGTGGTGGATCAACTATCCATCTTCCAATCGTTATCCCCGAAAAGGGAGACTGGACAGTAGAGTTCGGTGTGTGTGTCTCTACTGCATATGGTTTCATACAATCTGATCGCTTTGTGGAATGGATGGAGTTTAATCAACTCATGGGGGTTGAAGAAACGCACATATATGACGCTTTGGTTGATGAAGACATTGAACCTATATTTCTTTATTACCAGAAGAAGCAGTCTCTCTTCGTTCATCCTTTGCCACCTCCAGTCCTTGATTCAACTAAAGATCGCGCGCGCCTGTCAAGATCGATCTCCCTTAATGATTGCATGCTTCGTAACATGTACCGATATCGTTATATAATCATTCTGGATTTCGATGAAAACATTGTTCCACGTAATATCACTAACTACCATGATATGGTCGAACAGTTGGTCCATGTGCACAATCAAAGGGAGGCTGGGGCGATCTACACATTTCGTAATACTTATCATTTTACAAGTTTTAACCCTGACACTTCCTATCCTCGCTACCTACAAATGTTACGGTACAGACAACATGCACCTCCCAGTGACCCAACATGGAATCCAAAGTCTATGATCGACCCTAGGAGGTGTTTGTGGACATTCAATCATTATTGTGTAAAACAATTTCCTGGAATTCCCAGGTGGTTCGATGCTGGAACCAGTGTTGCTTTAAGCCATCACTATAGAAAGACTTGTCATGAGCAAATGAATGAAGATCAATGCAATTATATCAAATCGAATTCTGCAGAGGACAACGTGATTTTAAATTACAAACATGCTTTAACAAATGCTGTAATGGTCACTAGAAAGGAGCTTGGGTTAGAAACGTAAGTTGATTAAAAGAAACAATTTCATCAAACGTGATAGACAAATTGTTTTATTGGATCATTTAAACGGACTAGTGCGCTGTTGCATTGTTTTTCTAACTGACTTAGACAGACGCAAACTGAATGCAATGTTATTTCCTGACTGAACTAATAGACTGATGCACATTGCACATTACTTTCATTACTGACGTAGAAAAAGGCATGCACAACGCGGCATTGTTTTCCTGACTCACGTATATGGAAGCATTCACACTGCGGCATGGTTTTCCTGACTGACGTAGATGGAAGCATTCACACTGCGTCATCGTTTTCCTGACTGACGTAGGTGGAAGCATTCACACTGCGGCATTTTTTCCTGACTGACGTTTATTAAAATTGACACATGCACAATACGGCAGGACGTAGACGCATGCATGCTGTGGCATTGCTGCTTGTTTTGAGGGAGTGGTGCATTGATTAAATTTCAGTTAGATGTACAATTAATGCAATACCAGTGGTCTGATTACAATTCTTTGCATCTGTGTGCACCCTGGTGATCCCAACCAGACACCCTTGCAGCAATTACACGAAACAATGTCTAACACTACTGCAGTGTATAACCGCTGCGTGAGGAGCGTAAGATGGACACATTCTCACTGCGGCTATGTTTACCGGACTGGCGTAAATGGACGCATGCACACTGCGGCATTATAATCCAAAGTTACATGGATGGGCGCACACACACGGCGACACTGTTTTTCTGACTGCCTAAGATGGACGCGTCCACACTGCGGTCTTGTTTTCAAGACTGACGTAGATGGATGCATGCACACTGCGATAATTTTTCCTGACTGACTTAAAAATTCGTATGCTTAATGCGGCATTGTTTTCTTGACTGACGTAAGTAGACGCATGCACACTTCCGCTTTGTTTTTTCAGATTGACGTAGATGGACGCATGCACACTGCGGCGTTGTTTTCCTGACTGACTGAGATAGACGCATGCACAATGCGGCACTGTTTTCTGGCAGGGCGTATATAGTCGCATACACGCTGCGGCTTTGTTTTCCTGACTGACGTAGATTGACGCATGCACAATACGACATTGTTTTCCTGTCTGACGTAGATAGACGCATGTACATTGCGACATTGTTTTCCTGAATAACGTAGACAGACCCACACACACTGTGGCATTGTTTTTATATTTGACTGACGTAATACGGCACTGTTTTCTGTCAGGACGTAGATAGACGCATGCACGCTGGGGCATTGTTATCCAGACTGACAACGATTGAAGAAAGCATACTGTTTTCCTGAGTGTCGTGGGTGGACACAAGCACACTGCGATATTGTTTTCCGGACTGACGGACTGCGATGACACACTGCGATGATGGACACATGCACGCTGCGGCAGTGTTTTCTTGACAGGCTTACATGTACGTGACGCTCCTTACGCAGCAGTTATACACTAGTCTCGTCTCAGACATCGCTCGTGTAACCGCCGCTTGTTTTTTTTACCGGGTGTCGCATTGTTGCTTGCCGGAATCTTCGATTTCGGCAAGCATGTTGGTCACCTGCGTATATCTGTTTAATTTTTTTGTCACGACTCTACAGCCACAATTTTGGGGCAATTGCTTTCAAACTTGCAAACCTGTAAGACAATGAAAAATACTGGAACCCTCTTGTTTTGGTCTTTATAGATCAAAGGTCAAGGCCAAGGTCATAAAAAACTTTTTTTTTATTTTCATCATAACTTCGTCATTATTAGTCCTACCTCCACAAGCTTATGCTCAATTTCTTTCTCTTAGCCTGATCCATAATCTATTCTGGTCGACTGGTCTTGATCTTGTGTCAATTTGTCAGTATAACTGTCTGTTGGTCAGTTGTCGTCAATTGCGCCTGCTTACTTTTTCTTGCTTATAGCATACTACAGGCTACAGTTTTGCAGGAATCATCTTGAAACTGGTACATCTCATGTCTTGCATACATATCTCGAAAGTCATTTTTCATTTTCCGGAAATGGCCGCTAGGGGGCGCTACAGTCGAACCTCCCCAACATATCATTTTTGGCTATATCTTCAAAACTATAAACCTCAATTAAATAAACTGTAGCTTATTTTCTTCCTCTGAAACTTCTTTATAACCTGGGGAAGTCATCTGGCCTCAATCTTGTGACTATTTTTGCCAGTATGTCTGTCTGTTTGTCAGTTACCGTCAATTGCAACTGCTTCCTGGTTCTTGCGTCTAATATCATACTATAGGCCAAAGTTTTGCATTTATCCTCTTGGAACTGGTACATCTTATATCTTACAGTAGCATCTTAAAATCTATTTTTTTTATTTTCCGGAAATAGCCGTTAGGAGGCGCTGCACTCGAACCTCCCCAACAAATCATTTTTTGGCCATATTTCGAAAAACTATTAACCTCAATTACATAAACTATAGCTTATTTTCTTTCTCTGGGTTTTCTCCATAACCCAGTTAAGTCATCTGGTCTAGATCTTGTGTTACCTTGTCAATGTGTCTGTCTATTTGTCAGCTGTCTTAATTTCTCCTGTTTGCTGGTTCATGTGTCTTACATATAACATCCTTCAGTCCTCAGTTTTGCTGAAATCACTTTGTGACTTACATGTACCGTGTGTATTAAAGATTTCTGGAAGTTTTATGTGTATTATCTAAATAGGTCAAAGGTCAAATTCATCAGACCACGTTAAAATTTTATTTCCCTCATAACTTCGACAATATTGGTCCTATCTTCACAATAAATGCCACATTTTTTGCTCTTATTTCTTGCTCATTCATCTGACTATTTCTACGTCATTTCCGGTAAGCGCTCGACCTCAGTTCGTCTAGTTTAAAATATCAGTTGATGAACAGTTTTTTAAAATTTCAGTTGTCTGATCTGATTACAATTCTTTGCATCTGTGCGCACCCTAGTGTTCCTGCCAAGATACGCTTGCTGTTACACGAAACTTTGTCTAGCACTACTGATGTGTGTGACCGCTGCGTGAGGAGATTGAGATGGACATACGAACACTGTGGTATTGTATTCCTGACTGACGTAGATTGACGCATGCACAGTGCGGCATTTTTCCAGACTGACGTGGACAGACGCATGCATATTAATGCATTGTTTATCAGACTGACGCAGATGACTAAGACTAATCTGAAAAAGAGTCAATTGGTCCCTCAGAATAGTTTTCTTTGATTGATCTTTATATGTTTCTTATAAATGAAATGCACATACATCTTCTCATAGGGAAGTACAAAGAAGTTAGTATTGTGGCATTCGGCATACATTCAGCTGTATGATCAAAAGAGTCATGATTGTGCAATTCAGTTCGGATGCAGTGCAACAATTTTTTGTAAATCCTATATGTGTCATTTACTTCTATATTTCTGTGTGCCTTTGTGAAAAAATACATTTATTTACTATCATTTTATGTCTGTCTTCATTTATTACAATATTAGTCGTTTGTACACAGCTGTTGGTCCATGTCACAAACACATACAATATATCAGTCAGTATTTGGTATGTTATTTAACATGTACGCCTTTGTTTTATACATGACTATAAGCAAGTGACAGTCTTCCAGTCAAGTCAGCCAATGTCTCTATGGCAGGCAGAAAAGATGGTGAACATGATGATGGCAATTCGTAAATGTAATTTCTCACAGTTCAGTCAGCAGGTGGCGCTCTAGTGCGCAGAAATATTTATTGGTAGTGTTGCGCTACCTTATCATTGAGAAGCAGATCTGGGAGATTCTTTCCAGGCATAGCTTTCCATAACTCTTATTTTCTGAAACCTCAAAATTTTAAGTTTATAATTGCTGCTATATGAGGAGCCCTTTTCCACTCTCATCTGGTAATTCGCTGACAAACGCAAGGTGAATTGGTTATCATGAAAGACATGTAAGGACGACCCTGATATGTGATCACCTCACACTCGCCAAATGCAAACATACTTCAGTGGGACCTCAGTCAGATAAGATTGAAAGGCTTTTGTTTGGACTGTTGTTATATGCGTACCTAATATGACTTGCACCTATCTAACGAGATTGAATTAATCGTGATTTGTTATTTTACAGTTGTTACTATTTTAAATGCCCGTGAATATACTATTTTCTTTCTATAATGCAGCCTAAAATTCGGTTTAGGATGAATAAGGGTTTAAAGGGGCTAATGGGGTGGAAATGAGGACAGCAGTCCATACATTAGTTACCTATTGTAAATTCCAGCCGATCTGGTAGATATGCATGGAAAACTTTGGGAGGTGTTTTAAAATAGGCAACACACGCACATCCATTTTAAAATTATCACATGTGTACAACTTTATTTATACATTAATAATTGATATCAGAAACGCTCAGAAGGTGACAACAGCACAATGACGCACATGCAGTTCAAACTAGATGAAGGATATATCGGTTACGTACGGAGCATAATAGAAAAGGTAATAGCATTCACATTTGAAATGAATCTCGTGGGTACAACTAGCATTCGATTATATAAATAATGCAAAGAAGTTAATGAATCGCTTTAGTATTCCTGTAAAATGAAAAAAAAACGCAGATCTGTAAATTTATGTATGGGTCTGTGTTGACATATTCAGCTCTACATGAATCATAACGCTTATCAAAATAACCAGTAACGTTGAAGAAACGCCACTTTGTCCTCCAACAACCTGTGTCGGGCAGGGCGTGACAGGCGGCGTGGTAGTTGAAGGCTCCACAGAGTGACCTTTACGGACAAAGGTCGGCGGCCATGATGGTTCCAGGAAAGATATGCGAACAGTGTTGTACCTCGTGACCACTCCTACGGTCTCCCGGGCCGCAAAGTCAGTCGGGTAACCTTGCGTCCAGTTTCGCGAGAACATGCGATATGTGAGAGGGAAGTCCAAGAACAGGCGCAGACGACTTTCTCCCATCTCGAGCTCCCGTCTAAATTCTCCGTTCAAGAATCTACCAAATACGCAGCGGAGGGCACCATTTTCTTCAAATATCCTGAAAGTACCGAAGGCCGGGTGGTCATACTCGCCAATGTAGAGGTCCCGGTTGTGTACTTGGGTCCTGAGCGAGGCTGTAACCTTTGGAACGTGAATTGGGGGTCCCGAACCTGCCTCACCCTCCATGTTGATTTCCTCTCCGCCGGCCCTATCTTCTACTCCATGTAATACGCGCCACCCAATGTTGCTGTTTGATTGGACCCAAGGCTCCGGGAATGTACACGTTGTTGTGGTATTTAACCAAGGTTCTTCACCTGTAGGGATGAATGTTACCCAGTAAATAATGATTGAAATAGAGAAATTTCATTTGTGGAAATTTTCTTCTTGCACCTGCAACAAGTACCACTGATATCTATTATGGTCTTGTGACTGATTTTATTTTTCACATCGACAAGATTTTTCTTGATAAACCGTTTATAAATTGAATTTTCATTGGAATTTAAACAGTAGTTTTTTCACTTATACTTAAAAACACGACTAATATGAAATAGCATCCGCTTTACAGGAAAGACTTGAATTTTTGACACAGATTTAGATATATATTTAGGATTTTTAAAGTTTGTTACGATATGAAATTTCAATAGTGAAAGATTGTTGCAATGCATACTTGTTCAAGGTGATACTACTTAACCTCAACAGAAGGTTACATATATCCTTTTACTATCATATCCTTTATCTACGGGTGTAACGTTACGTGCAAGAAAACGGATTAAACTCAGCCTTGAAAATGACATTTAGAGGTAGAAATTTTACAAACCAGAGGCCTTTCTTCTTTTAGTAAGTTTTCATCGTCGTCTCATGAATCAGAATAAAGGAAGATTTTCATTGATTGATTGACACTTTATAATTTAAAGTTGTTTAAATTTAAGGTTTTATATGTAATTATATGGAAAATGTCATAGTCGTTAGATAGAGGTAGGACATTCCAGAATTTTTTACTCCGTTAAGGCGTTTTAAGTATTGATCACCTGACTTTGTCCTAATTCCAAATAGCAGCTTTTGAAACAACTCACCCATCATGAGGTCTAGGGCGTACAAGTTGACCATTCTCACGGCTGTGTTTGCTTTCCAGTTTCCCGGACTGTTAGTGCAAGTCCAGGCACCGATATTTAACCCCGGGAGTAGAGTCATCCTGCAGTTGTAACCACTGTACGAACCTGTGTGGTAGATCTTCTCGTGGCCTTCAGTATAAAGACAATAAATCAGACTTGACAAACGGGCCGTCTTTGTTTTAGTTCGTTCTGCTCCTGATAGCCATATTGATTATCCAATTAAAAAAGATACATATGATCCAATAGCCAATCAAGAGGGGATACAGGTGGTCTGGACCACCCGTTTTATCCACCACAAGAACTTTTTAAGGTTACACAATCAATTATACCCCTGCCCTTTTCAGTATCTGAGGACCTTATAAGTGTTCATGGGTTGGCTACCTCTCCCAAAAACAAAATCCTGGATCCGCCCCTGAGATCAGCATGCTGGGGGGGGGGGGGGGGGAAGGAGGGGGGCGTGGTGCGTGGTTGTTAATTGTCCACGTGATATCTAAAAAAATTTTCTGGAAATCTATAATTTTGGACCAATCGGTAAAATATCAATGTTGTTCTGAACTCTGGTTCTTTTCATCCGGTTCCTCTTTGAATCTTCATACAACATCTCCAAAATATCGATCCTTTACCTAATTAATCGCTTATATCTTAATCAACAGCCCAAATTCTACAAAATGCAATAAACATTCAAGAAAGACGTTTGTAGCCAATCTGCAGATAATCAATCGTCCTCAAAATTAAATATTAATTCTATAGGCTTAATGGTCGTTCGTTCTTAAAGTACTATCATTATTCAGAATGAATTTTTGAAGATTCTATTTGGTCCAAAAAAAAGGAAAACACAGATGCTTGTTTTCCTTGATCGGTCGCGAGTGAGAATTTAAACGAAACAAGCTGTTTAACAACAAATGAGGAATTCTTTGGACATATTTGTTAGTTTACCTATATAAAATCTCGAACATTACTCATTGATATTCAGTGAACATTCGTGCAAGGATCGGCTTTATCGCCCATACTTTTAATCCATGTGATCTACATTTTGTGGAAAGTGGTAGGGTGGACAATTGATTATTGAACAACTGATAAAATTTCAGGAGCCTGCAGGCGGATACATGGTCTAGGCGGTTGTTTCAACTAAATATGTTATTATGTTATTAAGCGAAATATGAGGACACAATTTCTAAATAGCGACCAGTAGTATAATATACATGTGATTAAGTGCCGGCAGTGATGACATATTTACATGGCATTGGTATTCAGCTGAAGTTGATAAATAACAAGAGCACCCCAAATGTTGCATAATACGCCCGTTGCTTGTCTTGTGACCTCTGACCTAATTCAATATGCCTTGATTTTGCCGAAAATGTAATTCTCGAATATGCCAGATTATGCCAGGAATCGAACTTAAGTGAGATAATGTATTGATTAAGTGTCAATTAAATACGTCATGTTCCTGGTAAGTATTCTCGGCAACACCAAAAAGTAGCTTGGTGACCTCTGACCTTATTAAATATGTGTGGATTTTGCGCATGATCAAACTCGGGCGAGATAATCTAGTGGAAAGTAGTTACGGTGAGTTTCGTGAAAATCCACCTTAGCCCAGGTAAGTTATCACGGCGACATGTTATCTGACGGACGGACGACGGACCGTGGGTATACCATGATACGTCTCTTAATAGACGGGTGTAAGACAACGTAATTTTTTAACCATTCTGAATTATTCCATTTTCACAAGAGATTTGTTCATTGTTCCCAAATGTTCTTTACTAATTATGTTACCAAATCGTGGAAATAATAAAACTTCGAAAGATTTTCGTTATGCTTTAAATTCTACCTCGATACATTCCAGTTCTCCAAGCCAGAGCATAGGTAAAGTCTACGTCATCAACCGGAAACCGAGGTTTTGCAATTCGCCATGTTGGATCCAACAGAGAATTCGATGATCTGTACGTCTCTCTAAGTGCTGTCGCATCGAAAAGCTGGGTTCCATTCTCATTCTGAAAAGGTTAATAAAATATACTTGTTTCAAATGTTTCAAAAACCTATATTTTCACACTTATAGAGGAAAATGTTTGGTACCACACTGTAATTCTAACAGTACCGTTTTCAAATAGTTCAGCTTGAAGCGGTACTCGTATTATCAACACCTCATGAAATATGTTGCAGATAGATTTCCTGTGTGAGAGCAGGATTTGATAGGACATGTTCTAGAACTAGTGAATAAAGAAATAAAATGACTCGGAACACCTAAATCTTAAATAACACTTTAGTAAATGGTGTTTCATTAACATGATATCATATTTAACAGCTTTTAACACAGACTTGCAACATGAAACCACACAGTGGCATTTTCCTTGTTCTTTGTACATTTTCTGTTTGCAATATTTTCATGATTTAGCCATATGCCTTGTACTTATACCAGTACTGTGGCTTAATATGATTTACAGGATACATATATAATTCGTCCTTAATATATCTATATGCTTATAGAAAAACATAAGAAATAAATAAAATACGACCTTGCCTCCACTCAGATGAAAATTCATCCAGCGTGGCATGTCATCTGCACTAGCAAAGACTCCGGCTGAAGGTCCGATCTCGTTCAGAAATCTGGATCAAAATAAATAATTGACAATCATGGAACTTTACAAACTTACAAAATTTCCCCCATTTTTCTATAATATGTTATCAATTCATGAAATAGTTCGCATAGCGGCCTGGCGAAATAAGGGCGCTCGCAACTGAGCGCGAGCCTTGCTTTAAGAAAACGAACACAGATACCGATCATCTGCTGGTAACGAAATATTCAAATTAACATGGATTCATTTAGATACATTTGGCGTGAATGAATATAAGAACCGTGGTGAAGATTTCATGGTCACTCACTGCCTGTTGGGTAACAAGGCGTCCAACAACTTACTTGAGTTATAAGTTAGATATAATATTTGTCTTTGTCGACAAAATGGTACGCTTGTTAGCTCAAATATGCTGGTGTGCCACTAGTGAAATAGGGAATGACTAGGCCGAATCCCAGAGCCATGCAAAATTACAACAGTTAACAAAGTTTTTATTGTAAAATCATATTCCTTGTCTGTTGTGTATGGGATCGCAAGAACTCGTTCTGAGATCTTATCTGACGTTTTACTTATGGGATCTAGGTGTTCCCTTCACCACTGAGGTCTTTTTTTATACATAAGGGGTCTGGGTGTTCTCTGAATCACTGAAGTCTTATTTGATGCTTTACATACGGGATCTGGGTGTTCTCTGGATCACTGAGGTCTTATTGTATCCGCCAAAACAGAGTTTTGCGGATACTATGTTTTCAGCCCACCGCCGCCTCCGCCGCCGCGTAGGTGTCCGGAGAACTCCTCCGTAACCGCTGGGCGGAATTTTACGAAACCCAGGATTATGTTCGGGTCACATGTGAACTGCTGCGCCCCGATTTTGTTTTGACCTCTGACCTTTCCTCTGCGCTCTGCGTTGGTTTGCGCGTCTGTTTCCACACATAAACCCACATATCTCGGGAACCATTTGACCGATCAGGAAATTTTTTTTGCACAAATGTAGCCCTTGGAGAGCTTTATAACATACACAAAAAATGGTGGCGCCACCTGCAACCATAATTGCACAGTGTCCATCTGTTCGTCTGCCTTGGATTAAAATCACTCATATCTCTGCAGTGATTTGACTAATTCACCTGAAATTCGGCATTCGTATACATCCTGGATAGCTTATCTGATTTTATGACAGGTGGCGCCACCTGTATTCTAGGTTATGCAGCAGACATCCAAGCACATATCTTGGGAACCGTTTGACCGATTGGGTCAAAGTTTTGCATGTGTATAGTTCTCACATAGCTCTTGATCATACGCAAAACTGGTGGCGCCACCTGCAGCCATTTTTGCACAGCTCCCGTCTGTTTGTCTGCCATGGGATTAAATCACTCATATCTCAGCAGTGGTTTGACATATCCGCCTAAAATAATGCAGGTTAATACATCCCTGACAGCTCTCTTGATTTTATGACAGGTGGCGCCACCTGCATTCTAGTTTATGCAGCAGACATCCAAGCTCATATCTTGGGAACCGTTTTACCGATTGGGCCAAAGTTTTGCATGTGTATAGTTCTCACATAGCTCTTGATCATACGCAAAACTGGTGGCGCCACCTGCAGCCATTTTTGCACAGCTCCCGTCTGTTTGTCTGCCATGGGATTAAATCACTCATATCTCAGCAGTGGTTTGACATATCCGCCTAAAATTTTGCAGGTTAATACATCCCTGACAGCTCTCTTGATTTTATGACAGGTGGCGCCACCTGCATTCTAGTTTATATAGTAGACATCCAAGCTCATGTCTTGGGAACTGTTTGACCGATTGGGCCAACGTTTTGCATGTGTATAGTTCTCTGGTGGCGCCACCTTCAACCATTTTTGCACAGCGTCCATCTGTTTGTCTGCCACGGGCTAAAATCACTCATATACATGTAGTGGTTTGACTTATCTGCCTTAAATTTTGCATATGTATACAACTTGGACGGCTTTCTGGATTTTGTGGTACTGGTGGCGCAACCTACATACACAATTTGGCTGCAGACATCCATGCTAATATGCAACACTTCACTCTATTTCCCCTTGCCACTCAATCCATGCCTCACTTCACCCGTCTCACTCTGATTTAGGCGGATACACGTAGTCGCTTGTCGACTACCCGTATTCTAGTTTGATACTTTACTTACTTGATCTTGGAGTTCTCTAGATCACTGAGGTCTTACTTGATGTTTTACATACGAGATCTGGGTGTTCTCTGGATCACTGAGGTCTTATTTGATGCTTAACATACGGGATCTCGGTGCTTTCTGGATTACTGAGGTCTTATTTAATGCTTAAATAAAGCCTTAATATACGGGATGTGGGTGCTCTCTGGATCACTGAGGTCTTATTTGATGCTTAATATACGGGGTCTGGGTGCTCTCTGGATCACTAAGGTTTTATTTAATGCTTAAAATACGGGATGTGGGTGCTCCCTGGATCACGAATGTCTCATTTAATGCTTAAAATACGGGATGTCGGTGCTGTCTGGATCACTGAAGATTTATTCGTTGCTTTACTTACGGGATCTGGGTGCTCTCTGGATTCCTCGATACATTGCCTTCATACACAGTGTGACCCCAGGCGACCTCGTCCCAGTCCGAACCTTGAATCTCAGGACTCACTTTAGCCCTTTGCATTCCTGCATAAAATATTTTGTATGTATTAGGCTGCAGAAAAATCAGGCAAAATCAGGCCGCAGAAAAAAATCAGGCAGCCTTACATCGATAATATTATATAAATAAAGGTACACGTCCATTATGACTAGTACAGTGGAACCCCGCCTTGCGACCACCCCACAATTGCGACCACCCCACAATTACGACCATTTTGCTTGGTCCCGAATTGTTTTTAGTTTATTTATGTTTAAAAATGACTCAAAATTACGACCACCCCTGAATTCAGAATTACGACCAGATTTCCTGGCCCAAGCGCTAATGCGACCCCGCTAATGCGACCACCGCCGAGAAGTACTGAAACAACATTTGTCATGATCGAGTCAATGGCTGCGTCTTGTCACAGGCGCCTTAACGAAAGATCAAAGCGGGTAATAAGGTTTCTTAACCCGAGTGTTAATCTGGTCCCGCATATCTTCCCGACTCGGTGTCTTCGCTGTGACTCGTTGAGATGTTGGCTCTAGATCAAAGATGGTAACCATCGGCCTGATTACTAAATGAGCCAGTCTGACCTGGGGTCAGATGCTAATTGCCCCTCAGGGGCCACCTGTATTACAGCTACCCTAAGTGTGGGGTTGCGGGCTTAATATTTCAGCTCATCACATATTGTTCGATCCTCATTGGTAAAATTAACGACCTAGTTAATCCTAAATGTGTTCATACCTTATTGACACTGAGTATTGAGCAGTCAGTAAAATGTATAAATAAAGCTTGCATGGGGGAAAATCCCTCACATTAACTTGCGTTTTCTGATAGATCGTTGTCAGTTTATTTCTCTACTGATTAAGTTTGCATTTTACTTGCTTGCTGTTAGGCAACCATGCCTCTGAAAGACTCTCCTTGAAGGATAAAGTGGCGTTAATCAAGGCGGCAAACACAACACGCAGTCAGCACCAAATGGCTCAGCAGTTTAGCGTCGGGAAAACTCGAGTGCACGCAATATATACTCAAGCGGAAGGCTAAATATATGACAGCCATGTATTATGTTCAATATGCATTCAGTAGGTTGTAATCGTATTGCCTTAGTGTTATTATTTGTTAATCATCAGTCACTACGTATGTGGACATGTATAATAATTTTTATCATGAAAAGATATGTTCAGCTACACACAAAACCATTCATAATAAGGGTCCTCCGCTAAGTAAATAATGTTGTTATAATTCACATTAAAGATATGCAATAGATAAACTCTGATACACATTAAATATTATACACATTATATGCGACCATGGTAAGGGTTTCACAAATACGACCACCCCCAAATTACGACCACTTTGCTTAGTCCCCAGGGTGGTCGTAATTGTGGGGTTCCACTGTATATTGGTCTTAGTAGCAGTAACAGTGGAAGCAGAATGAGAGTTGATTCAAAAACTCGGAAGATTTTTTTTTCTTACAGAAGCTTTACGGTTTAAGTGATAAAATTTACCGATGATAGTGTTCCTACTTATATAGGCAAGAAGCATACAAAAGTCATTAAATTTATATAATAATACTAATAATAATGATTATAAATTATTATTATCATTATTTATATTATTTTTATTATTTGTAGTATAGTATTAGGTGAATATTATTATAATTTATTATTATTATTATTATTATTATAATTATTATTATTATTATTATTATAACATTTAATGCTAATACTACAAATAATAATAATAACAACAATTACAAGAAGAATATATAAAATAAAAAAAGCTTTTCAAATTTAAAATAAAATATTCAACAGGCATGTTGGCGGTAAACCAACTATGAAACATTTAATCCTTAATTAAGCATCGTATAAATGTTGATGAGCAATGCATTAATCTGTTTTGTTTACCTTTGGCTCTCATGTAACAGCCGCTCTGATGTATGTAAAAACAGAGAGGAAGACAGTTTACCATGGAACGGGGAATATTTTACAAAGAATGAATTGGTCACTCGTAGCATGCTCTACATGTAAAGCACGGAGTTAGTTAAAAAGCACGGCATGAGAGGGATCGGATAGCATAAAAAAATATAAATTAAAATGTTTTCCATATACGGGCTTACTGCTGTGCAAAAGGGTTTTTATTTTGAGAGAATTGTGCAAAATGCCCGTTTCCTGGGAAAATGTTACTTACTGAAAATTGTAAAAAATGTATTTCTTACCTAGAGGATCAAATATTTTCTCTCTCATTAGTTGTTCCCACGTTTTGCCGGTCTTTACCTCCATGGCACGAGCCGCCATGACGAATGGATAGTTTGCGTAAAGGTATGTCTCCCGGAACTCGTGTCTCGGCGGGAAATGAGCCATACGTCTGCCAGTTTTGAAAGAGTTTTGTATTGTTAATTAATATATATATATATATATATATATATATATATATATATATATATATTATATATATATTATAAAATACGGCAAAATGCCTTAAATTATGGATGTATAAATATGATAGAATGCGAAAGAATGTGCATTTGTAATGCGGCTAAATCTATTTTGCCACATGGTGTAAAAGCTGTGTTTGCATATTGTTATGAATAGTCGAGGGAGCTGCTGAAACTAGTTTGTCCGTGATATTTATTCAGAGGCAGCACTTCATTTATAAAGTTATATATTTGTACAAATATAGAGCAATCAAATTTTTCCAGACATGTCTGATTTATCTAGATTTATATAACTATACAGCTGTGGTTCCATACCATAGAGCACTCTAGCAGCTGTTTATTGCAGGAAAAACAATACATTGATATATATATATATATATATATATATATATATATGTATATATATATATATATATATATATCCATCCAATTTACACTGAGAGGCAGCTTTGCCGTATGTCTCCGCCGTTGTAACATGTTACACTTGTCAGTAACCGGCCCATAATGTACTCAAAACGACCCATAATGAAATCATACACTGCTCATATTGTAATAAAACTGTCCCATACTGTAATAACGGCCCATAATGTAATAAAAATGGCCCATATTGTAATAATCATACCCTACCCATATTGTAATAAAAAACGGGAAGTAGGAAATCGGCCCATATTGTAATAACACATGTTTAAGCTCAAGAATGAATCCCAAATCTAACCGGCGATATGTCGTTTGAGAAAACCTTCTAAAATGACAGCCACTTGGGTTCCTTATTAGTATAAGAGATGCAATCATAGTGGAATCCAGTGAAACAGTCAACACTTATCTTGTCTACGTAAATTTAACAAGAATTTAATCATAATCTTCTAAACTTAATTTTACAATATTGGCCTTTTTGCCCCTTTTAGCCCCCGCCATGCTGATAACAGTAAAGGCGAAGTAAAGTTATTACAATGATACATATTTATTATTACAGTATTGGCTATTATTATAATATTGGCCGATTTTACAACCAATAGGCCATTTCTACTACAATATTGACCATTGTTACAACATGGGACCGTTATTACAATATGAGTCCTAACAACGACCAATAATGTAGGGGGTGCGGGGGGCCTGTTAGACCGTGAGAGGTGGGAGTGGCGGGTATGGTGGAGAAGACTGAGGGTGGCTTCCCTTGTGATTGCTAGGCGATTGCAAACATCTGGTTTTTCATGGATTGTACAAATAGTTGTAATAATTACTGGGAGGCACTCTCCATGGCTCAGATGGTGACGTATGGTAGTCCTTATAGTTCCTTTCAGTTGTTCGGCGATCCTTTCAAGATATCAAGATAGGTCTTGCAAAAGTTTTGAAATATGTTGTTTATACTACTGAGTAAAACCTTATTTGTAGCATAGTTCCGAGTTTGAAGGAATAAGGTATATATTTTTGTGGATGTAACCGCTCGCTTACTAACCTTAACCTGTTTGTAAATCTGCATTAATACGTGACAGTGCGATAGCACACGCTTTTTGTCATTTATATTCTATCCTAGAGTCAGGTAACTATCGGTGTCAGGTAGCTACCGTACCTGCGGGTCCTGGGTGTGTAACCATCCCTATTTCTGAGTCATAACATGGAGGAACTCGAAAAATGTTGCACTCGTTTGTGAGTGATACACGGCTCTGGGGCACAGCCTTCCCATTATGCAGAACGCTCACCCTGGATGGGGACCGACGATTATAAATCACACTGCTCCTCGGCTGAGATTTGAACTCACATTATTGGCCGTTTTACCCACCTGTGATTTTATTACAATATTGGCCGTTTTAACCACTTGCGATAAAATACATCCTTCTAACTTTATAATCCATTAAGACATTCAGTACTGGGTATAGTGTGATGTCATTTAAAAGAATAAGCTTTTTTTAGGTAAGTATAGCACCATTGCGGCATTGTCTGTTGAATGATGAGAGAGTTTATAAAGAGCATGTTTATATAAAAAGGGCTTTAATATACCTGGAGACATGTAAATTCTGTCGCTAAGATATTGGAGTGATATTCTGAGGTTTGAAGACAATTATTTGAAGATTTCATCGGTCTGTCTTTTAGTCCCTGGCGGGATGCTGACCGGGGACCCTGTACCGGTTTCCATTTTCTAGGGGCAGGGCACAGGACTCAAAGCCGGGATCGTGTGTTCGTATTTCAGCCGAGGCAGTGATATTTTCACCGTTTCTTCAGCCCAGGGTGAACGCTCTGCAAGGGCAGCAGGGGCGTCAATATAGGGGGGGATGGGGGGTATATATACCCCCCACTTTTTGGCAAGGGGGGGATGATCAATGTAATCATCCCCCCCACTTTTCAGAGAAAAATATTATAATATTGCAAACGAAATATATTAATAAATAGAATTAAAGATTTTGGATCTATTTACTAAAAATTTTATATCTAAACCTTGCTTAGAATTCACAAAATAACCTATTTTCTAAAACATTATAATTATTTGAAATATGATAAAGTATATATATATATATATATATATATATACATACATAATAATTATATATATATATATATATATATATATATATATATATATATATATATATATATACAAAGTCATCCCCCCCACCCTAGAAGAAAAATTGACGCCACTGAAGGGCAGACTGTGTCCAACATTCTTTTTTTCTCTCACAAATGAGTGCGCTTTTCGGGAGTTCCTAGGTGTTTTACCCAGCGATGGGGATGACCACATCAAGAACCCGCAGTTGTTGTACAAGTAACCTGGTTGACGTCAGGATTATTTCGTGAAATCCCCTGTCAAAAAACAGGGACATTCAGCTTCGTTAATCAACGCCTTAACAGGGGCGGATCCAGGATTAAGGAAAAGGGGGGTCCAACCCCGGAGGAGTAATGAAAATCCTAAAAATAGGTCATCAGGTCCAGAAAAGGGGGGAGGGGGTCCAGGCCGCAAAATTTCGTCTAAAACCCTTAAAGCAGGTTGCTTCGGTTGTAAGGGGGGGGGGGGGGTCCAGACCCCCTGGACCGCTTCTGCTTAATCACCAGGTTACGTCCCGACGACGTGGATGGCTTACTACGTCCCGACGACGTGGATGGCTTACCACGTCCTGACCACGTGGATGGCTTACCACGTCCCGAAGACGTGGATAGCTTACCTGACCAGCTCTTCCCTGGAGACATTCATACAGGACATCGATACACCCCAGTAGTTAGGGAATCCAATCTTGTGAGACACGGCATCGCGAAGCGAACAAAGCTGAGTCCGGAAATCTCCGGGAAGAGAGAAATCTGGAATAACCTCCCGAAGTGGCGCGTCCCAGGACAAATCTCCCTTGGCAACGGAGTCTGATATCAGAGTTGTCGTAAAAGCCTTGGATATAGACGCTATGGCTGTTATTGTTGATGTTGTCATGGGTAACTGCTTCTCGTAATCTCGTAATCCATATGCCTTTTTGAACACTGTTTGACCATCCTTGACCATGGCGATGGTAAATCCGACTCCTTCACGACATTGCATGGTCGATGTGATGAAATTGTCTAAGTCTCTCTGTTGGTCCCGGGTTAATGTGTTAGCAAAAGCGCAAACTACCACAGACAAGAAGAAGACGCTTTGTAAAACCATGATGTTTTGTCTGTTCAGTCCTCCGATTTTAACAACCTCACACAGAGACAAACATTCACAGCATTCAGTCGAGTTCGCAGCGAATCTTGGCCGAAGGGCACGCTGAGATAAGCCACACCAGGCTACATTGCATTGTTAATAAGTAAGCCAAACGTCGGGCATAGCTCCAACTCTTAACCTAACAATTAATTAATTATAGTAACAGGCGACAGAGTAAATGTTATCTTACATTACATGCTTTTGACGGACGAATACATGAGTATATCTTATCAAATGTCCCAAGTACATCTGGAATGAAGTTTATGTCTATTGTTACGGAACCTAATATAAACAGATCACGCAAGCGTGATGAACACAAATTTTGTAATGGAGATAAAAAAATCAGATTCTGTAACACTAGGCAGCGTGAAATGTCTAGGGGAACGAATAAAGAAGTCAGTGTTTTTTTGTTAACAAACAACCATAATTTATTCTTAAAACAACCCTAACATCACAATACACAAATCAATACAATTAAACAATATAACAGCGGTATGACAACAAATCAATACAATCACACAGTAAAATAAACAATGTGCACAGTACCTGGATACCACCACCGTCACAACAATAAGTTCTTTAAAACGTCTATGCCGGATGAAAAGTCCACACAAATCCTCTCGGAGAATAACAGTACAATGTAAAGCTCTTGTAACAATCCAGAAAGTAATCCAGCAGCATTAAATTGTATAGAGTTAGTGATAATAGAATCCCTGAAATTACTGGATAATCGGACAGGTCCCACAAACTGACATAAATACGTCTGTGTCCCTGGAATCTCCTCTCCACTCTCTCGGTTTAAAACACAGCCCCCTATTTATAACTTTATGCCCCAAGCCGAGAATTTTCCATTTCTCGAACAGTTTAAGGATCTAACAGAATACACAGTAAACACGCGTTACAGGAATCATCTAGAAGAACATCGCTGTGCCTCTACGTACCAGGGTCCACACGTGACCTCGGCCAGGCGAGAAAGCCCCAAGCTAGCATGACAACGAGAGTTCAACCAGTACGGACTAAACATAGAGTGCAACAAGCGGCCCGGCGAGGGCGCCACAACACGAGTTACGCCCGTGTCACACAGAAGAAAGAGCACCTGTAACACTATATGAAGATCAAACCGACTTTTCAATATAATTCTGCTGCTCAGATTATATTACTCTTTCCGATCTTCAGACAGATTAGGCTGTGTGGTCCCGTTTTGTCTTAACTTGTAGAATATTGGTAACTGGCAACATATACAGTTCTACATCCACTTTCAACGAATGAATTTTTAAAGCTTTCGGGTGAAATTAAAATGCTCCCTTAACCAAGATGTTGGTCCGACATAACACTTATTGACTAGTACCATTGAGGTGGGGGCAAGCCTTCTGTTTTTGTATCCAAAAGTTTCCCTTTGTAGTAAATTTCTCATATCATTCATTTTCAGATTACCAGTCTTGCAGACGGGTATTGTTGTGATGGTTTAGAGAGCCACTGGTGTGACAATTTCGGCGTGACTTGGGCTGCAACTAAAAGTATCTCGGCTAAAAAGGCTATCGGTCAAATAAGGCTGCCTACTGACCCGTGCTTTCGCGGCTCGGGAAACAGTGCGTGCGGTCATTGTCTATATTTTCTTTGGTTTTTATACACAACTTATATAAAGGTTATAGGCTGTCACACTTGTGTACGTGTGACGTGCTCCAGGTTTTACGCTAGTATATTTGTCTTAATAAAGGTATAACCTCAGAAGTTAATGACACTGCCATATTGCAAAAGAACACTGCAACAATGAGCAACCCTCGGTTGGTTCCACGAACAAGTACCAAGTGACATTAACCACATGGGCACACCACTGTGCGACGTGTACTACCACAAACAGCAACCCGTTTGAATTTATGTATTTTTCTCTATTACTTGAGTCTTTGTTGCAAGAAGGATATTCTCCCAACCATGCTATAACACACCACATTCATTATCATTGTCAGATAATGTCATAGCAATTTAGGGGGTTATTACATAATGGAGAAGTTATAGATCTGTAATCAGAAGCAGAATATACGTCCCGCTATATACGTCCTCCCACAAAAATCCTCTTTTTTTCCGGGAACCAGAAAGGTGATGGAAACTTTTGAAAAGTATGAATTAGTGTTCTGCTAATCGTGTTGATTCGTAATTCTATAAACATCTTGTCATATTGATTTTCTGGGTATAACAGATCTTCACTCATATAGTTCATAGTTCACATATACATGTATTTCTAACCGATCGCCAGTAATATTATATATGTACTTAGTTTTACCTATAATTATAATCCAATATGTTCGTATAAACGGACAAGGTTTCAGTATGCATAAAAGCTCATCTGGGAATTCCCATCTGGGAACAGCTATCCTCCCTTCCCTTCCTGTATGAAAAACGGCATAAAATATTACTCATGCATATGATATTGATAAATGTGAATTCCTGTTTTATCTGCAAGATGTGTGCCAATTTTTTCTTTGAATATTTAGATAACATATACTATGTTCAACAATATATACAAAAATATATACTTGCATGGGCTGGAAACGTGAACGTACTTACCATGAACCACTGATTCCAGCAATACTGTTCCCCACTGGCACAAAACGTAAGTATAAACTTATCTTCTTTTCCACCATGACTGCCAGGAAGGCATTACTGCAACGAAGAATACAAGGAAGGGTTGAATCAGATATAGTATATACTATTTTATTGCAATCCTGTATTTCGAGTAATATTTTTTTTATTTTGGCCCAAAAGTCTCTACAGATAATGTTGCATGCAAAGGCGGGACATGGGATTAAGTGCCTTCAAGATGACCTTTCAAGATAGGGGGGGGGGGGGGGTCCAAATCCCCCATTTTGCAGTGCATGGCCATATTATATTATATATTTCAGACATGAAGACATTGTATATATTTCAGACATATAACAAATATTGTACAGTTATTACATGTAATTATGTCAGAGAGCCGCAATGGCGCCATGATTCACCTGTGTATCTGCTTTCGTGTTTTTTCCTTCTTGATTGATTGGGAGTTGTCGCCTATGTGCAAGACCGATACATGGCACATACGCCATCTGGTGGGCGTAATAACCAACGTATGAACCATAAACTTTGCTAGCAGTATGAGTCTATAAGAGGCCGGGGGGGGGGGGGCTATTTTACAGAATTGCTAGCAATTTGCCAGGTTGACAGCGTGTGATCCTCTCAACCGGCCTGCAAAGTTGTTTTTAAATTTGCAAAATTGGTAGCAATTTGCGTCTTTGAAAGGCTGGGGATCTTTCCTGCCGAATAGCAAAGTTGCTTTCAAAGTTGCTAAATTGCCAGCAATTTGCCTGGTTCACAGCGTGTGATCCTCTCAACCAGCTTGCAAAGTTGCTTTCAAAGTTGCTAAATTACTAGCAAGTTTGCGTATTAAGAGGAAACATAGCTGGTTATCTGTGGAATTGCTGGAAGTTTGCACCAGATGCTTACAAATTGCGATATTCCTGAAAATAGGACGAGCACCGGGCAACTTGGCGAAAGACTCATACTTCAAATGGGAGAAATCGTCGGTTCGACATCTATATGACAATCTAAAATTACACACTGCATGTGTTATAAGAGAGATTAAACATCAGGTAGGACTATATTGGACCATCGTCGGACAACTGTGTGTATGTGTGTTGAGAAACGCGATGGCCATTGGTCGCTTTGTATTCCAGCTATATTTTGTTTGATATTTTATACTAAGCTTATCTGTACCAGCTTTGCATAAATGGACCAAAAAAGACTACAGACGTCGACACCTGTCAACATTTTCAAGGAAACACACATATAACTTTCACTCCCCGTCAAACATAAACAAAAAGTCAACACTGCTATTTTTTATTTATTAATTTTCTCCTATTATCCACCTTCTATAAATATTGTTTGCACCCTCAAATACTTGTTGCTAAAAGTTCTGCTACCGCGCACGATTCACTACCACATACAGTGCCTTATTCCTAAAACAATGAACTGACCTGGCCTAACCCGAAAATAGGTCACTCTAACCTTAATAGTGTTGCCTGGTTTGAAACACAGAATAATGAAAAATCTTTTATTCGGATCTAATCTATTGCATTCCCAATCATTCCTTCCAAACATTTGAGTACAACAAAACGTGCTGATAATGTTTATACACATAAACAAAATACGAGAAATGTGTTATGTTACACCGTCACCCTGCTGTGAACAGAAATCACATATGTCATTGACTTAGGGATAACCTTATTTGTTCATACAGTTAACCCTTCAAATTAAAACCATCAACGAGACCTCGATAAATTAGTCACATTTGGAGGTTGTCATCTAAGCGTAGTCATACAATTAGATAAAAGGAATCGGGACCATGAACAAGTGGTCGTTATTTTGAGCTGGTCGCTAAACCATATCAGTCAAATATGTGTACGCTTTCTTACATAATATCATATTATACATAACATCATATTACTGCAAACCTTATTTATGCTACAATAATGTGTGCGTGTACAGATGTTTTCGCAATCAAACAACCATAACAACAGGCCCTCTGCATTCAAGTTTGAAGTTTTGTAAAATTATTCCTGTGCCCTCAGACATTGACCAGACATAAGCCAAAAAATTGGATTTTTGTCTCCATGTAAACAACATCATGGCAAAACAGATGGTCATACGTTTTATCGTACTTTTAGTAGAATCTGTCTCTGTAACAAGAACAACTGATGCAATTGTCTTGAGAAGAAACAACTTACTCATAATGAAATTATATATAGTTCAATATAGAAACCTAAACTAAAAGCAATAAAGCAT
Source organism: Sipunculus nudus (assembly GCA_026874595.1). Lineage (NCBI taxonomy): Eukaryota > Metazoa > Annelida > Sipuncula > Golfingiida > Sipunculidae > Sipunculus > Sipunculus nudus. The sequence continues at coordinate 14,447,104 of CM049315.1, read as the reverse complement.
CAATTAGGCATGTCTGTTATGTAAAAAAAAATATTAACAAACAATACATACACATTATTTAGATGAAGAAACATGGAACATTTCGCTAAATGTGAACGAAAATAAATTTATTATAATATAGGGAAAATATTACACATTAATCTCTGCAGCAACATTTGCGCATACCAGGTCCCACAGAATTTTCAATGTATAAACATTCTTTCAACGTAATTAAAGGGCCGTTGTGACAAAAAAAATTTATGTTTACTTTTTCCAAACTTTTCAAATAATATTTTTTTTAAACATATTTTGGTATTATGCACTCTTATTAAATAAAAGGTCATATGACACTTCTACTTTGTTTCCACTTCCTATTATTTAATAAGAGTAAGTCTAAAGGAGACTGATTTTCTCAGACGTTTCTTATGTCATTTAATTCTTTTATGTTAAAGTTCTGGGTGTTTTTCTTTTTTATACCCCAGTAATCTTCCCCAGGTCGAGTCCAAGTGTGTGACCAGTGATGGTTTGTTACTGAACGACGTGTTGGCTGGTTCCGGAAATCCTTGTGCAGAAGTTTTTCACATGCACGTTTTCCTCTTTCGGTTGCATTCGCACTTTTTTGGGTCCTGCATCTGTTCTTCATACCGTCCAGTCTAAATTCATCTACAGTTGGCTGGAATATTTCAGACTCCGACAAAGGTACGTCATATATGCTTTCACTTGTAAGCTGATCTTTATCACTAGAAAATTGCTTGTGTAAATTTGCTAATAAAAATGGTCCAGTAGCATCTAGCACATGTTTTTTACTGTGATGTTTCAGATTTTGAATGCAGAAAATAAAAAATGGATGATTTGGGACACATCCAAACAAAGCATTGGACACCAGCGGCCCTTCCACCTTGGTCAGTTCCGCATGCCCCTCTGGTTCTATACTGAAGAAGCAACTTTGTTGACCAATGGCTATTTCGAATGGCTGTAAGCATTCAAAGTCAAGATCGGCGTAAACTCCTCCATACTGATGCACCACGAAGATCCTTAAAGAACAAAATCATCTAGTATTATTAATTAATGGTATCCGATTTGTTTGCTCAACAATGTGAAAACTTTTCAAAATACCAGAGCAAATGCGAAGGTACTTGACAATTACTTCAGATATCTTGTGAAGATTTTGTTAATTCCAAAGTCAGTAATAAAAAAGAGAGTTACGTGAAAACCACCATGCTATAGCTGTGTCAGATCTAGCATCGGTACAACCTCTGAGACATCTTGAATTGAACTTGATTTTTTTTGTTTGAATTAGGAGTATAAAGCTTCATTAAGAAAATAGTATCTTTACTCCTTTAAACATTTTCTTTTTAATGTATACATGGTTGCATACATGGTTGATTATTTTGTTACTTTTAATTCTTTGGGTATTTATGGATTTTGATGGAATTTATTACAGGATAATGTAACATGACCTGGTTATTCGTCAGAAGAGGAAACGATCCTTTTTGTGGGAACGCCACGATATGAGGTTTTATATTGTAAGATTTATTATGGCATTTGTGTCAGGAATCTGACGGATTATTATCACACTTAATAATGACACAATATTTTCCCTTTTGATTATCTCGCACATTTTGATTGTAAAAACCGTACTTATATTACAAGGTCATCAGATTTTTGTGTGTTGTGGATGCCATAACTTTGCAGGATTATCATTGGATTTGTCGGAACTCTATATAATTACAAATACAGCATTATGCCATAGTTTCCTCCTCGGCAAAATCCAACAAACAGAGGTCACAAGACTTTGGTGTTGCTTGGTAAATTACCAAGGTTATTTTTTGCAATTTTTCTAAAACCTTCTTAAATGTTTAATAGTTTTTTTTGTTTATTTTTTTATATATATATAGTTGTCTCTTTAAAATACTTGCCTGAATGCATCCGCCCGAAAAATGCCCTGTTCGTAACTGTCATACATCTTTAGAAACCCTGGATACTTCTCTGCGACCATATCTCTCATTTCCTGATCAGTCCAGAACCAGTACTCCCAGTCAGGATTTTGATCAATACAAGATTTTATCCAGGGTTTAAAAACAACTGCTAATTCAGGCGATTTCCATGTTTGGTGGAGAATCCGGGGTATTGAACTCTCGCCGCTTGGCTTTGTTATATTCTTTGGCAGTATCTTTAAGTAAGGCTGAGCTCTATTTTTGGATGAATTTAGCTGAAGGGTCACTTTTTGTGATGTCTGTTGGGTTGGTTTGGGGGTCAAGGATACGGCGCTGTCTTTTTTCGCATTCTTCGAAAGCAGAGTCTTCAGGTCTTCAAGGTCCACTGAATTCCTCCTCGGAAACAAGTTGACCATCATGCTCAGGAATATCAAAAGCAAACAGGCACACAGTAGTCGGGTCGACTGTCTGCAAGATAGCTTGAGAGGTATACAGCTGCTCATGTTTTCAAACATTCTGGTAAGAAAAGAAACAAAAATATATAATTGATATTTTATTGAGAATTATTTAAATATTCTACAACCTTTTAATTGTATAATTGTATAATAAATTAATTTCAAAGATAATCTCCTGGCAATATTCTTATATTTATTCAATTATTCAAGTAGTGTATAAATATATATATATATATATATATATATATATATATATATATAGAGAGAGAGAGAGAGAGAGAGAGAGAGAGAGAGAGAGAGAATGGACAATTTAACCAAGTAATTAAGGTATTTTGTCACCTAGCAGACAGTTGATTCACTTTAGTAGCTTTAGGATGGAATATAAATAGGTTCATCCGCTTCGGATAGGGGAGAGACATCCAAATATCTGTAGTCATTGCATTCTTATTTCCTGATGTATCACTCTCTTATGACATAAGAAGTTGTTTCCGAATAACTGACAACTCTTTTCAAATGAAATTCTAGTTGACTTGCCGCCTTTGCAAATTCAACAGTTACACCATGAGTTATTTTTATAACCAGGGGTACAATGACAATGTGGCCTATTTTAATTGCTGGCTGAGGCTACATAACTGGTAACCAACCAAACAGCCTCTTTGGAGCACCTGAGGCCTAACCTCAGTTGTTGGTTTGTAAGCGTTGGCAGTAGGCCAACAATCTGCTTATCGAGCTTCGGTTTCCATAAAAAACCGAGTCCAACGCGTAGATAGGGAGGCAAAACAAGATAAGCAAACTAGGGTGGCCAACGAATGGGTGTTTAAAGACCACAAGAACAACATTTGTGAATCTAACATGATCAACAACAATTACGTCAAACGTATGGTCCCGTATACTAATCCCAATTTAGGATTTATTATGGTGCGTTTCATATTCTTCCTACAGAGTCTAAAGAAAATAATACATCGAAAGCCAAACCCCTTCCTCCTGAACAATTTGAAGTTGAACCCCTACTGCGTGAATTATTCTGAATTTGGGCCCGAGGCCCTCTCAAAGAGTCCGATATCACAATATGTTCAGTCCATTAAGAGCACTGTTATATGGATAACGTATGTTGTAAGACCTTTTATCTTATTTGTCACTTATTAATTTACAAATTATCTGTGGGCAGGTTATTCTTAAGTATCGCTATGGCCTGTCAACAAAATGTTAACCTAGCAGTCAAGAGCGAATTAAAGAAAGGTCACATCGTCTTCGTTACATGATGGCGCCATCTGTCGTATTTGGCGTCAGGTGGCGCTGCAATCGCCCCTCAAAAATAAATTCTCGGGATTCAGTTGTCCTCTCTTAAATCACACTTTGTAACATTCCTGATAGTTCAAGACCATTAATGTGCATATCCGAGGAGTAGTTACGGAGCAGATGTGTGACTAAAGTCTCGTGTGACCACCGTCAAATATAATATAGATGTTCGTCTTTTCAATAAATTTGTTATATAAATATCTCTTCATAAGTAAAGTGATAAAGTTTAACCAGGTAACCTCCTCACTTCCAAAAATAACATTTGTAATATCCCATGTAAATGCAACATGAACGGACTTAATCTATCAATATGCACACTGAATTTATGACAAAACTCCTCATAAGGAATCAATATATATATTTAATTCCATTTTTCTTAATTATATATATGTAAATTATCCTTCTTTGATGAGTTTCTTAAAACATATTACCTTGCCATCTCTTTTAATATGTGATTTGAAACAAATAACCTGTGTTTCTATATCTGTAAAGGTAGTTGGGGTATAGTAGTTAAAGGTACATCAAGATTATATAACATCTTCCCAAAGAGAAAACCTTACTAACAATATATCCTAATAGTCACTTACTGACAAATTACAGTGAAATGATTGTTCTCCCATCTTTAGTCCACTGATAATCATTTGTCTCCGGTTATTGTTCTGTGGTTTTAATAACAGTCTTTTGATCCAAGCTATTTAAAATGTTATATTTTGTAATACTTAATGTATCATGCCTAGTCCACCTCTGTCTTTAGGTGCAATAAGAATATATCTTTTTATAACATCCCTCCCTTTATTCCAAACAAATGTAAATAGCATTTTTTCCACTTGTTCAAATAAACATTTGGTGGACTAGGTAGAACAGAGAGTAAATAACTAAATTGTGAAAGTAAAAAACTTTTAGCTAAGTTAATCCTACCCATCGGGGTAAGATTTCTCTGTGACCATAGTAAAATAATGCTTTTCATTTTCTCTATTTTGAATTTAAAGTTTATATTAAATATTTCTTCAAGAGATGACGTTATGACAACTCCTAATAAATTAATATGTTTATCATTCCAGGTGAGACCAAGCTTTTTCACTTGACCTATCTCTTCATACACTCCTTCCTTAAATGGCTTAACAGCAGATTTTTCTAAATTGATTTTTAAACCTGAGATCTTTTAAATTCTTCAAAGACTAACAATATTTCTACAATGCTATCAATGTCAGTTGTAAACAGAAGAGTGTCGTCTGCGTATTGCGATATTTTAAAGTTGTTATTTCTTAAATTTATTCCATTGACTTGTTAGTTTGATCTTATTGCATTTGCTAACAATTCAATACTAAATGTAAATAAATATGGAGATACGGGACAGCCTTGTCTCACGCCCCTTGTAACTCGGAAAAATTCAGAAAAATCACCATAATTTATCACGTAGCTAAATATGTTGTTGTGCTAATCTTTTATCATTGATATTGCATCTGGGTTAAAATTCATTAAATTTAATATATTATATATAAAAATCCCGGTCTAACGAATCAAAGGCCTTCTCAAAATCCTTTCATCTGATTATTACTTGAAAAATAGTTAAACCGATTACTTTATTAATATTTTCCCCAATATATCTTCCACTTATAAATCTTGTCTGGTCTTCATGTACGAGATCTGAAATTATATTCTTTATTCTATTCGCTATACATTTTGCTATTATCTTATAATCACAGTCAAGTAGGGTCAAGGGCCTCCAGTTTTTTAATAAATGAGAATCCTTATTTTTCTTAGGAAGTAGGCTTCATATTCCTTGTCTCTGTGTTAATGGAAAGGGCTTATTTTAAAACTGTAATTAATGCTTTCTATAAAGTATTTTTTATTTCTTGCCGAAAAAATTATAAAATTCAATTTGAAAGCCACCGCTTCCTGGGGACTTCCCATGTTTAAAAGACCTACGACTTTCTAAAATTTCCTGTTCAGTTACTTCTGCCGACCAGACTGGTATTTCTTGATTCTTTCATTGGATATTATATTTTAACAAAAAATTCTCAGATTTATTAGTACATGTACTTGATTTGAAAGAAAACGTTTCCTGGAAAAAAAACATTTTTTTCTTCTTTGAGTATATCTACAGGATCTTGAATTACATCACCTTTAACATACAGTTTTGTTACGATATTTTTATTACAATTTCTTTTTTTTTAAATTTAGAAAATATTTGACTTCTCTCCTTCTTCATACCACCTAGCTTTACTTCTTATAATTGCTCCTTTAGTTTTCTACTCGTCTTTATAAAAAGGAAATACGAACGTCCCCGGTGCAGTAAGGCTGACGCTCTCTCCGGAATCTCATGCAGGCTAGTTGCTGTCTTTCGGTTTTTATCATACAGCACAATTAGTCTCAGTTACATCTGATGATTTAAGGGTAAGCGCTTCAAGTACGACTAAAGCGCCTTCTGTTGTCAGGATAGGGAAATTCGTGGCGGGAAGATTGACGGCTGTCACGGCTCCGTGACTGATGTGATGTTTCAAGTACCGTTACACTGTGAACCGGTTATGTAACATGTCACATGTGTTATCAAGTTAATAAGCCTTCCCTGTTACGTGTTTCAATAGTCAATAGCGGAGATTATATTTTCACGTCAACCATTGTTTATTTCGCAAGGTTACCGGTCTATGAATAGTTGACCGTGCCAAAAACGGACCTTTGAACCTGCGTTGTATGCCGAAAGCATGGTTGGTTTTGCCTTTTGTTTCAACTTGTAGTCAGTGTAGGTTAGATCTTCAACGAATCTTAAATCTGCACTTTGAATGGATTTCTTGGCCGAAAAGAGAATATTGTTTCTGTCCGTCCTGCTGTGTAACCCGCATAATATGTGTCGTGGCCATTCACCTTCTTTAACCCCTATGGGCCACTTCTATTTTCTCCAAGACCTAATGCTCTGTTTTATCACCCAACAGTTTATTTTCTGCTATTATTTTAGCCACTGTTTCTCTACAATTCTCTTTCCATGCATGTTCTTTCAGTATAATAACTCTCATGTTCCATTCTCGTAAATACCGTTCTTGTTTATTCAGTTCATCATCTAGTTTTCTTTCAGTTCTTCTATTTTCTTGTCCTTTTCTTTATTTTCTTCTGTTAAACTCGTAAGCTATTTACTCAGCGCCTCACTAATTACTGAGCTTTGTTTGTGTTTGGATGTGTAACTTTTCATCTACAGTCTCATTTATATTTTCTACAGATTTTTCAAGATCTGTGACTCTATTTTTTAATCAATTGTTTTCATCGTTCAATATTTCGAGTGAGATAGTTAGTTTTGTGTCAATGTCACTTATCTCTTTGGAGAGTTCTTTCTGTATTCCTTTCATCAACGTTTTCATATTTTCCATGGCCTGTTTAACCACACCTTTCACGTCACATGGTTCGGTAGTGTCGGTTAAGGTTTCTGTTTCCATGGTTTCATCATTTCCTTTTGGCTGCAATTATTGTTCCATGGTTGGTTCAGTAACCTTGTTCCTGTTCTTTGAATTCGTACTGCTTTTGGGCGGTATGGTTCGTCTGGTATGTCCAAAATAATTAAATGTTCAACGTAGCCCAACCGATTCCTTTTTTGCGGTTGTGGTACGTATCCGATCTGCATCTGACATATTTTTTTTTGTCGGACCATATAGCGATCCGTCAAAAAAAAAATATTTTGACGCATGGAGTCGGACGAGCAATCCCGCAATCCCGTATAAGTTAGTATGGTTATCCCGGGATTAAACATGTCGATCAGCATATGCCATAGCGAAAAATTTCTTCGCCTGAGAATCATTGTAAAAATGTGAAACAAGGATATACGCAAATCCACTTCCATACAATAAACTTCGAGCGTGTAAAAGCCCAATAAATATTCAAGCATAAACATTACTGCAGTAATTTCACATTACGTGTACTAACATCATTTTATTATTGACAGAACTCATATTTAAATGATGGACTGGAAGGCTTATTAGCATAAGATATCTTGTATGAATATATTTTTGCGTTTTCATGCACTTTTTCCTTAAGGAATATAAAACTAGTTAAAACTTATTTTCAACCAACTTTATAACACTGATAACACATCTCAGTTATGAAACATAGAACAGATAATTTGCAAAGGATTAATCCGCATGTGTTTATTTCTTTCCTAGACAACAAGCTAAGAACAAGCGCTCATTTTGACTGTAACAATTACACAAGATTAATAAAGCACGAATTAAAAAACATAACTTCATGTTTTTAACTGCAGAAAAGATAGTAAATAATCGTGATTAAAAACACTAATAAGATTGAAGTATTTAACCAAAATGCTAACTCGATCATGCAATGCTTAATTACTTTCTACAAATACAATCGTTACTGTACACTAGAAAAAAATTCTTGGTTAATACTAAGACAGATCCTGGTAAAATCTTCTATGAAACAAATTAGATAAAAAAATACCTGTGTTCTGCGGGCCATTAAGTTCAACCATTATTCTGATCACCATGAGAGTCGGAATCTTCCTTATCTTAAGGATTCTGGACAAATACTCACTATTGGACCACTAAATCAAAATAATACAGCCCATTCCATTAACCCCACTGACAATTAGATATCCAGAATTATGAACTACAGCGCAGAAGAGTTCTTATAACGCCTCTTTGATGGATGTATGAATGGGTATATCTACAAGCTGTTAATAAACATGGTACACGGTACTATGGTGACAAACGGGGAAAAACGTGACCGGAGGTAGCTGTTTACGCACGTTAATAAAGCAATGTCTTCCTGTGCCATTTTCAAACCTCTGTTTTTTTTATAATTTGCCACAAGATGGTTCTCTTTAGATTACGATTGGCGAACATTTTAACGGGTCCCTACAATTGTTATAAATACATGGATATAAGAAAAACGGACAGCTTGTGCACAGTTGGATCAGCCAATTATTATTTGCTTGGCTAATTTATATAAAAGGTTCAATGTACCTTTTTATATATATATATGTCAGACATGGCATGGGCCCCTTTTATGTTAGCTCATAGGCTTGATAGCCTTAAACCCTGGCGACTGTCCTTCGGTCCACAATTCGCAAATATTAATTCTTCTCCTTTATTTCTGGACTGATTTTGCTTGTGTTTGTCTTATCTAATAGGGCTGGGTAATGGGTTTTCAGCTGCTACACTGACTTTTGAAATTCACCAAAAATGAAACTTCATTAAAACTTTTTAAAAAAAACTTGCCAAAAATGCTTCTTCTCCTTTGTAACTTGGCCGATTTTGAAATTGCCTTTTCTTATCTTGATCTCTACATCTAACGCTAGATGTATGGTTTTGTAAGTTTGGTATTTTGAGACTGACAAAAATAAGTCACTTCACAGTATCAACTCTTGTAAGCCTCTCCAAAACTAAAGTATTGCCTTCTCTTTAGGCCTTAAACGTCAGCATTAACATTTATTTTAACATAAAGTTTATAGTTGATTGAGAAGGGTAAACATGATTGATTTGATAGCTGGACATGTAAAATGGCTTCAAGGTCGAATTTGCAACTAAAGGACGTTGTACAACGTTGCAACTAAAGGAACGCTTTGTATTGCGTCCTTTAAAGGGTAAATTAAGTTACCTGAACATGTATACAGGAATAGTTATAATCTTTCAAAATTAGCACCGGTTTCAGAAGAGCATAGGAATATTAGCAATAGATGCTTCCCAGATCCTTCCTAGAAATGCTTACGATAGAGACTAACGCTATATCATTACTTTAAATGCAGCTCCAAGTAACGAAACAACAACGAAGGATTCCAACATACACTTGCTGTTTCCTCGTTGGCTTCTCTTGGATTTCTCGTTAAAGTTCACCTAAAGAATCAGATAACGATAAGACTACAAAATGTTCGAGTTCACCCCCCCCCCCCGGATCGTTCTCTGTTTCAGTGTGAATAAGGTCACGCTGGATCATTTACTGTGAACTTATTGTTGTTCAGGTGCCGGCTTTAGCATTGTATTTTGTTAACTAACATGATTTTGTTAGCAAACATGTATAACCGGGGGGGGGGGGGTTCTATTTCAATAAGATGAAGAACCAGTTGGCGTGTCATGGCCCTCAACATGACTCAACCAAACGAAACGTTTTGATGCCAACAGTGCATTTTAACACATTTAGCAAATGTGGCGGCCCAGAATGAACTTCGTTTTAAAGTGCCCTGCATACCATGTTGTTGCTAAAAAAACATTGTTTTAGTAACCAGATGTGGATATCAGCAGACTTTTGACTGATATTTTACATTTGAAGTAAAAGGACATAATCAAGAGTCCTAAATGGCTGTTAATACGGCTATCACATTGGTAAATAGGCAAATATTCATTTAGTCATATGTAATCATATGTTAATGATATTATAGATGCTGCTTTACTGGGATGCTCTGTGCAAAAAAAAAAAATAACATTTTCTTTTATTCCTTAAAGTGTATCATATTTTGGATGTTAACATATTGTAACAATTTAAAGGCGAATATAAATCATTCAAAATAGCTGCAATATGGCCACCACAAAGGCGAAGAAAAAATAAATCTTTCATTTCATTTAGCATCAACAAGGTCCTTCGGAAATATTGGCAGTCAAAAGTAGGTGATAACATAAAGCTGATCCTTAGATTAATTTAGCTGGGCTTTTTAAGGGCTAGTGAATTAGCTGTACTGTATACAGAATATTTGCACTTATATAGAGTACTTCTGGACCGCCCTGTCTCTCCCACGAACCCGAGCAAAACCGACTTAGGGTTCCCTTATATGCCCTTTAAAGGTTTTCCTCTTAACCAAATAAAATACAACATTTGCAGTTTGTTAAGAACCAGGATTACGGCCAATATGGCCCATCTATTTGATAATTCTGATAAAACCCTTGTATATCAAAGGTTTCTTTTACTCAAACCATTGTTTAAACAGCCACTTTAAACTCATGTATAACATATGTCGCCTTGTACGTAAATATCCTAAAAGGGTGTCAGTATGGCTGCTGATATGGCTGTAAAATTAAATATCAGTCATCACATGTAAATAATTTATAAATGTTACAGTCATTTTACTGAATCATTGTGTATTTTAAGATCAAGGTGCTCATTTTCGGATCGTTTTTGCTAAATGATGTTGTTCAAATATGGCCATGATCTGAAATCTATGACTGTTATTCCTGCTATCCTTTGTCTTGTCTGTGTTATGTTAGAGATCAGACACAATCTGAACAAGTCACTCTGAATAAAAATTTCTTAATTAATAAAGAGCCTTTCTGTGTACATAGAAAGTTGTTCTTATGGCAATCCCCTGCTTTCAATAAAGTTTACTTTGATCATTTTTGGTAACTCTGCATGAATACATGTTATATTTATCATTGTTGTATTGCTTTGTTTATTGCAGATCTTACTGGTGTATAACTGTAATATGTAGCTGTGATATTCATTATTTAAACTTGTCTTTTGTTTATTCTTTACTAAAGCGTATTGTTGCTATATGTATAAGAAAAAAAAATATTTATCTCGTACGTCCGACATACTATCTCGTACGTACGACATTTTAATGCGCACATTATATAAAATCGTCCTCTGACAGTCACCGAGCTCTTTTATTTTTAAATGCTTAATTATATTCAATTAGTAGTGTATTATGATATGATGGTGGGCCTGACATAATGTTAATAAGAAAATGTGATTGCCTAAGGGAAACTGAAACTAATTTTTGGAGAAAGAATGACTCTGAGAAGGGATAGAGTCACCATATAATGAGTAGTTTAAAATATTAAATGTTATATATTGCTAATGATATGAAGCTGAAAAGTCCACAGCTCATTTTAGGATTACGTATACTTTTTATTTGGAACTACAAAAGAAAGCCGTCGGTCATAGCCGTGCGTTATAACCTGCAACAGGAGAATATGGAATTCGTGTGCAAGTCTTCCGTCATATATCAGGCCAAATTGATGGTAACATCTGTACATCAGATCGGTCTGATTTGCGGATAATTATACGCCCTAACATGTGGTTCATGTAGATGAACTTTTGTTGGCGCATCTTTCTTCATGCAATACTCTTAACGGCATGTAGTGCTTTCTGTAGACTGTAACAGAGTGTGTTAAATCCAGCTTTTCAGTAATCAAAGATTGGTGCCTACTTGTATAGGAGTCTATATGCCTTTTTTTCAAATAACATTTTATTCATATAAATATTGAATTACATAGTGAAATCAGTTTACATTCTTTCCATTGTAATATACATGTATACAACTGTTGTATAACGTCCGTATAATAACACAGTCATAATACATTCAGTATATGGCTATATCATCTATATACCGTTATATCATCATCACTATCAGCATTATCGAAAAATTAATCACATCATCATCTCTGTTATAATATAATAATATCATTATTAATATTGAATGATGTTCTTTTTCCCCATAACAAATACAATCACTTGCGTAACATAAAGACATGCACTACTTTTCATCACCATGGTCACGTTATACTCCACAATGTAGTAACATCATCATAATCATCATCACGATTAATATAATTAGATAATCATCAATGTCATAGGTCATCAACTTCACTTTAGTTTACTTCTTCATCAACATCACAATTGTAAATTATCTATCAATGTTTATAGTTTTTTTGAGTTTACATACTCAAGCTTCAAATAAGTTTGAATGTTCTGATGAAAAAAACAAGTCTCTTTTAATATGTTTAATAATTAAATTCGATGTAATATTAGATTTATTCATTTTCGCGCCCATTTGTGTTTTAAATATGGCGTATGTATTTATCCTGATACATATATTAATGAATACTAAATGGGCATTTAAATTGAACCAAAAACCGTGTCCTAACGCTAATACTAATGTTTGAGATGTTATGTTTACCTGTAATATACGACTATTTATTATCCAAATTCTTTTCACCATTTTACAGTTAAACAGCATATGACACAAATCATCTAGTGTGTTACAAATATGACAATATTTGTTCACCGTCTTGTCCCGTCTTGCTACCTTTGAGCTATACGGGACTACATTGTGAAGAATTCTATAATCAAATTCAGCGATTTTCTTACATGGAAATGATTTTACTTTAAAATTATATATAACTTTGCAAGGTATTATATAATGAACATTAAGATTTTTCTTGCAATTTTTATGTATTTTTGGAGACATATTTTTTTCCTACTAATAAATCGTAGAAAAATTTAAATTTCTGTTCCTTAATTATTATAGTCGCGTTACCTACAGTAACGTTACCTACAGTGAATACAGTATGTGTTATATTCTGCATTTTACCGGTTTTTAAGAATTGTTCATGGTCAATTACTCTAAATATTTTTGGCATTATATGTTTTAGCACTGCATATTCAATTATCCAGTTTCTCTTTTCCTTTAGTTTCTGTCAAACATATTTTTCTGCAATTAATTTGGTACCATCAAATAAATCTAAAAAATGTCATATTTTGGCTTTTGACCATGCCTTAAATAGTTATGGTTTTCCTTTATGTAAGAAATATTTGTTACCTGATATAAGTTCCTTTGATAGCTGTTGTGCTGTTATTTTCTCCAGGGGTAAAATAATTTTGCCACGGTTCAAACTTTGTATCCTTTGCTGATAAAATATCGGCAATGATGAAAATATTTTAAATTCATTTGAATTCGAAATATTAGTTTGTATAATAGACAGAAAATCTAGACCTACTTCTTCTAGAAAGAAATTTTACATACAAGACGCTCGATAATTTCCATGTAAAATTTTTGGTATCAATGCACATTTTGCAGCAAAGAATATTGATTCAATTGCCTACAAGGTGCAGATTTTGTAACAAAAGATTAAACCTTCAGACAGCGATCCATGTTTGGTCGACATGTTGTGGGACTACTTTAGTGTACGGCTGTAATGCTATTTATTTAACGAAAAGTGCAAGGGATGAACTGGACTGCCGACAAGTCAGATTGTTAAAAAAATTAGGAATAGGTCCCTGATACCGCACAAAGCCGCTCCTTCAAGCGTTAGACTTCCCGCCAGTGTCTCGCTATGTCGATGTACAAACTATAATGTTATTGAAATAATATATTTGATTATAGATCAGGGGCTAAAACATTTTACCTTCTCATCCTCAGTAAGAAAACTCAGTGCACTAATGTGTTAACATGACGTGAGAAAAATATATGCAAAACACATGGATATAATTATAATAATGTCATTCTTAATCGGAAATATGTTCTGTCTGTGAAAAGAAGTCATACGGAAAGAGTGGGCAAGGGTAATAATGGAATGGTTGATAATTTTCGTAGTGTATTAAACTCTGGTTTAAGTATAACATTGCATTACTGAAAATGCTCTTTAAAGCTTTTTAATATATTTCCATGATTATTGTGTTCAAATCCTGAACTTGTGATATATGTATTGTTTTAGCATTTATATGCTCTTCTAACATTGGAGGTTCTTAAATAAATTAAAATAATGATTCCATCACAACTTTGGCATCTTAATGGGTTGAGCTTAGTAAAAAGCCGAACATGAATGTGTACATAGACACTCCTCGAGCCGATTAAGGACTATTAAGAACTTTTCAAGTAGATTTGATGGGCCATATGTTCAATTTTCTGACCAAGGGAATGTAATTTCTACTCGACGATTTATTGGTACCAAAATATAATATGTGCCACAGAAAAGAAAAAAGCGCCGAAAACTGTCAAATAAACTATAAATAATGATATATTCATATTCCGTCTTTACATCATGTCTAACTGAAAATGAACAGCATTATTAATCAAGAACATCAGCCCCAAGATACGGCTCACCTCCGTGATTGTGCACACCTAGTATACCTCTCCGAGCGATAAGCTCTGATGACCGTCCAGAAACCTCTTATTGCCAAGTAACTAGCATATGTCAAGCATAGAGAATAAATTATACACCCTTTAATTTTCTCCTGGTTCTTCGAGTTCTGTCAAAAATAAGTATATACTTAAAAGATAAGGAACAGTTTTGCATATACTTTCAGTGAATAGTTATATTTAACATATAAATGAATTAAAGATATATCATCTTAAGTGCTTTATATACCAGAAAATACACATTTCCTCTAAATAGATACAGAGAAAAATATCCCAGTAAGCTTCGACATATTGCAATATATTGCAATACGAAAATTGTAGGTGGTACCCAGCGTTACTTAAAGCAATATTTCATGAATTTTTAAGTTTCTACTACCATCAGCTCTCTATTACAAAGAAGTAGTCCATGGACTGGAGGGACCAACCTGCCCCCCCCCCCCCCCCACACACCAATTACCCTTTTTGTCAGCCAAACATATAGCTGTATGCCTATACTTTGATTGTAAGGATGTTAACCTTATATAAACTGGGACTTAGTTCCAGCCTTGTTTGCACTTAACTAAATGAAGATTTTGTCAACCATTTTAAGGGTAGAGGAAATTAAAATTAACACAACCCCATAACGTTTTAACCTAGAATAACGAAGAAACCATCGAGTTGTTGCATTTACCAAGCCCGATGAGATGATACATAATATATGCAAATAAGGTCAGTATTGAGGTCAGCAGAGGTAAAACGGTAATGAGATTTTTCCCATGGCCAAAATCTAGAAACTGACGACTCATTATTCCTCTGTATAGAGGAAATAGATCAAATGATCAATTTATAATTTGTAAAATTTTTCGTGTTGCATAACCGTGACATAGCTCTAGCGCTAAAAGAAGATGGACATTGCCATAATGCTTTTAAACAACAAGATGCAAGCTAACTCGTCTCTCCGCTACTGAGTGGATTTCATGAGCAGTTCGTAGATCACTGGTGCTACTCTCACGATTAAAAAAAAACACATTACAGATTATTCTTACTGCGCGACTCTGTAGAAACTGTTAATCAGTTTTGTATGAACCATTCAGTCAAATTATTTACTTCCGTTTGTAGTTCTTTCTTAACCTTCTGAGGATCATCACTAATAAAATAAATAACAATATCATCAGCGTATATAATAATGACAGTTTCATACGGCTTTTTTTCATGTCGTTCGCGTAAATGCGAAAAAGGAGTGTCATAGTAAGGAATCCAGGGGAATACCCATAAATGTCCGTTTTAACGCCGATGTATTGTTACCTTTTTAACAGATTTGGTTCTGAGTTGTAGATAACTAACTCGATTATTCCGTACATACGAAGTTTAGTTATTAATGTATCATGATCAATGGTATCAAAATATTTCCCTTTATCGAAAAAGAAATCAACCGGACTACTATTTTCTGTCTATACCTTCCTGTCTAGCATTGACAACCTTGTGCATACTGGTTTGAGTAGAATGGTGATTAGGAAAGCAGATTGGTCTAGGGAAATCGTGTCATATTTTACAAGTTCTTGCATTTTTTATGAAAATCCTTTTAGCTATCTTATGAATATGTTTTAATATTGAAATTGGTCTGAAATGTCTCTAGGGCCTTTCAGTCTGTATATCGGCATTATCAATGTAACTTTCCACTCATCAGGGATTATAACTTCAGTCATACATAATCCTTAACTCCATTGTACATTTTGTGTAAAATATCTTTGTAGGATAAAAAAAGATTGATTGGGATACCTATTTTTAAGATTGTTAATCTCGTATTGACAGTCTGTTATATTATCGAATGTACACCATTCTTACTGCAGTAGTTTAATAGGGCTGTGTGATATTATCGTGCGTATATCGCAAAACGGTTATTCGCATATTGCGTATCGCGATACAGTTTTCAGATGTCGATATTTTGTTCAACGTGAGTAAAACTGATTTTATTAGGAAAAATTATATTCCTGTTATAAAAAACTTAGACATCAAAACGGGCTGACATTAATAACAGCCTTAAAGTGAAAGCCGCTACCGTGTCTCTAGACGTTCATTAGGCCTGATGTACCATAGATCCAAGGGCTGCCACACCTGCATGTCTGCTCGATGACTGATCGGTACACGAGAAATATTTCCATACAACAAACATGCTGAACAGAACTGATTATAATAAATAATCATTCATTAATATTCTTTCCTCACATCTCATGATAACCTGAAAGACAGCCTTGCGATGTGGTACATGGTTGTGATTGTGCACACCACCTATGCATCCCTGTGCTAAACCACAGTCCAGTTATTAACACGTGTAAGGCCCAAAGAAAACATTTATTTTAAATGTTTCTTTAGGTACTGCCTAAAATAGGTAAATACTTTATATAAGTACATTAATAAGGAATTTAGCCATAGACCGTGTTTGATTTAACTGATTAGCATGAACATTTATTTTGTCATTATATTAAACAGAGTAAAGAATCATTATTATAATAGGAATAATTTTTATATATTTATAAAATAAAAACAACTTATTTTCTATAAATGTAAAACGATGAATATAACGCAATACTAATCGAAATACACTACCACATATTGCAATTTATTACAAACAAAATTTGTGGGCGACAGCCAGACCTATTATTTACACATGCTATGCAGAAATTGTATTTCTATGACGTGCCTGGAATTAAATGGACCAGACAGATATCATTGTAATAGTATAGCATTGAGATGTCTCAGCACCTTTCACTAGTGAGACTTATAGGTATTGAACTGATATTGGAAAATTTCTAGTTCAGAATAGCATGGCATAATAAGAAAACCCACTAACAAAGTGAAAACTAGAATGTGATTGAAGAAAATGAGCAGCAATCAAGACATTATGAACTATCTAAAAGATTTAACTTCCATCTGAAGATTACTCATATTGAAAATGCAATAAAAAGGCAACACTATAATTAATGATTATTACAGCAATTGTACTTACTTACATAAACATTGTTCAGGATTCAGGGGCCCAAATGACATCCGCGCGTATGTGTGTGTGTTTTTGTGATGCATGTTTCTGTGCTTTGTGAAGAAACCATTCGCCTTGCCGTACATTTCTTTTTTCGTCCATGAACTCATTTTATCAAGTAATTAAAAAAATATTTTCAATGATAAAACATTACAACAATGAATGATGTGTTCAAAGGATGTTCACACATGGTTGACTTACTCCTGATGCAAAAATATCCGCATATTTGAATTTTGTTTCTCTCTCAAAAAAAATTATGAATGACCGGTGAAGCAGACACTAGATTGAGAGAATCAGTGTTTTCATGAAAACCATATCTGACCATAAATACCTGAAGTTAATTGATTCTCTGTCATCATATTATAGCACAATTGTAACAGGAGGTATGTTGAAAGTGATCAAGGTAAGGGATGATGGATTTGACCAAATTAAAATAACTGTTATTTCAAGAAATACTTTGGAAAGTTTTCATTTTCTCGTAGCTCCCTGGAGTAAACGTAATATATTTGGTTTTTTTTTTTTATAAGTGTGGCCAACTTGAGGCAAAAAAATACATTGTCCTGTAGGGCCTGTGAAATCTGCAAAAATAGGCCTTGCTGAATTATAACTTTTTTAATTAAGTTTGACCCTTGTGCAACATACAGTTGATTGGCTACAACATGGATGCAAAGTTAACCTTAATTAAGTTATTTTCTGTAAAAGAAGTATAGCATTAAAGATTACGATATATTAAAGTCATAAGGAATCTGTCCAGTATAGTTGCCTATTCTTTTAAGAGGTGAAATTTAAGGAGAAAATAGATCTTGTGTAAAATGTAATTTCTTGACTTATATGTCTAAGTAGATTCTGCATATTGTTACAGACGTCTTTTTTTATTGTGAGCTGTTGACATGTCTCTTTTATTGTGCTCTTTTGACATTCTGATTCGTGTTTGGCTCAAGCCCTGGGTGTTGCTATGCTACAGCGTTCCTTGTTCTAGCTGGCCGGGTGCGACCACGTGTAAACACAGCGGTCATGCTAATGTGGAGCTTACGCGCCTGGCCGAGCCGGGCCGGCCCACGTGTGAACTCTGATGTGAAGAAACACAGCATTCGTTGTTCCAGATGTTTCCTGTAACGTGTGTACTATTGGGTTCTTTGGATTGTTCGAGAAAAGGAAAGTTCTCGGCTTGAGGTAAAAAGTTATAAATAATAATAATTAAAAATGCAAATGACGTTTTGATACCCGTTACAAATTGTAGTCTCTAACAAAAAAAACATACCTATGGTAAAAGGTATCATAGCGGTCGCGTTTACAAGGACTATTACAAGGACTTTGCTCTGTTACACCTTCATTGTTTTCTCCAAAATAAGACTTAATTACTCCTTTTTGTGTGAAAGGACCCATGTATGCAAAGGCAAAACCTGAAAACAATTAAAAGAATATTAACAGACTGACTAACAGGGCAGAGTATCATATTTATACATGCAAAGCACAAAAGGGGCGAACATTATACCCATTGAGAACCTTCATTGGCCAGAAGCGCCTTTAAAATACAATATAATTGCTATCATATGTTTTTTAGACCTTTCGGCACTGCAATTGTAATCTCCATACCCCATAAGCTACTAATTGATATAAAGATCATTGAAATTTGACCGCTTTCACAAAAGTTGCCTCAAAATGCTTATAAGAAGGGTATTAGATGGCGGTCATCCTAAAAAAATGGTGGACATATTGGATTTGTGACTGACCAATTTTTTTTTGTAAAGGGGACTTAAACGAACAGACATGCAAAGTGTTGTGCTTTTATCGCCAACTGATGTATTCTGGCCTTGTATGCACTTATCGGCTGGACTATGTAAGAAATGCCGATACAGACCCCAGGCATTGTTAGTAACACATATTTTCCTTTATAGATCTATTTGTAGGGTATCCAATCAATTAATATTTATATAGATTTCACATATCGGGTGGTGAATTATTGAATAGAATATTACTGAGTAATAATTTTTGTTTTCTCTTTATTTCTAGTATTGTATCTATATATTTTAAATTCCATTATAGCACCGGATCACAGGGCAATATTAATACAATATTTTTACAATTATATAAATTGATAATTATGTTTCTGTTTATAATTCTTCATCCTGAAAGGGCAAGATGTTGTTTTCTATTGACCCTGCTAGTTTGGAGGATTTTTGCTCATTTTTTGCAGATATGGCTTAACTCTTACCCTCTACAAATGTTCAGCAGAATCCGTTCATAAGTTATTGAGTTATTAAGGTTAGAAGAAAAGCAACGAAACAAGGCTAAAGCTGTTTCGTTGCCACAGACATGCACCAAAAAAGAGATAATTTGGGGGTTTCAAACAGACCTGCTTATTCTATTATAATATACAATGCTCAAGACAAAGCTCATAAAATACTTTCAGAAAACTCTTTATAAGATATATGTCTTTTTACATGGACAGCTGTTAGTTTTGGCGTCCAAGAGCCTTCAACGCTTTACATGTGTACATTTTTCGTGATTCCTTAGAGCTTAATTTTATCAAAATATCTTAGAGAACCGTGGATTTCAACGTGTGCATTTAATATATATATATATATATATATATATATATATATATATATATATATATATATATATATATATATATATATTACTAAAAGGGTTTGCTTGGTTTTCCAGGAATATAGTGCTTTATAAATTAAAGTAGAACTGCTATAAGTCCATATAATACATCAGTGCATTACTGTCGTGCACACTTCATTGCACATCAGGTGACAGAGTTGTGTTGGTTTTATTCCCCGTGCGTGTGTGTGATTCTGTTACGGTTGATTGGTTTACGCTGTATGATGCCTGCAAGTGTGAAGGCATTCCCTTCATTTATTAAGGAGTGGGGTTCTTTTGTACGTCATGATTTGTAGCTTCCCTTGTTCGGCTAAGATACATCTCTCTCGACATGAACCACACACGCACCCGGACACAACCAACACAATTCAGTCAATTGATGACTGCCTTGTAGTCAACCTTTTATCCTTAACGGAGCAGTGGACATGTGAAAACATTGCCACTAAGGGTGACTATAAAATGCTAGATATATCTAAGAGTACATGTTATAGTCACCACCCCTTGTATGCGCTGGATGTGATTCTAAGCTCAGTTTATTCTGGGTCTATAAAAGGGAGAAAATCTCTCAGTAACTCGAGTATCTCAGTTTTCAAGGTTCCTTTATGATAAGCTAATTGCATAAATTCCCTGCTTAATTAAGTCTCTAACCCGGATAAAACGAGACGTATGGGTAATGCCTCTTTGTTTTAGAGTACCTTTGTTTGTCTGTGTAAAAAATAAAGAGGCATATTCTATAAAAAAAATTAAACACACATATAACACAAAGCATTATTATGAGTGCACTCTTGGTGTTTGGGCTCTGTAATATAAAAAAATGTTTTACAAGTAAAACATAGATGTTACCTGCTCACACGACTAAAATACAATGTAACATACAACATCCTGGCCGAGTCCTTTCAACGTTAATGTTGAGCCCTGTACTGTTAAAGTTATTAAGTAAAAAGGTACAGTTTGAGAATATATTTACCTTTAATTTAGATTTAAGTTTACACCTGAAAATAGAAACAGAGATTTAAAAAAATGAAGTTATTTGCTTGAATGTAATATTTTCACAATGCTTTCTACTTGACACGTTGCCACAACTCACAATGATCAGCGACCTGTATTTGTTTTTCCTCATTCTGGACAAGAGAGCACTAACAGTGGATGCCCTTTCTTTTTTCTCTTTTGAGGAGCTCTAATTGTATGTTTCCACAGTTTCCTTTACTTCCCAAACCATGCATAAACAAATTCAGAGATGCCCAGCAAATTGAGTTTATCTTGATCGGGCTCTGGTGGGTAATTTAGTTGTGGTTTCCACACTCTCTATAACTGAGTGGTTCTTCCAAGGAAAATTTTCTGAATGAGGATATCCTGTCTAAGACACGAGGTTGTCTCCACACTGGTTCCACCTGCTCACTGGAGGTTGCCCTGTAACACCTGCAAACTTTGACATCTCAAAATTTCATCTGAGGCTGCTCAGCTAGCCGCAACACTGGACAGATCTACAGTGAGACTCTATACAAACGTTCAAGTGCAGGCATTGGGAAGAAGCACCAGAAATCACAAAAACGATCTGCTCTCTCCCACTTCCGCAGTTTTCTAGGTCTTCTTCTTCAAAGTCATAGGATTCAACCCTCAGACCTATAGGGTGTTCCTTTTGAGCCCCTTACACTTCCCTGCAGTGCCGTGCCTTCTGGGAGTCACAGGATGAAGCTCCAGGCTCTCTTTTTAAATGAGGAATCCATAGTTTCCGAATGGGGTTGGGGAAACAGATTGAATTTGAACCGTTCAGTCAGTTTGACGCATAAGAGGGCTACAAGGGTGACGATACACTAAAAGCATTAAATTAGCAACAACTATTACTTTTCATTGACTAAAGTGCTCTGCTGAATTTCATTACATATACTTTATATTTCTTATATCTCTGTAAGACTCTACAAAATAAAATTATAAGATAAGTTATTATTCAGATGTTGTCCCGGACGAAATGGGCCGATTTACCCGGAATGACCGATCTATATATATATTTATATATATATATATATATATATATATGTGTGTGTGTGTGTGTGTGTGTGTATGTTTGTGTGTGAAAATTCTTACAAATTTATAGGTGGATTTAGATTGAAAAAAATAAGTTGAAATAATGCCTTGGCGAAATATAGCTTAATTTTTGGACATTTATCACACATGCTGTCCAATATTTTGTAAAATGTATTGGTTCATATATAAGGAAACTATAATTCTTTTAAATAAGTTGTCATTTATTACACGTCATTACATAGGGCCAAAGAAGATGATATATTGAGTTTGCGTCACTCAGTGAGTAATTAGAAAAATACCATCTGGAGACACTTGGCCATGTTTTCCTTATATCTTAACGATCTAGACTGTCTGTTAAAATAACGACAATTTTGAGGTATTTGCGAACGAGAAGAAAGTAAAGAAAGTTCCGAGTTACCAAAAAATGAGAAACGAAGGAGTAACATGTTCATTATGCAGTCGTCAGGTCGTCGAACGCTTCAAGTTCTACCCCTGCCCCACCCCTGCCCCACCCCTCCCCACACTCACACCCTGGCTTATGTGATCGAAAAATTCGCAAATTTGCGATTTCGAGGGGATTTGCGGAAGGTTTGCGAAGGCTCGCAATTTTTTTTTTTTTGCGAAGTGTGCTGGAAACCTCTCGCGCATCTCTCGCCATCATGCGATTAAGCAGCCGTTGCGAACACTCGTAACCCACGTTCTATTGACTTTCGGAATATGCATGTGCCATATACAGCAGACAGGAATATGTACAAAAGTGATCAATGTATTAATTGTTCGATCTTACGTCTTCACGCATCTTCTTGGACACTATTTCCCGTATTAAGTCCGAATCCGACATATATGCTATTATATTAAATATATATATATATATATATATATATATATATATATATATATATATATATATAAATGCTTAAAGGCCCATGGCTTGTGGCTGTACTGTTTATTGAAAGACGATTAAGGTAAAAAAGAATTAAGACTGGATTTCAGGTTTTAAAAGCATGGGTGATAGAAAATCCAGAAATCAAACCTGTCGCTAACCTGAGACTTTAGAACTAATCGCTGACGTTATTTGTACACATCATGATTTTTTTTCTTAAAGGCTCAAAGGGAGGGAGAAGGGAGGGGCGACGAACCTAGGACCTTTCGCTGCTTTTACCAACGCCGAATCCGACGCATACCTAAATTGCATATTTAATTACATTAATTATCAGAACGCCTTGTTAACATCCCCAAAATCATGTTATACTTGCTTATTAACACTTTTATTAATGTCTTAATCATCATGACTCAATGAGAGAAATACGCTTTATATTTGGTGGTTTTTTTCTGTATTATACTAGTAAAATGCATTATTCTAAATTATCACGATTTATATGCGCACATGCTTCAGCACATTGTTTGATTGTGCACTTGTTATTTTTGTTTTAATAATTATACATTATAACATATACATATGTTCTGGACTGGTTGTTGAGATTTCGGTAAAATCCTATATATATTGCACTGGTAATTGTTACGGAACCTAATATCAACAGATCACATAGTCCTGACGAGAATAAATTTTGTTATGGAGATAAAAAAAAATCAGATTCTGTAATAGTAGGCAGCGTGAAATGTCTAGGGGAATGAAGTCAGTGTTTTTTTGTTTATAAATAATTATAATTTATTCTTAAAACAATCCTAACATTAGAATACACTAAATCAATACAATTACACAGTATAACAATAGCACAACAGTAAATCAATTTAAGTATATAAATAAAGTGCACAGTTCCTGGATGCCACCACTGTCACAGCGAAAAAAGTCCTTTAAAGCATATAATCCAGATGAACAGTTCACATAAATCTTCTCAAAGAATAACAGTCCAGTTCTATCACAAAATCAATTTGTTGTAATCCGAAAGTGAAGTTCCGATAGTGATCCCAAAGGCAAACTGAAGACTAATTAAAATCCGTTACAAATTCGAAGAAAATCTATAACTGCCGCATTTATCGGAAAAGGTCCACAAACTGACTTACACTCTTCTTTCTCTCAGCTCTAAAACACAGCTCCTTATTTTTAACTTTTTCACCTTAAGCCGAGAACTTTCCAATTCCCGAACAATCAAAAGAACCCAATAATACACGCGTTACAGGTGACATCTAGAACAAAGAACGCTGTGGTTCTACATATCAGGGTTCTCACGTGGGCCGGTCCTGCTCGGCCAGGCGAGAAAGCCCCAGACTAGCATGACCGCTGTGTTTACACGTCAGACCCCACGCGCTGGCCGGGCTATGCCGCCATAGCAACAGACAATCCTAGCGCTGCACATACACATGTAAGACTGCCACATACAATAAAAGAGACATCTGTAACACTCCCCCTCCTGAAAAAAATAAAGCTTTCTCAAAAAACTTCCTTTGGCGATCACAATTACTAAATATTTTACAAAATCTAAAAATCATCTTATTAACAAAATTACATAAACGTCTCGTTCACATCATTTCATTAACATGTTGAAAAGCAATCAGCAAGAACATTATATTTCCCTTTAATGTGTTTGATTTAAAGGTTGTAATCCTGTAAGAACAAACTCCATCTCAACAATCTTTGATTTTTACACTTCAATTTGTTCATGAACGTGAGGGCATTATGATCACTGAAGACAATGATATGCTTGACTGATGAAGTAATATAAACTTCAAAATGTTACAATGCCAAAAATCAAAGCCAAACATTCTTTTTCAATAGTGGAGTAGTTTTTCTGGTTTGCATTAAACTTTCTTGCTGTTTTGCGATAAGTTCTGACTTTGAAAATGCTGCATCCTGTACGGGCGAGTCGTTCGACGAGACACTAGTGACTCCTAGAGTGTTATTATCTGGACCATTATCCTCATGTGTGTTTTTCTTAACCATAGATTTGGTAACAGCACAAGAAGGATACGAACCAGGAAAGATCATTTCCCGAACAATCCAAAGAACCCAATAATACACACGTTACAGGAAACATCTAGAACAACAAACGCTGTGTTTCTACATATCAGGGTTCGGCCAGGCGAGGAAGCCCCAGACTAGCATGACCGCTGCGTTTAGACGTCAGACCCCACGCGTGGGCCGGGCTATGCCGCCAAAGCAACGGACAATGCATGCGCTGCACATACACATGTAAGACAGCTGCATACAATAAAAGAGACATCTGTAACATAATAGAGAAATATATGTTCAAAATCAAGAATATTTCTCAGGAATTTATATAATATGATTGTTTTAGATATTGCAAAAATCTTATTCATTAAAAATATAATGTAAGAATTAACGTTCATAATTCGCATTAATCTGAACTGTATAGATTCATGTAATATTAATTTGATAATTTAGCAAGCTAAGTAATTTTCTGATTTTACACGAATGTGAACCAATCATGCAGAGAAACACCGACAGAACCGATAGCACCGATGCAAGCATAAGAGATAATCTTTTAATCAGCTAATTCAGTTCATGGGATACTGTTAATATATAATATAATATAATATATATATATATATATATATATATGTATATATATATATATGATATATTATTTATGTATGATATATATTATTTTATAAATGTTCTATACATCAATTGATTTCATTGAAAATGAAACTCAGTTCTGAGACTTCAGATTAATAAATTTTCATTTACAATAAGACAAATTTATTTCTAAGCACTAAGAATTAGACATTTTTCTTAAAATATGCATTTCTTACTTCCTATGTATTTTAAGATTCTCTATTTTTTTTTTTTTTATTTTTTTTTTTATTTTTTAAAAATCTCTATTTAGATATTCAAAATTGTATATGCACAAAGTATGCCGATTTTGTAAGAGAAGGAAGACATACGTGATAAAAAAAAGTGTTTAGCCATATTGAATATATGATATATTATATGTTATATATGTTATGAAAATATAATGAAATAGGGACATATAATGTGCAAAAACATTTCTATATATTTATTTCATAACAGTATAGTATAATTATATTTTTAACATTATTGATATATAAACATACATCGATACATATATATGCATTTTAAGGAATGTATATATATATAAAAATTATACATATATATATATGTATATATATATATATATATATATATATATATATACATGTATACATCTTGTATTATATGCAAAGAGTACACGGATGTAAAACATCGAATGCTTGTGCTGGTATTAAAACATGAAGCACTGACCGTGTCTCGGCTCTCTACCGTGCATGAAGAGGGCCAAAAGAGGCTACGCGGACCGCTGCGAGAGGTTTTTGAAATTCGCAAATTTACACGAGCCTGCGCCTTTTAGTGAGTTTGCGAAAGTTTTGATCACATCCAAAATCAGTCTGCGAGAGGTTTGTGAAAGGTATTTGCTCGCAAATAACCTTAAGAGACCTCTGATCATATAGGCCCTATTGGTTCGCAAGACCCT
This sequence comes from Sipunculus nudus, assembly GCA_026874595.1. Taxonomy (NCBI): domain Eukaryota; kingdom Metazoa; phylum Annelida; class Sipuncula; order Golfingiida; family Sipunculidae; genus Sipunculus; species Sipunculus nudus. Next base: position 14,420,477 of record CM049315.1, on the reverse strand, counting down.
TTGCAATGACTGCGACAGCTAGCAAGACACCTAGCGATTGCTCTAGTAACGACCCCCCCCCCCCCCCCCAAAAAAAAGTGTTGCAGGCGATGGGTAAACTGGTCGTACCTCAAATGTGAAAGGGCCTCTTGATGTTATAAACAAAGCTCCCGTTGTTTATTTTGTTGAATACCAGCTTTGGTGGAATAAAGATGTACGGTTATGCTTTTGTGTTTATTCAAATTGTGAGTAAACTCCTTCGATCCTGTCAAAAATATTAATATCTGTCACTTTGTTGCATATTCTCTATGCATATTTACATAAATGAATTGAAAACCTATCAGAAACATTCTTATTCAGGTCTTATTTGGAAACCACAGTTGCATCTTATAATCATGTGCTGGAGGAGAAGTCTCTTTGAATTGAAGTTAGTTTTAAGAATTCAAATGCAGCAAGCGTGCGTAAATCATCTTTTACTAGATGTGACGCTTGACGCTAATATAAGCGCAATTTGATATGGTTTAGGCTAAAATGTAAATTCATGTATCCACTTACTGTGTACTGCAGGAGTGCGCACGCTGTTCATCAGTTCAAGTCATTTGTCCTTGTATAACAAGAATAAAGATATAAATCGTGCAGGCTTCTGGGCCCTTCCCTTTACCTATCATATGATAGCGAAGAACACGTGACCTGCCTTAACCTACTTCAGCACAGACAATTTTGAAAACAAAGTACTATCACGTTATAGCCACAAGTGGCTAACTGTTGCTCGAGGTTATATTTTCACATGGTTTTGTTATATGTTCATCGATGTGTCTTATTCGAGGTGTGTGTAAAAATCAATACAGGTTATAAAAGGTAGCCCTAAGATGAGGGACAGTGCAAGGCGCGGATGCATAATTTCCTCTTTTGGTATGTTAAACAATATTTAGACGTTTATGTTATATCATATATAATTGCAGATATATGCTTGTAATAATATATATATATATATATGTATGTATACTAATATATATATATACACATACACACACACACACACACACACACACACATATATATATATATATATATATATATGCGTGTGTATATAAAAATTGGCTCATTGGCACAAGGTTGTAAGCAGCAGTCCCGATCTGTCCGTCTTCAACGCATCTGGTCAAAATCTTAACCACGAGGGTGAACCTTCTTCTCCACCAAGGAGTCCCACAGTCACTTGAAATTATTATTAAAACATGTCTTAATGACCCCTATATAGCCTTATGCTAGACAGCATGGCACGATCTGATCTCATGCATGCACATAAAATTGGACCATATGATTCCGTCTGACACAAAATTAACTCGCGTTATGGTTCCTGGCCGCGTATAAATCAGACTGAGCGGACAGTGTTTGGCGGTCTTCCTCTCCATGCAAGTCCTCGAGGCCCCAGCGGCTTCCGAGCACCGTCGTGGGCGCTCTCATTGGTCGGACATGATACACAATGAATAGTTTATACAGCAGATAAGATATATATATATATATATATATATATATATATATAAGGATCCATAAAAAAAAATCTAGAAGACAGTGGACGCCATTTCCTGGCTTTCCAGGATCAAATGAATGAGTTTTAATGGTAAAAATCATGCTCAAAATAAGATCAGTAAGGAGTAAAGAATGATCGACAGACCGGTGGTGCAAATTAGGGGGCTCTTTGAAATTTTTAGGTTTCAGTCAAATTATAAAGAATTTATCAGTTGCGATTGCCGGTTATACCGAAATACCATATCGTAAGATAATTCTGTGTTTAGATTTAAAGATATGATTAGATGCCAGTAAATTATACATTTGAATTTGAAAACTAGGCGAGAGGACTATGGACATAAATTTAATGGAACACTTCAAAAAGCTTTATATACAAGTGACTTTAAGACGGAGGCTTAAATGCTAAGTTTGGGGAAACAACAAATTATTACAACTAGTCCATGGGCAATGACAAGCGACTACAGGTATCCGCCAGATCACAGACGCATGGATAAAGTGAGGCATGAAATCTCTCCTAACGTGACAGCCCTCCAAAGTTGTGGCATAAAAAAATTCCCATGTATCCCAAGACACACGGATGGATAAAACTAAAGAGAAATTTAGGTCTCACCATCAGTCATGAGCACAAGATAAAGTTATCCTAGACTTATGGTTATGGATTATTTCAGGCCGATACATGAACCACTCATGAGATGAATGCATAAATGTATTTTATAAATACACGATTGTATCTGGCGCGACCTGTCTTGTGTATGAGGAAGCCATGCAAGATTTCAGGTGGAAACATCAAACCACACCTGAGATAAATGCCTGATAGTATTCTACAAATGCGTGATTGCAGGTGGCGCCACCAGTCTTGTGTTCGAGAAAATGTTACATTTCATGTCGTTACATTGAACGAGTCCTGAGATATCTGTCATATAATAAGATATATAGATGGACGCAAGATGAAATTGATTGTAGGTGGCGCCACCAGTTTTGTACTCAAGATAAACCATTCCAAGATCTACTGACACTCAAATCGTCAGTCAGTTACATCAAACCAGTCTTCCGAAAAGGATATCAATGTATCCTACAAAACGGAACAGTATGTGGCGCCATTTGTCTGCTCTACGAAAATCTATCAAAGAAGGATGAACGTACAGGCTGATACATCCATACACTCTTGCGATATGTGTGTGTACGAGATGAAGTTATCCAACAACACTGTGGACATGCACAATTTCAGCAGCGCAATACATAGAACCGCAGCTAAGATGCACAGGTAAACAATGCGCGCAAAATTTCCTCTGCACTGCTTCATATGTGACCCGAATATGATGCCTGGTTTCAGAAAGATCGACCCAGGCGTCTCAAGAGTTCTCCAAAAACGAACGCGGCGGTGGCCGAAACCGGATGAAAGTTTGAAGACAATTAGGATATACTGGGAAAATATTATGTATAATATTTTAAAATATGGTAAATCATTCGTAAATTTAGAACTGAAAACCACCATTTACCAGCGGGGACTGGACGCGTCCGGGGTTACCATATGATGAAAGGCAGTGCCAGTTATGCAGTCCATGTTTTATTGGGGACGAGGATCATTATTTGTTCATATGTAAGAATTTTCGTTTCAGCGGTTACATTATATACCCAAAACGTTTTTCTAAGTGAGATTACAATAAAATTTGTTTAAGTATAATATTAGAAATATCTACAGGTTTATAAAGATTATTCTTTATTTTAAGTTTTCTTTCAGGTTGTCTCTAGAAGCGTCTAACTGTACATCTAAGGTGTTCCGAGGCAAACTATCCTTTGAAGCCTGAAATCAGGTCTGAAATCTTCTAATGCAAAATTCTGAGAGGTCCTGGGCAAATGTCCTTCGAAACATGAAATCAGGCTACTGTAACCTATAATCTGCAAGCTATATTAAAAAGACACATTTTGAACACTCATAATTTCAGATGGCACAAATTGCATCCGTAAGGCATAGGCTCTTATTACGCAAAATCCAGGGACTTCTTATGGGCAAATTGTATTGGAAACCTGAAACTTGATCATGATGACCTATATTCTGCGAGTTGTGGGTCAATTGCATGATTTTTAGCACCAAATCAGCCAGACAGGGCACAATTTGTATCTGTAAGCAATAGAACTTGTGGCCTTTATTCTGCAAGCTACAGGCTAAAAGCATAAGCTGAGTACCCTGAATATCAGATGGGTATAATTGTTTGCATTGGTTAAGACTCTTCTGGCATGTAGTCCAGGGATGTCCATTGTAAATCTCCTTGGAAACAGGAAATTAGGTCATGGTTACCTATATTCTGCGAACTAGGGGCCAAACATATGGTTTTGAGCACCAAGACAGTTAGACAGAAGACAAATTGTATCCATTTCCCATGGAATCTTCTCCAGGAACTTCTTCGGCAAATATCCTTAGGAACCTAAATTAGGTCATGATAACCTATATTCTGCGTGCTAATGGTCACCAACTTGATATTGAGTACCCAGACACAAAAACTTAAGCGTTGGACCTAGAAACGTCTTCCGTAAAATAAAAAGGGGTCCTTGGCAAGTCTCCTTTGACTCCTAAAATTAGGTCACTGAGACCTATATTCTATGAGTTTTAGGCAAAACATGATTTTAGGACTGTGGAAATTAGATGGGCACATGTCATAACGATTGGACCTCTACATTCTAATACCTCGGATTAGCTCGTGATGGCGTATATGCTGTGAGAAACGAGCGGAAATCTTATTTTGAGCACACAGAAAGTATAACATGGCTTAAATCTTAACTGATCCAGGCTTACTTAATGGTAATGATGGTCACTGAAATGTCTCCTTGGACAACCGAAATAAAGTCACTGTGACTTATGTTGTGAAAATTATGTGATCATGATTTGAGCAACCTTTATGTTAGATCTATAGTGTAACGGTTGGATAAAGGAACTTTCAATTTGATTAAGACACACGAGGGGCCCTGTAAAATTCCTTGGAAACCTGAAATAAGGCAGGTCACTGTGAGCTATATTTAAGAACATTATTTTAGCACCCTATTAGTCAGACGGCCATGGCACTCTAAAAACTCAGGACATGTGTCATGTTTCTATTTAAAACACCATTTTGTCCCATTTTTCGAAACATGTTTCCAGCATGTTTCATAACTCACAGATGTTTCAACTGCGAAAACATGTTTTAATCCTCTTGAAACATGTTTATATATAAAACATGTTTCACACACAGAGAAAATTTCATGGACAGTAAGATAAAACATGTCTCTGTGTTACATGTTTTTATATGAAATATGTCGCATATATGACGTCTTAAGACACGTCTCATTTTTCATAAAACATGTAACTATTTAAAACGTTTGTTTAGCCTAAAACATGTAGTTGTCCCATTTTTCGAAACATGTATTCTCCTAAGAAACATGTTTTAAACTTAGAGTTAAACATGTCTCAGTGTTACATGTCTTTATATGAAATATGTCACATATAAGACATGTTTTAAGACATGTTTCACTTTCATAAAACATGTAACTATTCAAAACGTCTGTTCAGCCTAAAACATGTATTTGTCCCATTTTTCGAAACATGTGTTTTCCAAAGAAACATATTTTAACTTAGAGTAAAACATGTCACTGTGTTTCATGTTTTTATATGAAATATGTTTCAAAAGAAAGTTTCGTTTTCCTAGAAAAAAATTACATTTGCCCATCGAAGGCATATTAGCATTTTAATCATGTCTCAAAAATGTCTACAAAATAAAACATGTTTTGAAAAATATTTAAAGTCACAGAAAATGTTCTTTGTTGTTTGTCTTTGCCGTTTTATGTCCACTGCAACCATTATGAAAACCTGACGAGGTGCTTCTGATGAAACAACTCACAAATTTACTGGAAAGATAACATTTATTCCTTAGACAATGCTTTCTAATTTGGAGGCTGCACTGAACAGGAAACGTTTCCAGTATGGGTTATCAATTATAGGTTATTATATAAAGCTACCAGGAAATTATTGATTGCCTCCTTAAATTTCCCAGATCAAATACATTACAGCCAGGTGCTGAAGACGAAACCTTATCTATCATAATAATAGAAACATATATCCAAACAGAATTCTTATTGTGGGTATAGAAACATATTATAAGTGATTTAAAATACCATGTATAAGTCTTAGACTCATAACTGGTCCCATATCATTATAAAAGGCAGGAACTCTTATCTCAAAAGATGAAAAAATAATATTTTATATATCAGTATATTTAAAATGGGCAATGCTGATAGTTTGATGGCAGTTCATGGCTTCTACAAAATTTTCGTTAGTTGGTTGGCATAAAAATGTGGAATACATAGTGCAGACCTTTATCAGGAATGGCCATGTATATTATATTTGAAATACACAGTTTTCTCTAAGTGTTCTTTTACAATAGATGCAGTCACGCACATTAACAGCAATAAGATAAGGTTTATTAAGTATCTACTTAAATATCTGTTGTCTGCACATATTCATTTATCATATCAATACTGAATGTACCAGTACTGGTACAATTTTGTCTTCCCCATAGCTGTATACACAAATATTATTAACTATGCATTACAACAATAATTAAACCTAGCAAACCTAATCTGATCTGCTGCACAATGAATAACAAGGAACTTGTGGGTCTTGGCGCTCAGCTGGAATTGGTAAAGAGAAAATTTGTATAAAATCCTAGTAGATGGAAATGAGGCAATATTTTATTTTTTTATTAATATTTTAAAAATGTTCAGCATATAAATATACACATAATTTGCTCTACCGAGTTGTATTACTTACACATTTGGTGTGTTTGGTGTCAATTTTACAATTTTATGGACAACCTGAAAGATGCTGGAGCCTCTCATGATTACACATTTGTAAAATTAAAGATTGCATTTTCTGACTGTAACATGCATGTAATAAATACCCACTTGGAATGTGTGAAACCCTTTTAAATATACAATAAGGAAGAAAGTGGAGGTGAGCTACAGTATAATAATACACATTTAATTTAATAATTGCAATAAGGAAAAAAAAATTGGTGATGAAAGAATCCATTTGATTAAGAAAAATCTTAATTATTATTTCTAAAAACTGGTTTAACATATTGCGAGTTTAGCTAAAAATGAAATTATATGAACGTTTACTCAATATACCTGACTGCAAGCACCAGTGTTATGCTCAGTAATGCCCAGCCAGCTAAAGAGATTTGAATGAAATGCTATAATGTATACACCAATTTGCAAGTTTTATTTCAATATTTAATTTCAGAAATTTAATTTAATTTAAAAAATCAACTAAGTTTACAATTCAAGAGAAAACAGATTCGAAACATTTAAATAATGGCTAAAAGTAGCTGCTCTCATAGCTTTAATATATAATAAATAAGTTTAAACCTATTACAATTTACAACTGAAAATTTACAGCTTGCATTTAATTCTAAACACTTAAAAGCCAAAGCGTCTTAGTCAGCGAGCTAAAACTGTACAGTTGAATAATTATTTGATAAAAAACTCTTAAAAAGTTGCTCTTGAATTTTCTAATAGATGTAAGAATCAAATTTTTCTTAACATTAAATATCTTTCTTCTTCCAAAAGAAAACTTGAAACATGCATTACATTTTACAAGTGTTAATTTTTTTATATGAAGTATACACCTTTTAGATATTTTTTTTTATGTTGGACAGTTTTCTACAATCTAACCTAACTTATCCTGAAGCAGTAAACAACTTAGGTTTACTAGCATGAAAAAACTGCAAATTAAATGTCCCAATACTATAAATTTTTGCATGCACTGTGTGTAAAAACTGCAAGTATCGCAATTATATAAAACTGACTGTATAATATTTATATGTTTTAGAAGGTAGCAAAACTGATCTCAGATCATGAATGAGCATTTACATAATTCAGACATACCAATATATTTACTTTCAGTGTTTCTGGCTTCAGTCTGACTACAGCCAATTTTTTACAGCCAAAAAGGGTAATATAAAATACAGAAAAGGCTGTCATCAACAAAGTCTTCCATGACTGAAGATTTCTCAGCAATTCAGCATAGTTGAGAGGCACATAAGCTGCTATTCTGATTAGTGTACCAAAAGAATCTATCAGAGCAATACTGAAAGCACCCTAATTAAACACCTAATATTTTCATAATACCGAATCCTTGGTTGGTATCACTTTAATATAAATTTAAAATTAGAATCCTAAAACTAGGCCTCCATTTGTAAATACTTAAAGCTTTACAAGTTTACATTTATGCAATCAATCATGACAATTAAATAGTACAAATTACACATTTGCCATATATAGCCTGTACCATCACATTTGGAACTTTAACGTAAATACAAATTTGGTGCAAATGAAGCCACATACAAATCATGAAATACATGATAAATCAGCCAGATTGTACAAGATTTAGTAACTGCTGTATGTTCACAGTGACATTAAACATTTCTAAGAGTTGGAAAAATCCAATTACCATAAAAAAGAGTGAAACATTTTACATATGTGAATAGTAAAATTCATAAAAGATTTCTTAGAAAATATGTAGAACACTAAGGATGTAACAAAAGAATCAAATACTAAATTATTTTAATGCAGCCACATTAAAAGAAGAAGTTGACTTGTCCTTATTGGGCACTTTATTTTCAAGACACTCTTCCTGAAGTGGGTTGAGAAGTTGCATGTATTGTGCTGGGTTAGTTATATTAGGAATAGAGTGTGAGGAAGTACTGTACCTCGAAGTGGGTACGAGGTTTTCCATACTGAACCATTCTCAATTAAACATATTTTCATGGAGTCACTCAAAATAGCACCTGGCCTCACTTCTCCATTGTCTATGATAAAACAGGTGTTGGTTCTGTACCCTCTTGTGTACAAAATGAATCTTCTTTGACATCTTTCTGAAAAAGGTGTAGCAATTTATCAGTGGCTAAATTGTGTTATTTCCATAGTCAGTTTGGAGAAAAAGATGAAATAGTATTAACTGTCAGAAACACAGCTGACAGTTCTTAAACATGCATGCAGCTGCATGGAATGCACTGACATCAGCTAGATACTGACACAAGTCCAAGAAGAATTTATAACAGTTATTTATATGGAGTTTTTTTTATAAAATGAAAATGTCCACTTCTTACATTTTATTCAAATACTGTTTACACCTGGTAACATAATGATGATATATAAGAATAAGGCCTCTAAAAGGTACACCTCTTTAATGGAATAATATGAATGTTTACAACAATTGAATCAAAGACCCCTCAGGAATTTAAAGCTGCTGGTTAGCAAAATATGTTGCAAGCATCTGTCATTTAATAATTCAGTGGCATTGACAATAACAAGGTAAAGCATCACATGTACTTTATATTTAATCGAGGATTAAAAATATATTACCTGCAAATAAGTTCAACTAGAAAACTTCAACTATTACCAAAAATTATACAAGAGGGAAAAATTTGCATACTTGTGTAAAAATAAAAAAAAAATTTGGATAAAGTGAAGCAAGAATTACTAAATTAAATATTCACACTCTCCCCAAATTCACTCTAACGTGGGAACACTGGAACCACTATACCACCATTACCACCAATATACCCACATCCAACCTTCGTACCCTGGAAACCCTCCCACCACCAATATTTACCCACCCAGCCTGGGTATCCAATGCAGTCCCACCACCAACACCCATGTACACACATCCAGCCTTGGTACCCTGGACTCCATTCCACCAACACCCATGTACACACATCCAACCTTGATACCCTAGACTCAGTTCCATCAACACCGTGTGCACACAACCAGCCTTGGTACCACCACCAGTCATGTTTTCAACCATCCAGACTTGGTATCCTGAACCCTATTCCACAAGCACCACCCATATGCATGCATCCAGCACTGGTACCCTGGACCCTATTCCCCCAAAACTACAAATGTGCACACATCCATTCTTGGTACCCTGAACCCCATTCCACCAACACCCATGTACATTCATCCAGCCTTGGTACCCTTGACCTAAGTTCACCACCAGTCATGTATTCACACATCCAGACTTGGTACTCTCAACCCAGTTCCACCAAAACCCATGTACACACACCCAGCCTTGGTACCCTTGACCAAAATCCACAAGCACCACACATCAAGCATTGGTACCTTGGACTCCATTCACACATCCGGCCTTGTTACTCTGGAACCTATTCCACCATCACCACCCATGTGCACACATTCAGCATTGATAAGATGCATAAATTACCATTTTGTTTTTGATGTGCCCATGAGGTAATTTTTGAACATGCTGCAGATTTTAATCTACACAAATATGATATTGCACATAATTACAGGTTTTGAATTTGCTAATTTTATCATTCTTATCACAAATTACTTATGTCTTCCTTATTCATCTTCAAATTCAAGGTTTCAGTAAAACTTCCTTGAAATATTTAACAAAATTATCTTTGCACAGCCTACTTCTTGCATCACATTTGATAAATAAATATCTTACCTACTCAGCAGCCTATACATGTAAACTTGGGTCCACAATGTACCCAAAAATGGGTCATGGTTATGCTGAACCAAACTGAATTTTGTACAGTAGTTTCTAATAAAAAGCTGCTAATGACCACTTGTTTTACTTTAAAAAATATAAAAACAACATGTCTATTTTAAATCAATTTTTTAAATATAAAAAACACTCCAAATATCAAAGACTGCTATTCATTAACATTCCTGCTTGCTTGATTGCTCTTTCTTAAATGTACTTACTTGCAGGGGCGTCAATATGGAGGGAGGGGGGGGGGGGCAACGCTACTACTTACTTGTGTTCTGGACTCACATGGAATAAGTGCACTGGAAAGTCACAGGGGCACGGCATTGTGGGGTTGGGGGTTCCAAGGGGTCAAGAAACCCCTCCCCCCCCCCCCCTTTACAATGACAACCAGTGAATTATTGGCCCTTGAGAGGGCTTTATCCCATCAGCTTTTGAAAAGTAAGGACTTTTATTTTGGAAATCCCCCCCGAGGTTAGATCCCCCCCCCACCCACCCACCTTTCCAAAATCCTGTACATACCCTTGTCTATGAATTGTCTCATAAGTGACATTACTGTATTTGAATGGTAGTTTGTACTTTACATTGCATATTAATTCTTGTGAAGGTAAAATGTGGTTGTACTTTATATAAAGCATGAATATTTGTATCTCTATGAGCGATATTATGAATATATATACTGTTCACAAACTTAACGTTTGACTCACCTTTTAATTTCTGGCAAATTATATTTTGGGTTGCTACAGGAAACCTTCTCTGCGCCCAAGACTGAATATCATCAAAGGTAAACCTCGTAATTGCTCAAAATCACGTTCCGTTTTCTCGGAAGTTTTCATCTTTCCCGCGATCACTGGCAATCAGTTTATCATATAAATTGGGAGAATATCCGGTCATGTGATCCGTGGCAAAAATAACGGCGATTAAAAAAAAAGTAAAATGTAATTGCCCGCGCGAGACATGTCTTAAAACATGTGTTACACATGTTTCACACATGTAACGACATAGCATGATGTTTCAATGGACCCAATTTTGAAAAAAACGGTGAAACATGTTTTGAAACATGTTTAAAATTGAAACATGTTTGCATACAAAACATGCTAAAATCATATAAAACATCTGTGAAACGTCATTTTTTAGAGTGCACAAATCGTAGAAGTCGGACCTAGAAACTTCTAATTTAATTAAGATCTATGAAGGGCCCTCTGAAACCTTCTTGGAAACTTGCAGCAGTTGGACTTAGAAACCAAGATTCCAGGAAGTTGCTGAAAAAACATCTTTGAAACCCAAAATAAGGTGGTTGTAGCCTATTTTCTTAGGACTATGGACAAAATGAATGATTTTGAGTACTCTGAAAGGCATTCTATTATTTGTTGAAAGTCCTGTTACAAATATTTTTACCAGACCATAACATTAATACATGCATCGTGTGTGTGTGTGTGTGTCAAATAAAGCTCAGCGTCGGCTAAGGATTATCAATCTGAAAAGAGTACATTGTCGACTGTCTTGACATTTCTTCAAAATTTTACAGTTATTATGCACTTTTTAAAAAGGTTATTACGTGTTATTACATATATCACTATGTTTACGCATATACATAGGAATTTAAATAGGTCGAGGTAATATTTTACAGCAGCGTTGCTCAAACAATTCTGCAGCCACGCCCATTTTGTTGTTGATGACGCCATTCACGTTACGCGTTGAACCTGAACGAATGGTCCAACCAAAGGGGCGTTCTGTAACACCTGACTCGTAGGACTGGAATTGTTGAAAAAATAAGTGTTAAAATGTAACAAAAGTTATATATTTTATACCGTCCTCACTTTTGCTTTACTTAAAGGAACATTCTGGGGTCAGAATCAACTTCATTCTGAAGCCCAATATGAACTTATAAGCCGGTCTTGGCCGGGAGCCGCCGATTTTGGCACAAAAAAAATAGCTAACCCCGATTTCAACGTTATGCAGCGCATAATAAATTAAACACATTATTAGCTCTAGAGGATGGAAATCAGTTGAGCTCTAGTGATCACTTTCGTCCATCGTCTGTCGTCTGGTCGTTCCTTCCCTTAACAGGGCATTAATTATAACCGTTAGACCTAGATACTTTTAACTTTACATCCATGGTGGTCCTGGGCAAATCTCCTTTGAAACATGAAACTGGATCATAGTAAGCTCAGAGCCTGATTATCAGACAGGGCACGAGGAAACTCTAAATTAAGTCACTGTTACCTAATATTATGTTATCTAAAAATTAGGAAAATGTGATTTCGGTATCCTGTAGGTCAGATGGGCCTAAACTGTACCCGTTTAACCTAGACTCTTCCAACACAAACTCAAGATATTTCCTGGGATAATCTCCCTAGAAAATTGAAATTAAGTCACTGTGGCCAATATAGTAGCTGCTATCGGAGTACTACAATATATGACAGAATGCAGAGGTGATTAACTTTTCCACGTCGGAACAAATTTTCATTTAATATTGTGGTGCACATTTTGTTATGACCAGTGTTTGCTGAGAACATAGCTGGCGAATAATCCAATCTAGTCCGATCAGTACCCCCCCCCCCCTTCTAAAATAGGATATTTTATCAAAATATAATCTCGACAACACCTCCTCAAAAACAAGAGGACTAAAAAATCTCCAAGAAAATATTTCAGTTTTCATCAAGACATATTTTGTAATATATAATTTAATCACACATTCATACTTTCAGCAACACACTCTTTACAATCTATGAATATTTAATGAGACAGCTGATGCATACCATGTTCTAAATGTTCCCTATATGAGATACATAATTGAAATTATACCTACCAGTTAGCGCTGAGACTGTGTGCAGCCGTTCCCTAGGTGGTTGTCACGTAAAGTAGTTCTGTGCACTGAAGAGACTTGTGACAGCTATTTCAGGATAATGTGGTTACGAAATAAAAATGGATGCTATAAATGTATTTGTTGATAAATAAGCTTAATAATTTTGTCGAAGGCAAAACATATCTACATCAACAATTTTGTTGCAATAGGGAAGTATATAATAGTAACAGTAGCTTTCCTTCCGTGGACGTAAGCATATGTCTCAGGACAACTATTGTGAGATCCATATTGTACCACCAGTAAATATGATACACCTGGAGGATTTATATCTTTATATTCGCATGTCTATCCTCCATAAATTAGATAACAGACCGGCGAGACGCTTATTTTTGGGACGTAGGCCAATGAACCCGCAGTATAAACGTGATCATATGAGAAGCTACTTTAACTGTTCAAAAGGATGGACGAAAAACGGACGAAACAGATCGACCAACGGTTTGAGGACGAAGAACCATCTGTATAATTAATACGGAGTTGGGTTTTTTCTAGACCACGGTTTACCTGCTACCGTTCTGATTTGACTCTCCAAATATGGCAGACGTATCGGTAGTGTGCTCTTCTAGGACAAGTTTTTTTTATTTTTCGGTAATATACCCTACAAAGCTGAATAATTGATCATTTTAATATTTCCCCCATTAGGTGCCCCTATTTCTTTTGTGCTGCAAGGTCCTCCACGCCTGTGACGCTTTTTCAGGAGGCGCCTCGGGGATTTTCACTGGCTTTTTAAGACCGTGGCCAGCGCGCATGTCCTGCTCAAAAGGCATTTCCGTGCAATACGCGGTCACTCGGGTCCTCTATAATCCCCATTGATCCCCCATATCCATTGAAACGCCTGAAAAGGAATTTTCTTTCTCAAAATGAAGTAAAGATTTTTAATCCAAAGACCCATGACTCCGCTTTCAATGGCTTCTCAGTTTGGTCAATACTGGGCACTGAGTCAAGTGATGTGACCACCTTTTGACAATTATTTTATGGGTTACAGGTATGTTGATTTTATACATTCGAAAATATCTTTCCATGATAACCATGGTTTCTAAAGTTCGGCAAAATCATGTCTTTTTATAATTTTTTTTTTCAAAAAGAAGCTCCACAACTTAATTATAATTCGGGTTGGGTGGGGGGGGGGGGGTTCACATATGTTTGTTAAGATTCGTTGTCTGTAGGGAAGGTAAAACATGAAATAATATCAACAGTACATCTTTAAACTGATAACAAACTAGAATCTGTAGTCAGGGCGTACAGACCTCAACCAGAATTTAAAGGGGCCCAATCACCTTTCTGACCTTTATAAATTAAAGCAATCCCTTGGAGCTTTCATAAAAATAGTCCAGAAAAAAAGTGGATATCACCGAACACAGGCTGCTTATTTTGTTTATATCAACGTGTTTATAATATGTGGGGGCCCGCGAATATAATCAAAACAAATTAGACAAGGGAATCTGGCAGCAAGTCAGATAAGCCAGAGCTTTGCAAATGGTGTTTTGCAAAAATTGACCTTTCTACATCCGCATATATGCAACCTATCACCTTATGATATATAATATATGGATACATGTTTTTCTGTTTGTCAGCATTCCTGTGTTTACAAACATGTTGTGGATAAACAAGTTTACAGATCCTTCACGAAGGCCTTACAAGAACTTTTCACAACGTAAATTATCCTTAAATCATTATTTTATACACAGAGGAAGCCAGGAATCACATAAATTCTTTTTTCAAAGGGTAGGTGATTGGGCGCCTTTAATATCAGTCAGGTGTTCACGTGTATGCGTTTTATGTGTAAACACTGTCATGCTTGAGTACCACGAGTTCACCTTGCGAGTGGCAGAACAAATAAAAACGGGGGACACGGGGACAAAGGAATGCTCCTTTGTAATAATGGTTTATAAGAAAATATATATAGTGGTGATTCTTATAACTTCAAAAATGAAATGGACTTTGATATGTCTTTACCCTTACCCTCTACAAACGTTCAGCAAAACATTTTTCGCCTGTCACGCTTTTTTCAGGAGGCGACCTGTAATCCCCACCGAACCCCATTTCCATTATATCGCCTGGTAAGTAATTTTACTCTGTCAAAAGGAAGTAAATATTTTAAATTCATGCGCGGAACACATGTCCACATGCATCTTTTAATAGGGAGCACTTTTCCGTTGAGTGGACACAAAGAGCTGAGACCTTTTACACGATCACCATTTTATAGGTTTACAGGTATGTTGAATTTTATACATTCAGAAACATCTTTCCATGATAACCATGGTGTTAATAGTTCGGCCGATTTATGGGTTGTTTGAAAAAAAAAATTTTTTCAGAAAGGGTGTCCTGGGGGAGGAAGGTGGGATTGCACACACTTCAAAGGGTCCACAATCTCTTTGGGACTTTGAAACCCCCGCCTGAATCCACTAAACGGTCGTTCATTCATACGTGCACGTTTTATGTAAAATATTATCATGGTTCAGAAACACGGGTTCACAGGCGAGTGGCAGAACAACTGCATACGAATTGCAAATTCGGGAACAAAGGAATAGCCCCTTATAATTATTCCTTTGTAGAATTGTGATTATGGCACTTAAGAAATAGTATATTAGGGTGATTCTGATTACCTCTAAAAGGTAACGGATAACGGATGCAGTTTTACTATACCCCTCTACAAATTTTCAGCAAAATCTGTATATTATATTTTGTCACATTTTGTATACAAATGACGCATGTGTCTGTAAACATGCCTAAGACTATACCCTCAGCTGACTACGCTGAATAAACATCGTGTTTCATGATGTCGCCTGAGCTTCAAATAATACAAAGCATCTTTCATATAATTTCATGGTAGAATGCTTCTTTTGACAATCGTTAAATCTACGATATTTCCCAAGCAATGAAGCTGTCAGACCTATGTTGTTTATCGGAAAGATAACTTCTCACATAAAAATTAGTAACTCCCTGTATATGCCTCACGTCTCTTCCCAAAATTTATTTTTTTGTGACATCCTGGAATAAAGTAATTTTTCTTTCTATGTTGATATTTGGGGAGGGTGTTCCTGGATAATTCCAGCAGAAGTAATCTTTATATCATATAAGTGAAACACATGACAAAAGTTCCTGCAAAAACCTTAGGATTAAAATATGCGTCATTTAGTTCCTATCAGCTCAATACAAAAATATGCATCAGACAGAGACGTGGATTTTCCACGGGAGCAGCTAGTTTATATTAACCCCCAGAAGTCTGTGGTGTGCTTAAAATATTGAGAAATTAATAGCCATGTACATATTTTGATTACATTTGAGCTGGACGACTCCTGGATTGCCGACTTCTGACAGGATGACATTCCGAATGGAAGACATTCTTAATCGACGTCAGTTTTATAAAATAATTTATAGAAGAAAAATGAGTTTGAATGTTGTTTCATTAACATGAAATTAAATTTTTGGCGGCTATCTATGTGTAATTTAAATATAAACCTATTTCCATTTTTGCATGTTACATTATGTTTTATATGTATATGTGTACCTATATCTGTATAACTTTGCTGAACATTCTCTTTGATTACAAAGGAGCAGCGACTTCAACCATACACAGAGTGTACACGCTTTCGTTTATAAATGGTAATTTGTTAATAAATAACTATAACTTTACCCGCTGTTCCCAATAACAATATGTAAAATATGAAGATTGACTAAATAAATGGAAGTATATCCGCATGCTTTAACTGTTGTTCATTAAGTAAAGCGAATACGTTCCTTTTAGCCGATGGCTGAAATGTCTGTTAGGTATATGCATGTCTCTTGTTCAAATGATTGCGCTCCTTAGACGTGCAATATTTATGTCCTGCCCAGAATCCCGATATAATAAATCTCTTTTTTATTAGTGTTTAGTTGTTACAAAATAAGTGCGCTGCTCTTACGTTTTATTTGAAAAAAAAATGTGCGTTTTTTCTGAGTCGACTAATCATTTTCCTATCTGAATCAAGTGTTTTAGTTAACAAGAAAGCTACTCTCCTTTAAAGTTAGTGTCAAATGAATGCATCATATAACTCCTCTTGGTCATATAGTTTTAATAATACAACAATAATTGTAGAATAATGCTTCCTTCATATATAGTTTTGCTAACAAATTTATCTATTCTGTCCGGATTCATGTAAATACGTCAGTCTTTTTTTGGATTACGAGTTTATAGTGAAAATAATTTCTTTCCGGTTACAAAAAAAACATTCCCGTAACATTTGCGCTCCGTAACATTCATACGTTCTGATATTTCTTATATGGGTCTCTTCTGTAAATATATGTATATGCATGTGAAAAAAGGTAATAGCAGTGAAAAATGCATTTATCCAAACAATAATTTAGTGATTTTAGAAGTATTTTTTTGAAAATATCGCTCTTATTCCCGATTCTTGCTCCTATTTGCCCCTCTATTAAATGTCTACACTAAATGTACAAAGCTGCTCGGGTTTAATCTGCTCAGCTAGAACAGTCAAGCTTCTAGTATAAAAATCTGATCACGAGAGTACGTCTTTAGTAAACAGAATATCCTTTGTTATAGGATGCGTTACACCGGCCCGGGGAAGATTTATGGAGTGCCTCCTGCCGGTCACTTGTCATTGTTTATATAGTGCGTCCTGCCATCTAAGTTTTATTTCACGGTACGTTCAGACGTACGTCCTATCAGGAAGCGTCTCACTGGGTGCGCACATAAACGGAGGCACGAGTCAACCCAGCTGCTGCATACACCGCCTGACCATGATTAGCATGGATGCCATGGTCAAGCGGAATAAACTGTAACGAAAGTCATCCTAGTAAAACTAGATATATGTAACGTATATATGAAACTAGTGATTCATATATTTCCTTGAACGTTTTTATACCGCCGTTGGGGGTTGATATCGGCTTTATCATTTCAGCCAAGGAACAGCCGCTCAGCTCGGTATCAATGGTTATGAACCTGGGTCAGTATGTACTCATGACGTTGTTTTTTGGACAATAAATGTTTGTTGGAATTTCCATGCGCCTCGTGTAGGAACCTAAAATCTCGCTTAAGTTTATTATCATTTCTTATAATTTCTTATCATGGGTCGTAAAAAAAGATTTTCTAAGAGTGAGGAGCCGGACAAAGCCTTTGTAGAAGCTATGCAGAAAGAAGGATTTCAACATGATACAGTTTGTACTTTAATGGACAATGGATTTACGAGCACGGATTCATT
Organism: Sipunculus nudus; assembly: GCA_026874595.1. NCBI lineage: Eukaryota > Metazoa > Annelida > Sipuncula > Golfingiida > Sipunculidae > Sipunculus > Sipunculus nudus. The sequence goes on along the minus strand of CM049315.1, from coordinate 14,402,356 downwards.
CAAGTTACTTGCAAATGACATTGGGTCGGTAAAGGAATAACAGTTACCTCTTGTTGAACGGCTACGCATGGAACAGTTTCTAAGTTCGTTGTCAAAGAAACTTCGTCCTAATTCTGCTGATGGTCCTGCTAAAGACTCTAGTTGATTTACTTGCTGAGCTGTCGACAGACCCGCACGAGGCCCACCAATTCAAGACTGCAACGGGGACCCTGCATGGAGCGCATGCTGCCTCTGGTACTGACCAGTCCGCCATTATGGACCCTCAGGTATATTTGCGTGGTCACAGAGGACAGGGAGTACAGGTATATGCAGAGTCGTTATGGAGTTCGGTGGGGCACAGATGCGCCTCATTTATTTAATGTACACTTGGACGAAAAAGCTCAAACTGGGTCCAAAATGAGAAGCTACAGTCGGTAAACAGCAAGTCGAATACCACAGGAGAGGTATGCCGATTATTCAGCAGTCAGCCTGGATGCTGGTATGGGGCGACCTGCAAATACAACCATGTATGTAATATACCAGGCTGCCATCAGGGGCATACCTAGTCCGCGACGTACGGACTCCATTTATGTGATATGGAGTCCGACCGTCTGGCGGTGAGAGTTCACCCTGCGGTACATGGAGGGACATATAACATGAAATACCACTGCTTCTTGTGCGATAGAGAAGCTATCTTGTATTTATATAGAAATAAACTTATTATGTATCAAATTAAATCGATATATCACCTTTATGTGCGCCTGTGAACTGCCGGGGTTCAGATGTTGCATGCGCAACAGGACACCGCCGGAAAAGGAATCCCATGCAAATTAGGTGGGCAATCTATGCAAAAGAGGATTTCAGGGGGGGGGGGGGGTTCCCAGGAATGCCAGTGCCGTGCACTAGGATAGACCATATTTTCATAAGCATCCTTCCCATCATACATCGCGTGTTGTCAATGATGCTAATTTCCTATTGGCTGTTCAAACTTGAAGGCTCAAGCGGCCCAACCGAGATGAAGTAATATCTGACTTCATTCAGAGTAAGTGCCCATACTTCTTTATGTACTAATCATTCAGCAAAAGTTTTGGTCCCAACGGAGTCCAAGCATCTGTAACAATGATAATATATGGGGTTTAATTGGTGTCCTCACGTTACAAAAGGCATATATATATATATCTTAGGGTTTGTACGGATCCGTACAACCTTGGATAGTATAGACTCTCCCCGCCAGAGGCCGCAGCGCTTGATCAGTGTTTACTATATGTCAGCGCTGCAAGACTGCAGCAAGGGCATACCCAGAATGTCGCACGGTGTCTCACTTGTAAGTGATCCTGTGTCTAAAGGCCCCGTGAATGGTGATTCGCGCCATTGACTGCACCCGACCCAAACACAAGTGCGGTCAGGCGTTCGTGTTGATGTGTGGAAACACGAGCTTGAAAATGATGTGGATCGGGAATTTCTTTGCGCGGGTATTGAACAAGGGTTTCATATAATTGATGTGCGCGCGCTGTTGCAGTGTGTTGAGTTTAAACATCATAATTCGGCAACAGACCCGAAAGTTAAACATTTGGTAGAAGAACTTATCATAAAAGAAATAAAGCGCGGCAATTACTTAGTTAATGAAGATTAACCAACAATTATAAGTGCGATAGGTATTGTTCCAAAGTCAAGCGGTGGTTTCCGTGTTATACATGACTGTAGCCTGCCAACTGGCACGTGTTTAAATTTTTACGCCCGTACTTGAAAAGCAGACCTACGAATCTGTAGTTATAGCTGTCTCATTAATTAAGCCAGTGGCATCCCTTGCCAAAATTGACATAGAATCGGCGTATCGCAACGTTCCAGTACACCCATTATCTCAAAGGGCGACTTAGATGGACTTTTGAAAGTGAACAACATCTCTATTTCTACAATACTAAGTTGCCCGTCGGTGGCAGGGCATCACCGACGATTTTTCATCGCATTTCTCAGGCCATTAAACGTATGATGGAACGTATAGGGTACACTCAAGTTGTGGCCTATCAGGTAGTGCTACAAGAACCTGCTCGATCGCCTCCGGTTACCACTAGTGAACAGCCGTGTAGCAGCTACCTATCAGGATGGCTTTCTAGTTATTGGCGATACGTTTCAGGATTGTATGATATCTTGTAAAATTATGCAAGATTTGATTGTTGCACTTGGGTTCCATATCAATGGAAAAAAGTTAATCGCACCCACGCAGAGACAGGAGTCTCTGGGAATTCATATTGATACTTCTTCATGTACTCTTTCATTGTCGCATGAAAAGCTGGTGAATCTGCGTGAAATATTGCGCCAGTGTCTTCAAAAGAAGCGTTTATCAAAGCAACAGTTACAGTATATTGCAGGTAAGGTTAACTTTGCAGCCAAATGTGTACGTTGAGAACATACACAACACATACTGAATGGTTTTACCTCTTTAAAGCGGCCGCATCATAAGCTAAAACTTCAGGGAGCGGTAAGACATGATTTGATATGGTGGTTTGAGTTTATTTAGCGATTTAACAGTATTATCATTCATTGACTCTCGTCCAGTTGCGCCAATCATGACGACCGCTTGTGGTCAAGGCGGTGGCGCCAGACTTACTTCACAAATTAGTCTGTGGATTATCCAGAAATTGAAAAAATTGCCAATTAATTACAATGAAGAATCAATCGCTGCTTTGGCTGTAATCCGTTGGGAAGTATTTTAGTGTTTTTCATTTGTTCTTGCACACGTCTATAATTTGAAGTATATCTGCGGTAATAAAAACCAGGATTTCTCCAAGCTTGAGTTCTGTCATTAATGTATTTAATTGGACAATAAATGTTTGTTTATTGTTGTTTAAATCATGAGTGAGGCCTCTCCTGTGCAGCTGTCTCCGCTCCGTAAGGCTTGAGCGGAGACCCCTGTGTTACAAAATCTCTAGCATGTTTCTGAAGTTTCCGCTCACGTCAAGTCAGTTGGCACTTTGCATGCGCCTCGTGCAGGACTCTCAATTCTCGCTTAAGTTTATTGTCATTTCTTATCATTTCTTATCATGAGTTAATTTATACTTAACCCACCCACCCTGGTAACTATATGTGACTATATATTGTTGAACTGTAAGTATAATATGATGGTGTTTTTCATATGTTCTTGCACACGTTTATAATTTGAATGATATATGCGGTAATAAAATCCAGGGTATATCTAAGCTTGAGTTCTGTCATTTATGTATTTAAAGAAAAATCTACCACATTGCCCGACAGAAGCGCCGTGGTAGAGTTTTTAAAAAATCACCCGATATGCTGAAAAGGAGACGATGTATATCATTAAAAGGTCCTGATATTTTTTGTGTGGACCCGACACTTATTTTTACTATGGATGTTTTTCCTCATTAAAATGACGGTGCTTGAGCTATATGGGGTGGTGGTGGAATTTGTACACCACATAAATTTTATACTGAAATTGTTATAACATGCATTGTTAATATTTAGTTGCTTATTACATCATACACCATATGAATTGCAAAAACAAATTATATATGTCTATGTTTGAAATTTTTCAACCAACATCAATCGGGGCCTTTTTTCCAGAAGGCAAATTAATTCATCATCGAAATAAAAAAATAAAATCATGGATTATTAAAAACTAAAACTAGAAAACTGACATATCAGTAAGGGCCCCGCAGATGCATTCATTATAAATTGAAGTACTGTGAATTTGGTGTACTTTGATAGCATTGGCTGACAGAGTGATATTTGAAGATTAAAGAACCTGTAAAGAACAGCTGACATGTGTAAACTGGAAGAAAAGATATGGTAAAGTGAAAATGTTCAAAGGTATCAAAGTAATGATATAAAAGAACTGCATGTATTTTTAGTTTCTGTATTTCTGTTTTAACTGTGCCAATTATTCTTGGTTGAAGTCTTGGCTGGGCTGTGTCAAATATTTTTCCAGTATTTTTGTGTTGAATTGGCCTTATTATATGTGAGGCTTGAGTCTGTACATATACCTTGTAGTATTAGAGAGAGTCAGCTGCTGGTTAGTAGTGATAAAATGGTCATTCTCTTGAACTGAGATTCAGCTATTCTTGGGCCTGGGTCTACAGATGCGCTATGATGTGTAGAATGGCTACATATGATTATCAATGTAAATTCGTTGATGGTCACTATAATAGGTCAAAATTCCTTGGATGTTGGAAGTGGAGATAGATTTGTCCAAAGATGGTCTAAATGAGAGCCACTGTGGTGCATTGGGCCAGTGTATCCTTTTCTAGGGAATCTTCAATTTGTCTGTACAAAATATGCTGTGAAAGTGTAATGCCGCTTTACACAAGAAAAAGATTCATCCATTTCATGCCTGCTGAAGGGGACACCAGCAACTGAACATCAAACTGTGTATTACTTTTTTTCCCCTGACCAATATATCAATAAGCTTCTCCCTTAGGCCATGGGTTATAATCTTATGTTTGAATCCTATCCATCATATGTTCGGGGAGTTATTATGCAGAAACGAATTTGATTGTTCATCAAATTCTTTGCGAGTTATTGCATTAACATCATTTGAGAATTATCGCCTCTGTCAAGGTCATCCATCTTCGAACTTGACCTAGCCCTTCATAACAATCATTACTGGTGCAAGTTCAGTGAGTGTTAGTCAAATTGTTTGCGAGCTATTTGGTTAACATCATTTTAGCATTATCACCTCTGTGACCTTGAAAATTCATCAAGGTCACCCATCTTCAAACATGATGTAGCCCATCAAAAGGTCCATCACTGCCGTGAGTCTGGGGACCTTATATGAAATACTTTTACGAGTTATTTTGTGTTAACAATGTGTGTCCTTTTGCATGCATATTTGCTATGAGAGCGCAACCTTACTAGGTGTTCAGTAATGGTTTTTACCGCATAACTTACAGAAAAATGGCTTGCTATGACCATATATCATGCCTCGTTGCTGTTGACATGAGGACCTGTCCTACTGTTAAGGTGGAACAAGCAATTATGACGTATTTATAGCTTAAGTAAGAGCTTATCCTTTGTGTTTGCGCTGACACACAACATCAATAAATATGTATGTGTGTTTGTGTTATTTTGTACATTATAAAAAGTTGAAGCAGAGATAATCTTAAAATTGTAACCAGCGGGTAAAGATATCAGTCAAATGGACCATGGGCATGGTCACTGCACCTACCGGCCCACTGCTGAGTTCGGATCTTTTGAGCCAGTATGGCGGGCTTGTTAAATGAAAGCAGATACATACCCCAGACACCAGTAGGAATCCCATCTTTTATATTCAGACAGGACTCATTTGAGACACTACAATAAGTCTCTTTTCGTATATACAACGGATCCGAACTGTTAATGTTAATCTTCGCGTAAAGAGGCCGCTCTTGTAGTGGAAAAGGTCTATTGATGCATTTACATGACAATTCATAAATCCTAAGTTGCTAATGGTTTTCTTGTACCGGTAAAGTAAACATATATTGTTGTTCCTTACTTATGACTGGTGGTACCATCTACAGTACTTTTAGTTTACTTAAAGTTAATCTATGCTCTCATATACCATTCACCACATATTTTCGACGGAACAATATAATAACACATACTGAATCATAAAATGATGAAGCGATTTGTTTTTGCATATATGTATTTAAACATATTGTAAATTGTGAGAACATCAGTCCTACGAGTGCTTGCTGATCGTTTCATCCTACACAAGGTCAAATATTCAATAATATTGCTTTAAATAACTTTTAGTTTGATGTGCTGACCTGAACTCGCCTTAAACATAACACAAAATGTTGATAAATAAACAATGTGCTATAATGTAAAATTACAATTTATATTATGTTATTTAACATACATGGAACTTCCCTTGGACAATTGTTCATGTTTGATCACAGATGCCATGTTTGTAATGTTGGAAAAGGTTTTCCTAATTAAAAACCTGACGTAACAGGAGAATACAGAGTAATGGTTAAACAGAAACACTAAATAGGGTTGGACCGTATGATTACTTTTTAGACCTTTTCTACAGGATAAACAGAAATTCTGTAGAATTCCATGATATATAGTGACCACCATCAATTCGCTAATTATGAAATTCTATGCTTGGTCTGATAGTTGTTACAATAATATAAAAATATAAATTAAACTGATGCTTAAATCATTTATGTAAAGATTCCATTTATATCTCTGTCAGTGCAGTGAGACAGGAGCTACAGAAAATAAGTGCAAGAAAGACTGCCAGGCCAGATGGAATACAATGTAAATTGCTGAAACTGTGCCACTTAGAGCTCCTTGAAATACTGCATATATACAAAATCAGAAGTCACAATAATAATTATGGAAATCAGCCATGTAGCTTGTACAAGTAAAACTATAAACGGTTGTGACGTTTGACACTGTTGTCAAATACGAGAATATTCTGTTCATTGAAGAGAAGCGTCAAGAGCCATACGTAATCAAGAACTGGCTTGTGTATATCGTGAAGTCAGATGTGAGGTCTAGGTGGTCTCAGCTGCGGCCAAACATGAATCCAGCTACCTAATACGATCATATATTTAAATTTTCATGTTAAATATATTTTAATTTACTAGTTGTATAGGCTAAAACAGAGTTTTATGGGGCTGTCCCACTTAAGCGACTCTACAGGCGACTACAGGCGACTAGGCTGTCGCCTCATAGTCGCCGAAAAACAGGCGACAGGATTTCCGCTACCACAATAGTCTACGACAAGCTACACATGGCTAGCGACTGTCTGACGACAAGCTGCGACAAGCTGCCCACAACCGGCGACACAGTCGCCGCGACAAAAGACAATCACCTACAACAACCTACGACCGCATCTACGACAACCTACGACCACACTGGCGACAACCTACGACACAAGAATTCTCGCTAGGTCCACCCGCGACAAGCTTCGAAGATTCTCTACCATGTGCTATGTGAGGAGACGGAGACAAGGAAGGGCCTTATTTCAAGTAACAACATCCCGCGACAACACACACGACAACCCGCGTCACCTGGCGACAGCTTACGACAGGACCTACGAAAACCCGCGTCAACTTGCGACAGCCTACGACAGCACCTACGCCAGTAGAAGACTGTCGCCTGAGAATTTTGAACATGTTGAAAATCCAGAGGCGACAGCTTCGAGGTCACGCGTCTTGGGGCGTCTTCAGGCGACTACACGCGACCATACAGGCGACCACCCGTCGACAATGAGGCGACAGTCTGGTCGCCGGTAGTCGCCTGTAGAGTCGCCCATGTGGGACAGCCCCATTACCGGATACTATGTTTTCAGCCGGACGCCGCCGCGGCCGCATAAGATTCCGGAGAACTCCTCCGTAACCGCCGGACGAAATATTATGAAACTCGGAATTATAATCAGGTCACATGTGAACCGGTGCGCCCTCGTTTGGGTTGACCTCTGACCTTTCTACAGAACGTCCATCTGTGCATCTGTTTTCACACATAAACCCACATATTTTGAAACTCGTTTGACCAATCGAGCTGAAGTTTTTCATGAGTGTAGCTCTTGTGACCAATTAAAAAATTCAAAACTGGTTTCGGCTACTTCTTGAAACCGTTCACCTTCTTTATAATAGGTCTTCTGATCTTTCTGCTGAACGTCCATCTGTGCATCTGTTTTCACACATAATCCCCCATATTTTGAAACTCGTTTGACCAATCGAGCTGAAGTTTTACATGAGTGTAGCTCTTGTGGCCATTTCAAAAATTAAAAACTGGTTTCGGCTGCCTCTGGAAACCGTTCACCTTCTATATAATAGCGAAACCGAAACTGGTTTTGAGGAAAATCCGATTTCGGTTTCGCCAAAACCGTCCACTCGATAATTATACTGGCATCATGGAGGTGGAGGGCCAATGGAGTAGTACAGTTTTGTTGATTATTTTATTTATTGATACTGTTGATGCCTTTAAGAGTTAAATAAGCAATGCTTGAGGTATAAACATTTAGTATTCCTTACTTTAATCCCATAGAGCTAAAGATGGGAGGCACGTAACATTTAAGTCCATGTCGTTTGACAAGTGGGTATATTATAGGACACCGAAAACTCCCTATTTTCATCATAATTGCAATATAAATTGGCCAGTTACAATTAATAATGTTCAAACTTGGTCTCAAAAAGCCAAGGCATGTATTTCTAGCTTTTGACACTATTTTCATCATTAATTCATTTGATTATATTAAATAATTTACGATGTTATAAGAATTTGTCCATTAAAAACCGAAACAGTCCACTTATAAATACCAGGCAAAACCATATATAGGATCGGTTTTCCATGAACCAAAACAAGTTTCGAATTTTCGATGGGCCCTGAGATAGCTTTACATCATACATAAAACTAGTGGCGCCACCTTCAAGCAAGTTCCAACAGCGTCCATCTGTTCATCTGCCTTGGGTTAAATCACTCATATCTCGGCAATGGTTAGACTTATCCACCTGATATGTTACATGTGACAGGGTCATACACTTCTTTGCTGACCCAGTTTTAGCACCTTAAACAGTGTATTGGCTCACATAGAGCACCGTTTTGATGACCTTTTTTGCTATTTTAAAAACATATTAGATTCATAAAAAATACAAAATATGAAAAAAAAATAAACATTTATGACATACCCCTTTAATGATTGGCTACAACTGAATTTTTTGGAAAGTCTGCAAAGCTGCTAGTAAAATACTTTTCTACAAGAGCCAGTGGCATACAGTCTGACATGTGTACATCACTTTCACTAAAGTCAGTGCTTATGGCTAGATTAAATTAGAACAGGGTTCACACACTTCGATCAAATCAAAATTTCATGACTTTTTCATAACCTTTACAGGACCTGTGACAAAAAAAATCATAACCTTTGATTATCAATTTGATATATAAATTTTATTTAAGAAGCTGGCGTTGCGATTATCCTTGATCAGTTACATATGAAGTAAAAGCTAAAAAGAATACACATATATATCAAGTTAAATATATTCAAAGGTTCAAAATTTCATCAGGTTTTATATGTTTGGTTGTTCATGTTAACGAGCTCAAGAAAAATATGGATATTTTCATTTCCTCTCATTTGTACAAAATATTTGCATAGGCTTCATGTTTACGATATCAAACCATAAAATTGTACAAGTTAAACAGTTAGGTAAGAACAGCCTGTTTAATAGTTCAGTTTTGCACAGTTGTTTTAATAGTACGATTACATGTTTAATGGAAACTTTTAAAAGATTCTTTAATATTGACAGCAAAATATAACACTTAACAATCTCTCAAAAACTGTTAATTAAGTCAAACACAGACATGCCAACATCCAAAGAGTAAAATGAGATATATGATATGAAAAGATAAGCCCTGTTTAACTTGGGATAGCAAGAACTGCACCATTTACATCAATGTAACGTGTCTGTTAAACAAGGTACTTTATCTCAATACTACAGAGGTGCAGGAAATGATATTATTTTAATTGTTCAGTTTTTGATTATAACGTTTATTTCATGCATTATTATTATGTTAAGAATTATTAACCAAATTGAATGTTATTTTATGAGTTCAATATATGGAAGAACATCAAGCATTAATCAAAGCTAATGTCGACATTTAATTCCCCTATTTTCGCTCATACATTGCTTCTTATTACCATTGAGATATTTTGAATTATCAGGTCTCCATCTATATAATCATTGAATATAACATGTTCTAATTTATTGTTTTTATAAAATATAAGCAAAACTACACCTATATAAATGATTGGCCGGTTCCTAAGCGTTCAAGTGCTGTCTTCATATTTCTGGCAGTTAGCTATGAGGCACCGATGCGCATATTATAAGCTGTGTACAGGACAGAACATTTATTTTGGGAAAAAGTATGGGATATTACTGTAAATTATAAGAACCTTGTAGACTGCAGATGATTTAATAATACATCCTATCATTTAGAAGCATGCAACAGTTTTTTGCGGCGGCAAACGCCATCGAAATTACCGGGGAGTATTAGGCGGGGAAAGCGCCCTCGGTTTTGTGCACTCATTCCATTGAAGTAGACCGTAGCTCTTATTGTGCTAAAACTTTCAGGTCACTTTCTTAGCCAATCATCCATTTTCGATATTTTGAAGACTTAATTTAGCGCTTTGTTTTTGCAGTTTATAGATCAGCCCGGTATATCAACACGCTTTTGTATCCATATCGTTCTGTTAGTTCCACTAGAAGGAGTACGGACAGAACCAGTGAATTCAGGTGTAGGAGGAAACGGTTTCCCGCCAAACGATATTAAATGCATCTGCAGGCTAAGACATGTTGCATTTGCCTATATGAGGGCTCATTGGATGTTTCGATAAGACATTGATATAAGTATTGATCAATTTTTTGTGTAGTTATGAACTTGAAGGGATACATTACTGCTTGGAGTATGAGAATTAAAAACAAAAGCTTGTGCACCTTTGAGCACTTTTTAAGCACCCTTGCGAACCCTGTGTGTATACATCATGGATAGGTTTTTCATTTATATGACAGGCTGCGCCACTTACATTCACATTTACGCTGCAGACATCCATGCAGACATCCGTGAACGAAAGGGTGGTGCGAATGCGTCAAGTGTCGCAGCGTGGATAATATTTACACTTGCTCGTCTTTTAGCTGCTACATTTGTATATAGTACTGCTGAGGAAAAAGGAACTTAAAGTGCAATTGTTCCATGTTTAGTTGAGTTAAAAGAAATTTCAAAGGTAGTAACAACTGCAAGGCGTCGACCACATCACGTATCTTGGCGTCCCCCTCTCTCGGATAGACCTGAAAACCGTCAGTATTTATGATATTTGAATGTACATGTAATACATAAAATATAACGGTATAAGATGCCTAGATAGAAGTACTGTTCTCTTGTGGAACAACTGTGCTGGCTCCTTATCAGATGACCTTTTAATATAAATATGTAAATTAATGATATTTGCATATCAGTGCGTCAAAAGGAATGATAATTTCCTCTCGTTTGCATATTAGCCCGTTGCTTCAGTCTTGCCTCTATTTTTAAACTGGGTTTTATTAGAAAGTACACATTTGTTTCTACGATGAGTATAAAACACAATCCGACAAGAATTAGAGGACCTTTTTAGCCATTTTGAGCATAAAAATTAGGTTAATCCCGGATATTGCGTGAGCGTTGGCATTGCGTGTAAGTACGCTGCGACGGTGAGGGTTCTGCAACAACTGCTTGCCCGGATTCCCTACAGGAATAATCCCGGTTATTGCGTGAGGCATTATTGCGTGAGCGTTGGCTTTGCGTGTAAGTACGCTGCGACGGTGAGGGTTCTGCAACAACTGCTTGCCCGGATTCCCTACAGGAATAATCCCGGTTGTTGCGTGAGGCATTATTGTGTGAGCTTTGGCTTTGCGTGTAAGTACGCTGCGACGTAGAGGGTTCAGCAACAACTGCTTGCCCGGATTCCCTACAGGAATAATCCCGGTTGTTGCGTGAGGCATTATTGTGTGAGCTTTGGCTTTGCGTGTAAGTACGCTGCGACGGTGAGGGTTCTGCAACAACTGCTTGCCCGGATTCCCTACAGGAATAATCCCGGTTGTTGCGTGAGGCATTATTGTGTGAGCTTTGGCTTTGCGTGTAAGTACGCTGCGACGTAGAGGGTTCAGCAACAACTGCTTGCCCGGATTCCCTACAGGAATAATCCCGGTTGTTGCGTGAGGCATTATTGTGTGAGCTTTGGCTTTGCGTGTAAGTACGCTGCGACGGTGAGGGTTCTGCAACAACTGCTTGCCCGGATTCCCTACAGGAATAATCCCGGTTGTTGCGTGAGGCATTATTGTGTGAGCTTTGGCTTTGCGTGTAAGTACGCTGCGACGTAGAGGGTTCAGCAACAACTGCTTGCCCGGATTCCCTACAGGAATAATCCCGGTTGTTGCGTGAGGCATTATTGTGTGAGCTTTGGCTTTGCGTGTAAGTACGCTGCGACGGTGAGGGTTCTGCAACAACTGCTTGCCCGGATTCCCTACAGGAATAATCCCGGTTGTTGCGTGAGGCATTATTGTGTGAGCTTTGGCTTTGCGTGTAAGTACGCTGCGACGTAGAGGGTTCAGCAACAACTGCTTGCCCGGATTCCCTACAGGAATAATCCCGGTTGTTGCGTGAGGCATTATTGTGTGAGCTTTGGCTTTGCGTGTAAGTACGCTGCGACGGTGAGGGTTCTGCAACAACTGCTTGCCCGGATTCCCTACAGGAATAATCCCGGTTGTTGCGTGAGGCATTATTGTGTGAGCTTTGGCTTTGCGTGTAAGTACGCTGCGACGTAGAGGGTTCAGCAACAACTGCTTGCCCGGATTCCCTACAGGAATAATCCCGGTTGTTGCGTGAGGCATTATTGTGTGAGCTTTGGCTTTGCGTGTAAGTACGCTGCGACGGTGAGGGTTCTGCAACAACTGCTTGCCCGGATTCCCTACAGGAATAATCCCGGTTGTTGCGTGAGGCATTATTGTGTGAGCTTTGGCTTTGCGTGTAAGTACGCTGCGACGTAGAGGGTTCTGCAACAACTGCTTGCCCGGATTCCCTACAGGAATAATCCCGGTTGTTGCGTGAGGCATTATTGTGTGAGCTTTGGCTTTGCGTGTAAGTACGCTGCGACGTAGAGGGTTCAGCAACAACTGCTTGCCCGGATTCCCTACAGGAATAATCCCGGTTGTTGCGTGAGGCATTATTGTGTGAGCTTTGGCTTTGCGTGTAAGTACGCTGCGACGGTGAGGGTTCTGCAACAACTGCTTGCCCGGATTCCCTACAGGAATAATCCCGGTTATTGCGTGAGGCATTATTGTGTGAGCTTTGGCTTTGCGTGTAAGTACGCTGCGACGTAGAGGGTTCAGCAACAACTGCTTGCCCGGATTCCCTACAGGAATAATCCCGGTTGTTGCGTGAGGCATTATTGTGTGAGCTTTGGCTTTGCGTGTAAGTACGCTGCGACGGTGAGGGTTCAGCAACAACTGCTTGCCCGGATTCCCTACAGGAATAATCCCGGTTGTTGCGTGAGGCATTATTGTGTGAGCTTTGGCTTTGCGTGTAAGTACGCTGCGACGGTGAGGGTTCAGCAACAACTGCTTGCCCGGATTCCCTACAGGAATAATCCCGGTTGTTGCGTGAGGCATTATTGTGTGAGCTTTGGCTTTGCGTGTAAGTACGCTGCGACGGTGAGGGTTCTGCAACAACTGCTTCCCCGGATTCCCTACAGGAATAATCCCGGTTGTTGCGTGAGGCATTATTGTGTGAGCTTTGGCTTTGCGTGTAAGTACGCTGCGACGTAGAGGGTTCAGCAACAACTGCTTGCCCGGATTCCCTACAGGAATAATCCCGGTTGTTGCGTGAGGCATTATTGTGTGAGCTTTGGCTTTGCGTGTAAGTACGCTGCGACGGTGAGGGTTCTGCAACAACTGCTTGCCCGGATTCCCTACAGGAATAATCCCGGTTATTGCGTGAGGCATTATTGTGTGAGCTTTGGCTTTGCGTGTAAGTACGCTGCGACGGTGAGGGTTCTGCAACAACTGCTTGCCCGGATTCCCTACAGGAATAATCCCGGTTATTGCGTGAGGCATTATTGTGTGAGCTTTGGCTTTGCGTGTAAGTACGCTGCGACGGTGAGGGTTCAGCAACAACTGCTTGCCCGGATTCCCTACAGGAATAATCCCGGTTATTGCGTGAGGCATTATTGTGTGAGCTTTGGCTTTGCGTGTAAGTACGCTGCGACGTAGAGGGTTCAGCAACAACTGCTTGCCCGGATTCCCTACAGGAATAATCCCGGTTGTTGCGTGAGGCATTATTGTGTGAGCTTTGGCTTTGCGTGTAAGTACGCTGCGACGGTGAGGGTTCAGCAACAACTGCTTGCCCGGATTCCCTACAGGAATAATCCCGGTTGTTGCGTGAGGCATTATTGTGTGAGCGTTGGCTTTGCGTGTAAGTACGCTGCGACGTAGAGGGTTCTGCAACAACTGCTTGCCCGGATTCCCTACAGGAATAATCCCGGTTGTTGCGTGAGGCATTATTGTGTGAGCTTTGGCTTTGCGTGTAAGTACGCTGCGACGTAGAGGGTTCAGCAACAACTGCTTGCCCGGATTCCCTACAGGAATAATCCCGGTTGTTGCGTGAGGCATTATTGTGTGAGCTTTGGCTTTGCGTTTAAGTACGCTGCGACGGTGAGGGTTCTGCAACAACTGCTTGCCCGGATTCCCTACAGGAATAATCCCGGTTGTTGCGTGAGGCATTATTGTGTGAGCTTTGGCTTTGCGTGTAAGTACGCTGCGACGTAGAGGGTTCAGCAACAACTGCTTGCCCGGATTCCCTACAGGAATAATCCCGGTTGTTGCGTGAGGCATTATTGTGTGAGCTTTGGCTTTGCGTGTAAGTACGCTGCGACGGTGAGGGTTCTGCAACAACTGCTTGCCCGGATTCCCTACAGGAATAATCCCGGTTGTTGCGTGAGGCATTATTGTGTGAGCTTTGGCTTTGCGTGTAAGTACGCTGCGACGTAGAGGGTTCAGCAACAACTGCTTGCCCGGATTCCCTACAGGAATAATCCCGGTTGTTGCGTGAGGCATTATTGTGTGAGCTTTGGCTTTGCGTGTAAGTACGCTGCGACGGTGAGGGTTCTGCAACAACTGCTTGCCCGGATTCCCTACAGGAATAATCCCGGTTGTTGCGTGAGGCATTATTGTGTGAGCTTTGGCTTTGCGTGTAAGTACGCTGCGACGTAGAGGGTTCAGCAACAACTGCTTGCCCGGATTCCCTACAGGAATAATCCCGGTTGTTGCGTGAGGCATTATTGTGTGAGCTTTGGCTTTGCGTGTAAGTACGCTGCGACGGTGAGGGTTCTGCAACAACTGCTTGCCCGGATTCCCTACAGGAATAATCCCGGTTGTTGCGTGAGGCATTATTGTGTGAGCTTTGGCTTTGCGTGTAAGTACGCTGCGACGTAGAGGGTTCAGCAACAACTGCTTGCCCGGATTCCCTACAGGAATAATCCCGGTTGTTGCGTGAGGCATTATTGTGTGAGCTTTGGCTTTGCGTGTAAGTACGCTGCGACGGTGAGGGTTCTGCAACAACTGCTTGCCCGGATTCCCTACAGGAATAATCCCGGTTATTGCGTGAGGCATTATTGCGTGAGCGTTGGCTTTGCGTGTAAGTACGCTGCGACGTAGAGGGTTCTGCAACAACTGCTTGCCCGGATTCCCTACAGGAATAATCCCGGTTGTTGCGTGAGGCATTATTGTGTGAGCTTTGGCTTTGCGTGTAAGTACGCTGCGACGTAGAGGGTTCAGCAACAACTGCTTGCCCGGATTCCCTACAGGAATAATCCCGGTTGTTGCGTGAGGCATTATTGTGTGAGCTTTGGCTTTGCGTGTAAGTACGCTGCGACGGTGAGGGTTCTGCAACAACTGCTTGCCCGGATTCCCTACAGGAATAATCCCGGTTGTTGCGTGAGGCATTATTGTGTGAGCTTTGGCTTTGCGTGTAAGTACGCTGCGACGTAGAGGGTTCAGCAACAACTGCTTGCCCGGATTCCCTACAGGAATAATCCCGGTTGTTGCGTGAGGCATTATTGTGTGAGCTTTGGCTTTGCGTGTAAGTACGCTGCGACGGTGAGGGTTCTGCAACAACTGCTTGCCCGGATTCCTTACAGGAATAATCCCGGTTGTTGCGTGAGGCATTATTGTGTGAGCTTTGGCTTTGCGTGTAAGTACGCTGCGACGGTGAGGGTTCTGCAACAACTGCTTGCCCGGATTCCCTACAGGAATAATCCCGGTTGTTGCGTGAGGCATTATTGTGTGAGCTTTGGCTTTGCGTGTAAGTACGCTGCGACGTAGAGGGTTCAGCAACAACTGCTTGCCCGGATTCCCTACAGGAATAATCCCGGTTGTTGCGTGAGGCATTATTGTGTGAGCTTTGGCTTTGCGTGTAAGTACGCTGCGACGGTGAGGGTTCTGCAACAACTGCTTGCCCGGATTCCTTACAGGAATAATCCCGGTTGTTGCGTGAGGCATTATTGTGTGAGCTTTGGCTTTGCGTGTAAGTACGCTGCGACGGTGAGGGTTCTGCAACAACTGCTTGCCCGGATTCCTTACAGGAATAATCCCGGTTGTTGCGTGAGGCATTATTGTGTGAGCTTTGGCTTTGCGTGTAAGTACGCTGCGACGGTGAGGGTTCTGCAACAACTGCTTGCCCGGATTCCCTACAGGAATAATCCCGGTTGTTGCGTGAGGCATTATTGTGTGAGCTTTGGCTTTGCGTGTAAGTACGCTGCGACGTAGAGGGTTCAGCAACAACTGCTTGCCCGGATTCCCTACAGGAATAATCCCGGTTGTTGCGTGAGGCATTATTGTGTGAGCTTTGGCTTTGCGTGTAAGTACGCTGCGACGGTGAGGGTTCTGCAACAACTGCTTGCCCGGATTCCCTACAGGAATAATCCCGGTTGTTGCGTGAGGCATTATTGTGTGAGCTTTGGCTTTGCGTGTAAGTACGCTGCGACGTAGAGGGTTCAGCAACAACTGCTTGCCCGGATTCCCTACAGGAATAATCCCGGTTGTTGCGTGAGGCATTATTGTGTGAGCTTTGGCTTTGCGTGTAAGTACGCTGCGACGGTGAGGGTTCTGCAACAACTGCTTGCCCGGATTCCTTACAGGAATAATCCCGGTTGTTGCGTGAGGCATTATTGTGTGAGCTTTGGCTTTGCGTGTAAGTACGCTGCGACGGTGAGGGTTCTGCAACAACTGCTTGCCCGGATTCCCTACAGGAATAATCCCGGTTGTTGCGTGAGGCATTATTGTGTGAGCTTTGGCTTTGCGTGTAAGTACGCTGCGACGTAGAGGGTTCAGCAACAACTGCTTGCCCGGATTCCCTACAGGAATAATCCCGGTTGTTGCGTGAGGCATTATTGTGTGAGCTTTGGCTTTGCGTGTAAGTACGCTGCGACGGTGAGGGTTCTGCAACAACTGCTTGCCCGGATTCCTTACAGGAATAATCCCGGTTGTTGCGTGAGGCATTATTGTGTGAGCTTTGGCTTTGCGTGTAAGTACGCTGCGACGGTGAGGGTTCTGCAACAACTGCTTGCCCGGATTCCTTACAGGAATAATCCCGGTTGTTGCGTGAGGCATTATTGTGTGAGCTTTGGCTTTGCGTGTAAGTACGCTGCGACGGTGAGGGTTCTGCAACAACTGCTTGCCCGGATTCCTTACAGGAATAATCCCGGTTGTTGCGTGAGGCATTATTGTGTGAGCTTTGGCTTTGCGTGTAAGTACGCTGCGACGGTGAGGGTTCTGCAACAACTGCTTGCCCGGATTCCTTACAGGAATAATCCCGGTTGTTGCGTGAGGCATTATTGTGTGAGCTTTGGCTTTGCGTGTAAGTACGCTGCGACGGTGAGGGTTCTGCAACAACTGCTTGCCCGGATTCCTTACAGGAATAATCCCGGTTGTTGCGTGAGGCATTATTGTGTGAGCTTTGGCTTTGCGTGTAAGTACGCTGCGACGGTGAGGGTTCTGCAACAACTGCTTGCCCGGATTCCTTACAGGAATAATCCCGGTTGTTGCATGAGGCATTATTGTGTGAGCTTTGGCTTTGCGTGTAAGTACGCTGCGACGGTGAGGGTTCTGCAACAACTGCTTGCCCGGATTCCTTACAGGAATAATCCCGGTTGTTGCGTGAGGCATTATTGTGTGAGCTTTGGCTTTGCGTGTAAGTACGCTGCGACGGTGAGGGTTCTGCAACAACTGCTTGCCCGGATTCCTTACAGGAATAATCCCGGTTGTTGCGTGAGGCATTATTGTGTGAGCTTTGGCTTTGCGTGTAAGTACGCTGCGACGGTGAGGGTTCTGCAACAACTGCTTGCCCGGATTCCTTACAGGAATAATCCCGGTTGTTGCGTGAGGCATTATTGTGTGAGCTTTGGCTTTGCGTGTAAGTACGCTGCGACGGTGAGGGTTCTGCAACAACTGCTTGCCCGGATTCCTTACAGGAATAATCCCGGTTGTTGCGTGAGGCATTATTGTGTGAGCTTTGGCTTTGCGTGTAAGTACGCTGCGACGTAGAGGGTTCAGCAACAACTGCTTGCCCGGATTCCTTACAGGAATAATCCCGGTTGTTGCGTGAGGCATTATTGTGTGAGCTTTGGCTTTGCGTGTAAGTACGCTGCGACGGTGAGGGTTCTGCAACAACTGCTTGCCCGGATTCCTTACAGGAATAATCCCGGTTGTTGCGTGAGGCATTATTGTGTGAGCTTTGGCTTTGCGTGTAAGTACGCTGCGACGGTGAGGGTTCTGCAACAACTGCTTGCCCGGATTCCTTACAGGAATAATCCCGGTTGTTGCGTGAGGCATTATTGTGTGAGCTTTGGCTTTGCGTGTAAGTACGCTGCGACGGTGAGGGTTCTGCAACAACTGCTTGCCCGGATTCCTTACAGGAATACTGTTCCTCCCCACCTGATAGACCTTCTTACGCATGGTTGTTACGTTGCAATTATGTGCGGCATGCTACCCGTGGCTGGCTAGTAAAGCTCGCGCTGTCTGTATGGCTTGAAGGCGAGCCGGAAAAGATAATATTGACGACCCTGGGGCACTGCCCACATCCGTGTGAAAACAAGACAGTATAAAAATACACCGGTGTCCGTCTTGTTCTCACGAATGTTGTCGCTATGGAAATAAAGAAACAACAGCTACAGGCGATGACTGTATGACTCGAGCGGATAGTGGTATATATCCGTTCGTCACCCCAGGTTCAGCGATAGGGTAATATGGAGCGCTTACTGTCATTATATCTTGACCTTCCCAGTCGCTAATGTGCGCGGATAAAGAAACAAGTTAGTAATATAATATACCGGCATGTAGCGGTACCTGTCCTCGGTGCTGCCATTAAAGCCATACAAACAGAGCTTGCATTACCAGCTGTTTTTCGGACACTCATTGTTGATAAAGAAGTTCACCGCACAACAGCAAAGGAAAGTTCGACCTTTGGAGATTGTGCCGTTAATCTTTGCAAGCTTATGCCACCAACCTAGCGGCAGCAACAAATCTTTTTCAAATCAACCCTACTGCACGTCTGTGAAAAAAAAATCGAATCCATCCAAACTGTTTTCCAAAAATTATGAGAAAAAATATAAGCTCTCACAGGGCTAGGGATCACATGTGGAGCAGAAGAAACGTTCCAAAGATGCTATAACGCCTCCTTGAAGTCCTTAGACACCAACTTGGCCACCGGAGAAACTACTGCACAAGACGATCCAACATGCACGCCACAGCTGCATCGACAATGGCTTCGAACTCTCTGGAGCCAAAAGATCTTTCCAAAACATTAAAGGAACATATATATTAACATAGGACGGACGACGGACATAGGGTGATCGATATAGCTTTCATGACTTATGGTTAGCTGAGCCTATAAAGTATAATAATATGAAATGTATTTATCCAAGGTATTTTCATATCAAACGTAAGACAGGTGATTAACAGATTCCTTACAACTTCAACGACACTTTCATGACATCAACAATTTTCATTACTTTGATGTCTGCGATTGTCTCCATGCATTTACTGATTTCGTCTCTGTAACTTTTGAACTGTATTACATATAAATTCAATCGCACCAAATAGATTTCAGAGAATATTTTATAATTTTTATAACATCCTTTCCAAAACTGGTTAGATCAAGTAGCCAAAGTTTCGACTCTGAATATTAAGTCTTTCTTATCATTTATTGCAAGTTTATTTACTATTTTAAATATATTTTTTCGCGTTTTTGCATTCTTGTTTGTTTGCCTTTCACTCTGTGGATTAATAGCATTTGATAACTGTTATAATCGAATGAATCTTGAAATAACATCGTATTTGCTAATTGATTTAATCTTGATTTGTCAAAATAGATACAATGTTTATATGCCAATATTTCGAGAGTATTGAAACGCAAATGTATATACTCTTGTAGAACTTTCCACGTTTTTTTTCTTTCATGCAGAAGGTTATTCATACATTTCTTGCCCACCTTGCATCGGTATTTATGGATGGTGTGTAGGAGGGGACACAAAGCTTATCCATAAAAAAATACTGTCATATTAATTACAAACAGTTTGTTATATTACATAAATTGTGATTCAATACTCGGCTAACTATAGTGACATCTTGTAAAACTTTTCATTTCTTCTCTGTCAATCAGATAGTCGTCCGTCAATTGATAGACCATCACCCATGGACAATTTTGGATGGTGTGGAGGGAGAAATACAAGAAAAAGCATCCATAATAAATTATGATTTTTTTTAATTTAACTTCTTCTTCATTTTTAACGTGACATATCTGTATATTATTCCTTCATATTGCAAATCATTGGACAGAAATCATGCCTCAAGACCTAGAATTTTTTAATTATTATGTAGATAGTCCTTGGAGAAATGAGCTCGGTAGCCAAAGTTTAACTTTTCTGCTAACCTTGTTTTATGGTCTTAAGTTTTATTCTCGGTCGATTTCATTTACCTTCATATCAGGTGTAAAAGATATAAGGGTTGGCCCACTGTCAGCCTTGGGCAAGTTTAGCTAATTAGCATAATACAAAATGGTCCCCACAATAATACTAAAATAACAAAAATACATGTACCATAACTACCTTAATATTTGATACAGTTGATCAACCAATACATGGAATTCAGGGTATTATGACCTCACTTTTTTATATTACCGTATCCATAATGACCACCATTTTGGAAACGGATGACCCCCCCCCCCCCCCCCCCATTCGTATATGAGCGTGTCACTGTAAGGGCCTCAACGCAGACGAGATTACTCGACATGGTCACCCCGATACATACAATTTCTTGTATGATAAATCATGTTTTTTTTTTGTACATTACATAATGAATGATGTTGATATGAACAGACAAAGCCATCGCATGAAAACTCAAGCGGTGTCTCAATACCATTACTCTATGAATCGTACTTTAAATCGCCCATCCTTCTCCGCGACCTTTCACTGTATTACAAAATTGTTCAAAGTTACTTTGGCTGTGGATTCAAACATGTGAAACTTAGGAAATAAAGTCATATATATTATTACAAACTTTGCCAGGTGGTATTGGTTTGCTTCCTTGGTTTACTGGTTGGCTGCTGTCTCTCAGCATCTTCACTATGAATTTTGTAAGGGATGATGATGACCCACAAATAACAATCCTTCAAAGGCAGTCTGGATCACCATTATGAGATATCTCTATCACAGACAAGGACCGTTTACTTGGGCCTCTTTGCTCTAGAGTTGATCTGGGGTCCAAGCAGATAAACAGTGAACCACATTTTCTAGGAAGCACACTGCAAACTATGATGAGTATTCTTGCGAAACATGTGGTAAATCTCACGATAGAAACCATAGATTATCATAGTTCTAAGGCTAAATCAGAAACGGGAAAAAGGTAAGAAAACTGAACATACAAGAAAATCTTCGTTATTCAATAAGTAAGAATGGCAACATGCATATATCAATTCCTTTTCATATAGAAACAAGAAAAAATGAAGATCCATAGCTCAGATGATAAGGTTCACAGTAGCCTAATAGCAGGTTTCCGAGGAGATTTTTTATGGGCCTCCATGGGTTTTCAGTTAGAAGTTTACTTGGTCCAGCGTTTACGATCTGTGCCCTGTTAACGGAAGGGTAGACAGACAGACGGACAACGGATAAGGAGTGATCGCTATAGCTCATATGACTTTCAGTTTATACCTGAGATATACCAGATTTCCTTCCTGTTGCAAATACATATCGTATGGAGCTTATAATTCCAACCAAGTGCATAGGTGGTGTGGTGACAAGATGTGCCATCAGGAAAGTCTTAAATTTTAGTCCCCCTTGGTGGCTATTTCTATGTAAGCACGCAATAATGGTTAATCCCAAATTTCAGCCTGCACCATCACCTTGCAGTAACATCTTCATCAATTCTGAAAACAGTTGAATCATGCAACTATGCAAGGTCACAGGTGCATAGGTTTTTTTTTATATTTACAATATCGCTCCCGAATATTACACCGCAAAATAGATCTTCAGGTTTATGAATATATAAAATATATTTCACGTACAAATACCTTATGTTGGTTATATTCGGCATGGATGTTGACGATGCATACTCTATATTTTACTCCGTTTATTTAATATTTGTAATTTACGCTTCTCAGGCGAAATAGCTCGATTTCGATGTAAAACTAAAAGCGTGTTGTGTGAATGAATGTTGGCAAGTGGTTTACTCCTGAAATTCATATTGGACTCTGTTTGGACAAAATGTGAACAAAGACTTTAACCGGCTAATAATCTGGGAGAAACAGGGTTTCGCCACGTAGGCCTACCATCAATATGCAATCAATTGAACTCCTGTCTCCTTACTTTTATTGATTTTCCACTTTAAAAGCATCATTTATACTCCCTACAAAACACTTTATTCCTTATTTTTAGTGGTTTGCCACTCAAAAAAAAATCATTTTTAGTCCCTACAAAAAACCTCATTCATTTCTTTGAGTGGTTTACCACCTTAATTATATAGTGTAGTCAAAAACACATTATAAAGAATTTTCAATCTCTTTTACATCTACCGTCTAGGTATTGACAATAGGCGTCGAGTAAATTGTCATATCATCGCAATCAGCCAACAGGATGGGTAGCCCTACTAACTAGGTATGCATATTTCCGTTTCTTTCTCCAAGAGCAACTTCCCTGCTTTAATTCATATATTAAGTCATCTTTCATATCTTCCTTACATTGATCAATCCTTTTTACATTTAATTAGTCAAAGATTCCAGTTTGCAAATGTTAACGTCAACACTGACCAGACCTAAATGGTAAATAAACCAAAAGTATTAATTTATTGCCACGAGCACAGTGTCACTAAATAAATGTAAAAAACTCCCTTAAAAAGCCCGGTATACAGGCTTTATCGGCTATTTTATGTTGAAATTGTCATAAAGCTTCTTCCATAACTTTCCTTTCTTCCCAGAAGCTTCCTTAATTTCCTTGGTGTTTCCCGGACTTCCTTTGAAGGGAAGGTTACCTTTCTTCACGGAGGAGTGTCAACCCTGTTTGGTGTAATGACTGAGCCATACAACAGGCATTACATGTAATCCCTGCAAATTTAGGTCATTTCATGAAATGCCTGAGTGGTTCAATCATTTCGTGTAATGATTGAAATATTCAGCAATTATACGTAATGTGTGATTACACAGTTACTGCAGTTTCAAACGGTTCAGCAAGTGTTATCGTACCAAGCATTCGTACCCAATACTTGTCAAATATATCGTCCAACTTGCAAATAAACAATTCACTTTTTTACCTTTGATATGCTGATTTCTATATCCCCGAATCAGCCTTTTGAGAAAAGAGATACAAATGGCATACAGATGGAAAGTTTCGCAGTGACACTGGGTTTGAATTTAACGTGCGAACTATACACCGAATAATAAACTTGTGTGGAAATTTATATATATAATATACATAAATATATAAATAAGTATATATATATATATATATATATATATATATATATATATATATATATACTTGCATGAAATGGTAATCCATAGCTCATGTTACGGCGTAACGTTCGTTTCGGCCCTGTTCTATTTTCTAGTCGGACTACAAAGACAGGTAGGTCTTGATTTGGTTTCTCCAGAATCACATATACCTCCTTACACCATTTATCAGCGAACTTTTGTCGTCCTTTCAGTCCTACGTATTGTACCAAAACGCGATCTCTAGGTTGTAAGTCGTGGTGGGATTTGACTTTCTGATCATATCTGTCCTTGTATTTCTGTCCCATTATCAAAGCTTGCTCCGATGTGGCTTGGTACGCGAAACTCAGCCTTTCTTTCAGTGTACGTATAAATTCCGTGTAACTAGTAGATGGTGGCAGAGATAAATCTAGACTCAGGACTGTGTCAACAGCGAGTTTTGGTTCTCTCCGAAACATTAAATAGTATGGGGCATATCCAGTTCTCTCGTGCTTAGTAGCGTTGTATGCGTGCACTAGTGGAGCCAAATACGATTTCGAATCTGATTTCTTTGCTTCTTCCAGTGTCCTGATCATGGCAAATGAGGTCTGGTTGAACCTCTCACACATTCCATTGCCTTGTGGATGATACGGAGTAGTACGGAATTTCATTATGCCTGAGATTTTACACAGTTATTTCATTATACCAGAGATTAAGTTGGGTCCCTGGTCGCTATGCATACGTGATGGAAAATCTTAATGCACAAAGAAGTTGTCAAAGAGTAGTCGCGCAGTTGTTTTGGCAGTCTGATCTTTCGAAGCAATAGCTTGAGCAAACCTGGTAAAGTGATCCACTATTACCAACACATTGCTGTATCCATCCTTACAGTCTCCCATGGTACAGTAATCAACACACACTAGCTCCATGGGCTGAGAGGTTCTAATATTGACTAGTTCTGCTTTCGGCTGTTGCACAGGTGTTTTGCTGCAAATGCACTGCTTACACATCCTGACCTTTTTCTTCCACGTTACGTCAGTACTGGTCAGTAGAAACGATGCTGGACTAGATCTAGTGTACGATCCCGACATTGATGTCCTGCATCATCATGTAATCCAGCTAAGGCTTGTTCTCTTAAGCTTTCTGTGAGTATCAGTTGATTCTCAGTTTCACCCTGGATACACACTGTTCGATACAGGATCCCTCCGATCACCGCTAATGTATCCCATTCTCGGAGTATCTTACGTACACTTGGGTTCTCCTCCTGTATCTCTGACTGGTCTGGACGTGTTCCGGCTATAACATATTACAAAACCGTATTGATCACTTTGTCCCTAGTCTAAGCTTCTTTCAACTTTTCCTGGTGTTGTCATCGTCGCTGACTACTAGGATGTTACTTTCCTCACTACCGACCGGAACCATCGCCTGTTGACTGACATCTTGGTTTGTGTGTAATGACTGGTCCGGTCTCCTTGGTAGTCTAGAAAGGCCGTCTACATCCTGGGCCTTTATTCCAGATCTGTAGTCTATAGTAAAGTCATACATGAACAGTGCTGCAACCCATCGCTGGCCTAAAGCACCTAATTTAGCTGATGTAAGTACGTATGTCAATTGGTTGTTATCCGTTTTGACCGTGAACTTAGTACCATATAAGTAGTCGTGGAACATGTTTGTTACTGCCCACTTTAAAGCCAGAAACTCCAGTTTGTGTGCTGGATAGTTCTTCTCATTCGGCCTCAACGATCGGCTGGCGTAGGCGATCACACGTTGTTTACCTTCTTGCTCTTGATATAATATGGCTCCTAAACCTTCCATGCTTGCATCGGTATGTAAAATAAATGGCTTTTGATAATCTGCAAAACCTAACACAGGTGGGGTTGTTAACCGTTCAATCACTGTACTGAAGGCCTTTTGTTGATCTTTTCCCCATGTCGCCGAGTTGATTTTTGTATATATCAGCCGAAATTATGTGGCCTAGATATTTCACTCTGGTAGTGAACAAGTGATACATGGACGGTTTCAACTTTAACCCATGTTCATTCAGTCTAGTGAATATTGCATCCAGTCGTTCCAAATGTTCCTCAAATGTGTTGGAAAAAACAATTATGTCATCCAAGTAAACTAAACACTGTTTTAAAGCCAAATTACCTAAACATTTCTCCATCAATCTCTGAAAGCAGCTGGGAGCGTTGGTAAGTCCAAAACACATGCGATTAAATTCGTAAAGCCCAGGTGGTCCAGCAGTAAAAGCGGTTTTGTGTTTATGTTCTTCTTTTATTTCAACTTGCCAATATCCAGATTGCATATCTAACGTGGAGAACCATTTTGCACCAGTCAGGATATCCAGAGATTCGTCAATTCTTGGGAGATAGTAAAAATCACATATTGTTCGGGCATTTAGTTTTCGCAGATCGACACAAATGCGGAGGCTGCCATCTTTCTTTCGGACAAGCACCAAATTTGACGCAAATGGGCTGGTTGATTTTCTGATAACGCCACTATCTATCATCTCTGTCAATTGATTCCGAACCTCGTCGTAGAGAGCTGGTGGAATTCTTCGGTGAGACTGCTTGAATGGCGTACTGTTAGTTAATTTAATTTCATGTTGCACGGTACTGGTCCTCCCTAATTCAGTTTTGGTTTTGGCAAACACAGATTTCCATTTAAGTAGCAGAGCTTCCACCTGGAGTTGCTGCTCAGTGCTCAGTTGTTCCTGATTCCAGTTAAAGCCAAATGCTTTTACAGTTTTTTCTAATTCTTGACCTGCCACTTATTGGACCACTGACTATGGAAACTTCTTATGGTACACATAGGTTGATGTTTGGTTTTAGGATTTGATCTTTTGCCGAGATGTTATATAGCTGGACTGGAACTAGGTAGTTCTCTTCTTTCTGATCTGTACTATCCTTGGACATAATGTACCTCCTCCTGGTAAAGCATCTGAAGCCTCAGTCGTCAGTGCAGCATGTGTCATGGGAGATTTACGTGATCGTCCCCAAACAGTTATTACACTGTTTGATGGTATCTTTACAGGACGGTGGGAGGCCAATTTGATATGTCCTATCAACCCATCATTTCTTGGCAGTAAGCTAAAAGCACAGTTCCATTGATGTGGTATCTCTTTTACAGATTCACTGTCTCTATGTTTTCTAAACATCTTGATCACATTTGTCCCCAGAATGATTGGAACAGTTTTTGTGTATTCGGTGGTCTTCGCCACTAGCACTGGGATCTCCACACTCTGCTGCAGAAACGGTACCTTAATCTGCAGTTCAACATAGCCTGTAAACGGAAGGTTATGTCCACCAGCCGGATATACCTCCACTCCGAGATCAGCAATAGAATAAAGTACCAGATTGGGTAAGTGTTGTTGATGAAACTCCTCTGATAGAGAAGTTACCATAGACCCGTTATCTACCAGTCCCTTGCACTCGATCCCTTCGTTTTATACTGGTACCTCGTTTGCTGCACCGACCATCCTATCTCTGACACTATCATTGGGGCAATCAGAAATTATGAGGCTTGCTCCCTGCCCCGCCGAAGAGGCCACCGTCGGTTTCCCTGGTGTCTGTTGCCGGGTTCTCCCTCTAAAAGGCCCACGATCCTGGTAAGGCCCATGATCCTGATAAGGCCTCCGATCCTGGTATGGCCCTTGATTCTGGTAACTGTCGCTGTATCTCACGTCACTATGCTCTTGTAGTCTTCCTAATGGTGGATTGCTTAATCGCTCTTCTATCCTTTCTAGTCTTTCTAATATCTTGCTCATATCCATAGCATTCGGCCTAGATGTCTGCTGCTCAGTCAATCGCTTTTCCAATGCATCTAGCCTGTCCAGTAACCGTTTAACATCGTGACTTTCTTGAACCTGCTGTTGTGCTCTCTTTGGTCGACCTCCTTGCCAATGTGGACCATCCTTCATTTCCTGTTCAACCGCTCTCACCACACTCCTAAATTGATCAAAATCCACACATGAATCAAACTTATGCCTTGTTGCATTCTTTAGTCTGTCATCCCGCAGTCCGGTCCAGAATCTGGTTTTTAGCATGTCACTGGTCACTCTCAATCCTGGCATGCCGTTCTCTTTCACTTGATGCAGTAACTCCTCTGGCCTGCAGCTCCATACGGCAACGGATTCCCCTTCCCTCTGGCATTCTGTATAAAACTGTTGTAGCAATGCTTCTCCTGTCACTGCTGTACCATATATTCCTTCCATCTTTGAGACAATCTGGTCCACGGTGGCCTGCTCACCAAGATGTAGTAGTATCTTAGCAGTCTCACCTTTCAAGGACCGTCGAACTGCCTGGGTGATTACTGGTTCGGGATGTATGGCATTCCGTTGCAGACACTTGACCTCATATCGCCAAACATCAAAAGATGTTCCCTTAGGAACTGGAACCTCTCCAGAGAAGAAGGAAATCCTGGGAAGTTGCGTGTAGGTGTATGGAGTGAAGTTAAAAGATTGTTCTGCCATATGAGGTGAGGTGACACATGGAACAGGCTTCTCAGGCCCTACTGCAACTTCAGCTTTAACATCTAACTGTCTGTTAACATTAAACTTTCCAGACCTGTCAAGGTACCTTGCCATTTTATCGAGATCTGCATCCGATATTTCAGTGTCAAGAGATTCAGATGATTCCATTTTCAACTCAGATTTAACTTCTGACATCTTTTAAGATGTGACTAATATTAATCTTATTCAAACGTACCTGTTTACAAATATAAATGTTGACAGGTTGACATATAAATACATATAACAGTGATATCACTGTTAACTGTCCGGTTAGACTGTATCGCATGAATGCAATCTAGGCGTAACACGACTAGATTACTTGTATGCCAGCGATACTTGGATGCAAGTACTAGATTACTTGTATGCGATACTCGAATGCAGGTACTAGATTACTTGTATGTGATACTTGTATGCCAGCGATAATGTAAACAAACAGAGATTCTAAAAATCTGATCAGCGAACTGGTATGTGAATTACATGAAGCTTACAGTGTCTTGCAAAATCATTACAATTCAAACGTAAAACCTTGTGAAAAAAACTAGTGAAGGATCATCACCATTACCAACATGTAACAAGTAACAACAGATCTGCTGCTCATGTAATGACTAATATGCAGCAGAAGCACCAACTGATCTGCAGCATATGTAAGAACTGTCAATGCGGCCTGTTTTTCTGCACTGGACACATAAAACCTAATAAACATTCGACCCTCACCTTACACAAGCTCGAGTTCAGACGCAGTGGATGAGGGTTGCCAAGTATCAACTCAAGGCAATGCCAATGCTGATAAAAAATTCAATAATGGTGTTACGTGTATGTACTGAACACTAGAATGCTTTACATATTATATGACCAGCATACACCTCCTATGGTGAGGAGCTACACAAAGCTGAACAAATCATAATATTAATGAAATAGATCATAATATAATTATAGTTTAATATTATAAAATTATGGAATTAGATTATAAATAATTTCCAAAGCAATAAATGCGCTCAGTAACACTGCAACTGGTTTGAATGTATCACATGCATAACCAGGAGAACTAATTTATACAAAACAATCAAAACAGCATTGGTGGTTATAGATTGTCACGTATCAAGTACTAAGATATGTCAACAGGCATTAATTGAAAGCAATATTGAAAACAACTAAGTCAACTAAGTCTATTAGTCAAGTTATAGGTGGAATGTGCTACATGTGAACAAATTTCAGAGTCAATCAGCGCTGAATTTCACCAAAAGAATCAAAGTGGAGGAGTTATCAAAGTTCATGAGTGATTAATTATCACCTTTCGAGACTCAAAGTTCATGAGTATTTTTTTGTACTACACAGTCCATAAGTACATGTTACAGCAAACTGATTAAGTTCAGCAGAGTCCAAAAGCACTGGATTCAGTTCAAGAGCGCTTGAAATAACTAGGCATATACACAATGTTCAAAACATGCGGCGAGAAAATGACCAGGCATATAAACAATAATGGCTACGTTCAACACGTGTACTGGTACTCCTAGTGGTAGCTGATGTTAAAATAAATCGAAAGGTCAATGTTTACTGTGAGATGGACATGCAGACGGAGCGATAATAAAGTTCAAAAGGATACTTAACTAGTACCTTCCGATTCCTCCTGATGTGTTTCCGACGGAAACGTAGTTAAATCCATGTATATATTCACAAAACAAAAGTCCTGGAAAGTTCTCAAAAGTCCATATGTCAACATAAAGTAGCGAAATGCAGTGCTCCTGAAGTCCTGGAATGTTCACAAATGTCCATGTGGGACCACACAAAAATAGCGAAGTGCACAAAACTCCTGGGAAACCGGATGTAAACACGGGAATTCCTTAACCTATATCACAGGAAGAGCCTCCGTCGTCTGTAAAAGCGTCACGGCTGGGAAGACCCCTCTCCACAGAAGGCCTGTTAACGCCTGGGTCGGAACCTCGGGTATGACGTCACAGTGGGGGATGAACCGTCTCAAGTAGGTACTGGGAAAGCCTGGGTCGGGAACCTCGGCAATGACGTCACAGCTGGAATGAACCCTCACAGAAGGTACTGGGAAAGCCTGGGTCGGAACCTCGAGAATGACGTCACAGCTGTGTTGTTCCGCCTCAAGGGTAACCAATGAACGGACCTTCTGGAGCTGTCGGCTCAGGATGTAGACGGCTATTGTCTCCAATGCTGCACCACCTGTGGCTATTGTTAGGTTTGGGCGGGCTCCATGAGTCGAACAACAGTATGGCTGACCACAGTTTATTCTGTCAAAGATGAAACAATATGAATAAATCGTCCAACGGCTGACGTGACGGAATCTGGCAAACTGCCCAAATATATTACAAAAAAGCGATATAAGACTTTAGACAACAATTTAACAAAATGCATTTTACACAAGATTAACAATGACTAGTTATAAATCCATATGTTGGACGGAAAGACATGCTGACTGCAACGTAGTATAAACGATATTGTATATATATATATATATATATATATATATATATATATATATATATATATGCCGCCCATACACCTGTGCATTCCTGAGTGGAAGAGGTTCACCCATGTGGTTAGGATGTTAGCCGGGAGTGTGGAAGACGGTCAGATCGGAATGGCTACCTTCAACCTTGTGCCATGCGCAAGTATATATACATAAATATATACAGTCAATGAACACAAAAAGAAGAGAGACATCAACGCCAACATTTCAAACAATCATATTATTTGGATAACATGTACAGATTGTTGCTAAATTTTCAGCTACCCCTGTAGCCTTCGTCAGAGCGAGTGACTAACTGTAAACAAAACTGATAGTGTGAATATATACAGATATATATCTGCAATTATATATGATATATGATATATGATATATGATGTACGTCTATACTTGTTTAACGTACCCAAAGGAGGAAATTATTCATCCGCACCTGCCACTGTCCCTCATCTCAGGGCAACCTTTTTATAACCCATATTGATTTTAACAGACAAAAACACAACTCGAATAAGACAAATAGATGAACAGAGGAGCACAAAAATGTGCTCGAATATAACTTCGAGCAACTGTTATATGCAAATTTTATGTCGCCATAACGTGATGGTACTTTATTTTCAAAATTGTTTGTGGTGATCTGGGATGATGCAGGTCAGGTGTTGATGGCAATCAAACAATAGGCAAAGGGAGGAGCCAGAAGCGTGCACGATTGCTATTTTCATTCCTGTTATACAAGGACCGAAGAATTAAGCCGATGAACAGCGTGCCCACTCCCGCAGTACACGGTTAGTGTTTACATGAATTTACATTTTAGCCTAAAACACATCAACTTAGGATTATAATAGCGTCAAGCGTCTATATTTTATGAGTTATCACGCTTGCTGCTTTTGAATTCTTAATTCTAACTTGCTCCCACTGTGTTCCCGCTCGATCGACCTCTGATGACATTAGGACTATTTTGTCGTAGCCATATATGTGAAAAACGCAAAACCAGCCCAGCGGGGATTGTCCAAGGCCAATGTTGATCCTGAAGCTTCAACAAGAATTTTAACATTGGCAGCCACAAAATTGTCGAATTTAACATTTGCATATATATGCAAATTTTTTGTACCGTTTTACCTTATGAACCAGTGCACCAATCATTACCAGATCATCCAGACATGTTGATCATATGACTGACCATTTCATAATAACCTGGTTTTGCAGACATATTTATTGGTGTCAAAATGGTGTCATCCTATGTTGGTGAAAGGCAGGAAACAGAAGGTCAAGTAACGTGGACCCTTTGCATGTACCGCGGCTTATATTGTACAAACTATCACTGTATATGGGTATCAGACTTTATATATGCTTTAATCGGACTAGATCTATGTGTGTACGATCGGCACACCGCGAAACCGAACACGATTGGTTTAGCGCTGTTTGTACAAACGTTCAATTGTGCATGGTATACTTGCACCCGCGTGCATGGTCCAGAACTGGACGCTGACGGCTGGCATTTCAGGAATTGCACTGGCACTGAAATATTTAAATGTGCTGAAATAAATGTACACTCCGAAAATAAGATGGACTAGGCCTACTAATTTTTTTAACCAACTCGACAATTTATGTTCGGGTAAGTATGGCCTTCGTGGGTATTTTTTTTACTCGCGTCTAATACTGATCATATATAAGGTTTTGCACTGCATAGCATTGACTATCCCGTAGCTTTTCTCAGGATAACGCCAATGACGTCATTTGAGTCGGGTCGGTCCCTACCCAGGGTGAGCGCTCTGCAGGCTTAATGGGAAGGCTGTGCCTTACAGCCGTGTATCACTCACATACGAGTGCGTCTTTGGGGGTTCATCGGTGTTATGACCCAGCAATGGGGATGGTTATACACTCAGGACCCGCAGGTGCGGTAGAAACCAGTCCTGGGTGACACCGGGATATTAAATAAAAATGATAGGAAACGAGTGCAACCGCCCTGTCAAGTAGTCCCAAACCGAAATAGAATTTCTGCATATGTACATTCTTAGGTTAAGAATTAGATAAATCAGCATTAAAAATGCAGGCGGTTACCTCTACCAAAAAAAAATTAAAAAATTCGGGTGAATGAAAATACTGCAAAAGTTTTTTACTATGTAACGGACAACTATAAAATAGTTCAAGACATTTAGAGGCGGTATAATGATAAGGGATTTTTTTTTTCTCTGGAAAAATGAAAAAAAAATACAGGATATTCTTATTAGAGTGAGATCATATTACGCCCGGACAAAGTGGAAGCGTTATATGAACTGTTATTTAATAAGAGTACTCAGAATGCCACCTTTGACTGAGTGTGCCTACAGATGAAGGCATGTACTATGATAGATGCATGTCTGTGGCCACCAAGCGATCGCAAGGAAAGAGTCTCCTCCAACCCCATCCCCGGTCTTACAACATCCCGCCCCCCCCCCCCCCCAATAAATTTAACCCGCAAATAATAAAGTACATTTTGTAATAAGGACAGCTCTGAGCAAACCGGAAAAAAAAACAAGCGTTAATAAGGGGTTGGCCCTAGACTGAAATAAATTGAAAATAAGGTCAAATATAAATATCAGGCACAAATCGACTATAAAAGACTCACATTTTAATATGGAAATAAACTTATCATAATCTTTTCCGACCCGGGGGGTAAAACAAGAGGTTAGCATTATTCATCATTACCCACATTTGAATTCGGGTAACCCGGAATCTAACTCCTCTTGATAAAAGTACCACAGGTTTACAACATGTTTACAACATGTGCCTGTTTACTAAAAGACAGAAGCTGATCCAGAGGAGAGGGAGTTCCAGGGGTCCGGCCTCCCCCCCCCCCCCCCCCCCCTTCTCCAGCCGTCGCAACGGCTTTTTTTTTAGGTTTTATCATTTTGTCCTCCTGGCTTGGACCCCCCCCCCCCCCTATTCCTACATCCTGGATCCGCCCCTGATAGACGACGGCTTCTGATGTTTTCACTCCTTAACTCCTATGCCGGTATAGGTTAGAGTGACGTGGTTTTTAATTTTTATTGTAAGTTAATCCTGTTTTAATTGGAAATGATAAGAAGGGCCTATTGTGGTTCAGGCCAGGGTGTTTCCAAGGACACAAGCACGTTGAATATGCTTGAAGATACATTAGTCTTAAATTGTATAAGCATTTTTTTTTATATTTTTATACTCCGGGCGGCCCTGCAGTTTCCTAGGTCTCAATAAAATAATTGTATATGCGGACAAAATTAAGAAAATGTTTGTTTCTATCAGACAAATCAATCGGACTGATATTTAGAGCAGCAGGGGTGCAGTTTGTGCAAAAAAAGTTTCGGGGGCACTTGGCTTGAAAAGATATTGTATTTTTATGAGAGATAAATACATTGTCTACCTTTTCCAAATGCGTTGGTGGAGGAAAGGGTATTATATGCCCCCCCCCCCCGGTTTAAAAGTGTGTGTTTGTGTGTGTGGGGGGGGGGGTCATGTACTCCTTGTCCCCACCTAATTGCGCTGTTATATGTATAAAATACATAACCAAACGGATATTTACTTGCTTACCCCCTGGATATAATATATTCTTTTGCCTTTTCTTTTTAAGTATCAACCTAAATATGGCTGACGTGTGTATGTGTGTGCGGGTGCTTATGTATGTGTGAGGATAATGGTGGCTTGTTTTCATTTTGTTAATAAATCTTGTGTTCCTATAGGCCCATGCCTGTTATAGCGTCAACTAATTTTCACGGACGCATAAACCTTTTATTATTATATCAAATCGATTGTTGATGCGTTTGAGGTGCCACCTATGAAATATTCAACATACAAGCTACTGTAGGCTTGGTCTTATTTATTATAAAACGTTTTTTATCACACATTGTGGGTGTCCTTGGAAAGTAAAATATTTTACGATTGCTTCCGATAGTTCGGTGGAACGGATGATGCAGACTAATTTATGTAAACCGTGAGATTTTGTATATATAAGAAGAAGAGATTTTCACAAAATTATAGCAGTAATCAATACAACTTTCACTGTAGATGTAATACCTTCATAAGGTTCTTGTCTGGAGGGGCAATACTGACGATGCTACAGAATATAATCTGACGCACGCGAATCCAATTTTCGGGTAGCACGTGGTGATCTATCACAAAAGTATTATATGTTTAGTATGTTCCTGAAAATATTCTTAATTCTTTCAAGTTTAATTTTCAAGTTTTTTTTTGTCGTTTTTGTGAAAACTCTCTTTGTTGGAAGTGTAGAAAGCATAAGAAGCATGAGTGTGAAGAACGTCTTGAAAGGCTCTCGGAATGCCTGCTTCATACCCAATGATAATAAATTCTACTTTTTTTCTCTTTTAATGCACAATAAAGTAAGCTTGGTCAGCCTTCTGTGTTTAGGTCTTTTCTACGTGATAAAATGACGGAAATACA
Organism: Sipunculus nudus; assembly: GCA_026874595.1. Lineage (NCBI taxonomy): Eukaryota > Metazoa > Annelida > Sipuncula > Golfingiida > Sipunculidae > Sipunculus > Sipunculus nudus. Next base: position 14,367,488 of record CM049315.1, on the reverse strand, counting down.
AAACTTTAATATACATAATAACATTAACATAGATATCGTCCTTTTCATACATTCTCTTAATCTTAATAATTCTTTCATCAGTGTATCTTGACGTTTATATGTTCATTATATTAAACATGGCCTTAACATAGAAAAACAACAAAACGTGCCAGTGCATACATTTCTTACAGTCCATTTTCAATTAAGCCTACCATAGGTTACGTAGCTTGAGACTGAAACTGAACAAACAAAGAGTTGGCTAACTCACTAAAACTGAAAGGGTAAAATAATTAGTAGGGGCGGATCTAGGATTTTGCAAGTGGGAAGGCTTCTATATATATATATATATATATATATATATATATATTGACTGAGAATAAACGGGAACTAGAATATGTATCCTGAAATAAACCACCAAGAGGCCACATATATACCCCTCTAACATTTTAGGTCGCCCGGATCCTGATCAAACTTTGTTGTTTGGTACGAATAGGAGCAGAAAATATACTAATGGAAGCCGAGAGAAATGTGTGTCACGCTTCAACGACTAGATACTTACATCATAGGTCAGCTCAACCCCTTCGGAAATTTTTTTTTTCCTAATACCAGTGAATAATTATGATCTCGTTTCTTTTCACAATAATAAAGGATCCATAAAAGAATACTGTCACTAAGAAATTATGTTGATCAGTGTAACCTACAATCCCAGTCAGCAATGCACGTTATTCATGACGAAGCAGTAAGCGTACAGCCAAAATAAGCAAAGACCATGCATATCTTTACTGGACGATAAAGTTATCCTTAAGTTAAAAAGAATAAATATTGCTGTTTCCGAAGATATAGCGTAGTAAATAAATGCTCGTTTTCAAAGATGATATTTATTAATTCAAGTCCAAAAGCAAGATGCCAAAGTCCGAAGAAGATCAACTGTTTGATTTGAATGATCGTTAAGAAATATTGAATATTCGACAGAATATTCGATACTCTTAATACTTAAATACAGGATCAGAACGTCAATTTTTTTCCGAAATTTCTTTGACCTTTTTTTTTCTTGACCTCCGTATTTCTGTAAAAATATGCACACTGGGTTCAGTTAGGAGGGGGGGCCTTGAGTTCCCAAAGTTCCCCCCTCTGGATTCGCCCCTGATGAGAATACGGGGAGGGCCCGAAACCTCTTTGTACCGCCTAAAAAAATAACCTCTCGGAGGCCCTGCCTTTATATGGACCAATAAGCATGTCCGTATCCTGGATCTAACGATTACGATTCGTTCCCCCGTAAAACTGCCTGTAGTTTATCGCTCAATTACGAAACGAATATGGGCCAATTGCCAATTGATATAATTATCTCAGAAATCTCCCAGCTCCCACGTTCCTCTATGGTTAGATAATGATAAATCAATATTAATAAGTCATCATAATCTGTCCCGCCCGTAACACACACAGGATTTACTTGATGGAAACTTTCCTTTAACTTGCATGTACCTGAGGCAATGAGACACCTGATAGGTAGAATAAGTGCAGCTCAATAGTCTTACTATTAAATATGTTTAGACAAAAAGTGTTACGGGTGGGACATATTTGATAGAAATACAGTTTTAATTAATATTTACATCTAATTTATACATTAATAAGACAACAAAACAAGTCACAAACCCAAAATATGCCATGGACTATGAAAAATCAAGGCACAGTATATTTCTTTTAGAATATAATTTGAGGAATTTGTCAAATTTGCAAAAAGAAAGTCTATGGAGGACCGTTACGGGTGGGACAAAGCCTGGTGATGCTATTTACTTTTACAACAGGTTTGTTATAATATTCCTTTTTATTGATGAATTTAATGGTGAGAAAATGCTTTAAAATAATCTGCACAGTCATTCTGTTATTCTGATGAAAAGTTGCAGCCGTTAATTTAAAAAAAAATAACCCTGCATGGCTACTCTTTGAAATAATTGCTTAAAATATGCTTATTAGTACAGTCCATGAAGCACTGTAAAAGTGCAGAATATGTTAAATAAATGTACTCATGTTTTCCCATGTAACACAAAATGCAGTTCTTGGTTAATAATCATGACAATTGCATCACTACCTGTTATGGGTGGGACAAAAAAAAAAGTATTTTATTTTGACCAAGACATCATAATAGGTACCAAAATCCAAGATTTGGATTTCTGTATCCAAGTTACTTCTTCATGTAAACTTTCAACTGACTGCACTTTTTAAATTCATTAAGTAGCATATTTGCAGCTGATTATTAAGGTCTGCATGGTCATAAAATTTATGGGTTTAACTGTGCACATGTTACGGGTGGGACAAATTGGCCCATAATTTGCTGCAAGTGGATAGAATCATCTTTTTTATCACAATAAAAAGTGATGGATGTTACTGTTCTTATTTTTCTTTCTTTAACCTCAGACACTGTCATGTACAGATATAGCGCAATTGGCCCATATAGGACTGATGTCAGTGACCTAATTTTCAATTTCCAAAGAGGAATAATCCGGCCAGGTAGTATGGTCTTACGGTTATATATACGTTTTGTTCCATAAACAGATGGGTGGCTTTTGACGATTTCGCTACCTAACTTGGAGTGCACTTTACATTACTGGTCATGGCCCGGCTCCCAACCAAGAATCCCACGACCATCGTCCTCTATGGCAACGTACACAAGACATGAGCTAAAGCAATACGGGTAATGTTTAAAGAAAGTACAAAAAAAAGATAGAAATACGTACATCAGTATATGTGACAACCGGATATATTTACTGAACCAGAAACAGTAGAATATTGTATACCCGCTAATTAATTTGACCTGAAGACCAGCTTCATTCCAAATACAAAAGATGACGTTGTAATATCAAGCATAGGATACAGCATAGCGTAGACCCAGTTGTCGCTGTGTTGTTTACAACAGAGCCACAACTGGGTCTAAAGCACAACGTAGTTTCGGATAGGTGGCACTGCAAGGGTTCCTTCGCCAAAAATATTTCAAGGAAAATATGATCGTTTTTCTTTGATATTTTTACATCTATACTAGTCTCTGCCCGTCCGATTGTTATGTGATTTAATTGCAAATCTCATCAAATATTATTTTTTCTTAAAATATATTTTTGTTTTCATGATTCGGAGCAGTCGGGTTAATACTTATAATTAATCACTCAGTGAAGATGAAAATATTTTGTGCATTAAATACTTTTATCCCAAATTTTCTTTCCAGGAGACCACAAGAAGCAAGACTAAACTCGGAACAACGAAATGTTGAGACAAATACGAGGACCAGTAAGGTAATACCCTTTTTATAATATATATATATATATATATATATATATATATATATATATATATATATATATATAGTTTTATCTTTCGGGTATCTCACGCCGCTGTCACTTGCATAGCTCGGTATTAACCTGTACGTCACGTTCAGTTTGGTAATGATATATGGGAGGTATCGTCTACTCCCTCAAGGTTTCGTTCTTTAAGGAATATTCGGTTTCACAATCCGAATTATCCGGTTCTCCTACGGATTCGCTCGTGCTCAAGGAGACCGCTGCTAAAACATGCTAATGATCATTTTCGGTATGATGCTGTTTTAACATGTTTACATGAAAGGTTTTCACCTTGTTGCCGACCTTGATTCGATAATCTAGGTCACCTTCTTTGCCTACAACGCTTTAAGGGCCTCTTAAAATACAAAGTAGTTTGTTTCGGTCCGTCGGGAGGAGCAACAATGCTTCGTCTCCGATCTCAAATTTGCGGGTGTGTTTGCCTACGTCATAAATTTGCTTGTATGTATTCGCGAATTTGCTCAAAGCCTCCCGAGCTAACGCACACGTATCGGTCAACTTGTTCTGGAGATCGAGAACGTACTGGTACGTAGTCTTAGCTTCTGCACTGGTATCGCATTGTGGCCACAGATCTAGTAGAATGCGCATTGGACCTCTCACAACTCGGCCGTAGTGCAACTCAAACGGAGCTCGCAAAGAGCACCGCGCTCAAATACCGATCCCAATCTCGTGGTCTCTCCGCGCACATCCGTTTTCGCGCGTCGGCTACGGTATCCGGGTATCGCGTAGCGTAGTTCATAATGGTCAGTATGTACCGATGACCGTTGTCGGACGCTGGATGGATCGGTCCGACCAGATCCATGGCGACTCTGCACCAAGGTTCGTCAATAAGAGGCTTCTTGCCTCAGTTGGCCCCAGGTGCTCTGCCTTTCGGTGTGGTCTCCTGACATATGGGACACGACTTGCAGAACGCTGCTTTATCGCCATACATCCCTTTCCAGTAGAACTGGGTTCTTACGCAATCGTGTGTCGAATACACGCCTTGATAGCCAGCCATAATCGCCTCGTGGCCCATCTATAAAATGTCAGTCCGGAACGAGTGGGGTTCGACGATCTTCGATCCATCCGGATCACCGCGTTTATCTCGCGCAATACGGACTAGGAAATCGTCCTTATCCCGGAAAGTGCCATCACTTCCGCTAGCAGACTAAGCAAGCTTCCAGTAAGGAGCTTACGGCTGATCTTCTTCCTGCGCCTTAAAAAATTGGCAGGACCTACATCAACGACTTGGCTTGCGACATGTAAACATCGCGTCGGCGCCTTCCACTTACGTGCAGCAACACGCGTCTCTACTGCAGAAGTCACTCCCGGTTGTTAGTCTACGTTGTCACATATTATGCATGTTTTTCGATCAGACTTCCACGAGGATTAGGATCGTCTAGGCCCCTGTACTCTTGCTACGTTCCCTTGCGCTGGTCGCAAATGGCATCTACGACTACCATCGCTTCGATCGTCCCCACAAAATAGGAACAGTCTACACTTATCCTCGCCGTTGCAAACGTCTAACCGATTATTCAAACAAACGACACTCAACGTTGTGTCCGGTGAACTGGTCCGGATTCACGTACGTGCACGTTCTCCTGCCTGAAAGAAACCGGAATCGCGTAACAGCTTGGCTGCCTTGCCGTTAACTAAACCCTCACAAGTGGGTTATGAGCTTTTGCCCTCTTCTAGAGCAGTCAAACTGTATGACTGACCCTGATTATCCGAATCCGGTTTAACGGGATCGACGGTTGCCGACTCGGATTCCGTAAGGACCGTTGACAATACAGAGAGATCCTTCCTGCAACAGTTCAAATACTGTTGGCGCATCAGAAAGCCAACCAACAGGTTGGAGTCCTCGCCTATACCTGCTGTCTCGATCCTATGGTCGAGGTATTCACTAATCCGTACCGTAAAGTGACTGGGAGTTTCTCCATGCTCTTGCCTACAAATATGAAACGTGTTACGATAACCCTCCTCAGTCATTTGATAACGCTTAAAAAGAGCTAACTTTGGCTTATCGTACTACATGGCTTCGCCTACTGATAACTGTGTGTAAGTACCAAGCGCCTAACCACGCAACAAAGGACTTAAGTACAAAGCCTAACCATCAAGATCGTAGTTTTGACACAGCGCTAGGCCTAAATGCTCAAAACTCTCAGACACGCGTACAGTTTATCGTGCTGCTCATCAAACGGGAGGGAGCTTGAGTTTCGGAACCGATTCAGCGCCTCTATCTTGTGAGCCCTGGCTTAAGGTTCCATTCAATCCTTCTCCGCCTAGCCCTCTCATCTCGCTCGGCGTCTTCTTGCTGCTTGGCAGCTAAAGCCTCTACACGCTTGTAAACAAACTCCTATAAAACATCGTCCATGTAGCCTAACGCCTGTCCATATTCGAGAATGGACTTCAACGACTCCATGGTAGCGGCTAAACTAACCGAATATGCAAGTGAACCGTGTAACATACACAAAAATCCGCAAACGTTTAGAGTAACCTCTGACAAAGTGAATCGGTGGTATCCGTACAATCACACGTGGGTTGCACCGAAATCAAAAGACGCACGGACGGACGGACGGACCAACATCAAGAATGTGATGTGAACGTTTAAATACAACAAACGGAAACACTTGCCTGTCGTGTGACCTCACACGACACAATCACCATACACCAAGGTAATCATATTAAACTGAACGGCTCTGACCGCAAAATCTCTACTCTTATCTGAGTAAAATATTAAACGTATAGCCGTGATCTGTCCTATCATTTATGACCAAAATATTAACCTGCATTTACTCTACGTTGAGTGTGTATGTATCAGGTTTTAGCATTGAGTTTCAAGTTCAAATATTACAAAACATTAAACAATTCAAAGAAGTTAGTTCAAAATAACTCGGGAAATAAATTTCATGACATGATGGTAGTTCTAAACCGGCTAAAACAATCCTGAAAGAACACCCGCCATAAAATATATGGCGAGAAATCCTGAAAGCCAGTCGCCAATAAATGTCACACTACTGGGGATGTGAACTAAATAACATGCAGACCAGACATAAACACACAAAAAAAATGACTCGAAGACAGTTGCAAGATAACAAAATAAAAAAAAATAGGTTACTTACAGATCTCCGGGGGGGGGGGGGGGGGTGATGCCGTCAACAAAAATAACGCAGCAATCACAATTTTCACAGTGTCCATGAATTAATCCGCATAACAGAGTCACTGTACTAAATGTCTTAGGTCACATGAATTCTCGCTCTCACGTGACGTCAAGACGTTCCACTAGTCCCTGTTGCCGTACACGTAAACACGGATGTCTCAAAACATGTTACCTTAAAAGGTTGTAAAGGTGATCATTGAAAGGACACCATTGATGATGAGTGATCGTAGACGGGGCACATATGGAAGGGGGGGGGGGGGGGGGGGTTAATGTGACCTTAGGCGCATGATATCCGTGATCATGGACGCGCTGCATCAGAGTATATTGGATATTTTTACGCACTAAACATATAACCGTTATCTTAGATACTGTCATTGAGGATACCCGTGACCACGCACACGGGATCGTTGATAATTACCGTGATCTTTTAGATATACTATTAACTTGATGGGTCCCGTGATCACTTACAAAATACGGTGAAAAAATCAGGCGCCGATCGGGGGGGGGGGGGGGTGCCGCTCTCAACCTACAACCTTTTTTTAGACTGATCTTATGCATGACGGGGGGGGGGGGGGGGTTTGGGGGGGTTGAGACCCCCCCCCCCCACGCTCTTAACCAACGACCTTTTAAGACAATTTTTTTTGCATGACACCCGTTGACACTTCCCGCGCCTAAGAATATCCGTGAGCTTGGACACTGAACGCTTGTGGATACCCTAGTGGCATGCTGTATAGAATGCCGAAAATCATATAAACACGGTATCACTCTGGATGTCAGCAACTGTAGATACTTAATCATTCATGTAAGTAAATGCTTAAAGAGTCCGGCAGATTGGTTATTTATTGTTAATGGAGAACTGTAACAGTCTGGTTTAACCTTTAGACCCAGTTGTGGCTATGTATTATATAAACTGGAGATACTACAGAGCCACAACGGATCTAGTATCGCCTTCATTTCGTTCCTGCCGGTGAAATTAGTTTACATTTGTTTGTAATAAAAGATTTAGACGTACATTTACAAATATCTGTTATTATCCTTATCAAAAACTCCAATGGATGTACAAGTGACACGATGGGTTTTGGAATGGTAACTGGAAATGGCCAAACCGATCAGGACAAGCAATTAAAATAACAGATGAACACAATACTACATATTTTGTTTCAATTTATAGCTAGTATTTCATATTGATATCAAATTCCTCTTTGTCTCTTAATTTCATTCGATTATTTAGTTATTGTTTATTTATATTATTCAAGCAACCTTGCATCAATTCTTTTACCAGAAGATCTCGATTACTTAACTTTGATCAGTCAATATCATGACATTACGGTGTTATATTTCAGGTTTGCAACTATTACTATATTTCCAACTGATCTCCCGTCCAGTATATAATTATATTTTTTTAACATGCACTTATAAATAGAACATGTGCAGCTGAATTTCGGGATTTGTACAGTTCTAAAACTTAACGTGTTTTCCAATTACTTATTGTAAACCTTTATAACAATAACTGAATTCCATTGATCATAACTATATACACCTGTACACCATGCGGTTTTGTCTGGTATGAGTTTGCGAACAATATGTTTTAGTTATCTTATAATTGTGGACATGTATACACATTATCATATTATCATTCATAATCCATTCATAATATGCATAATATATAAATAAGGTATATGTACAAATTTGAGATCAACCAGCAATGGTTCTACCTTAAAATAGAAATGCCTCTGGTCTCTGATGACCATGTTCCCTTGGACTCTAACGTCTTTATAGCTGGTTCCTGTAGCCCGTATTTGAATGATGACGGGGAACGCATTCATTAAAATACACCCTGCAGTATATGTATTTTTTGACTGGCTGACAGCGGGAGAGTCCTTGATAAGCGGATGATTTCTCTTCGTCTTCTCTCATAGAAACCTCTATATCTTTTTTAGGGCTATGGTTCTATTTACTCGTGGCTTGTTTTAATTACCGTTGATGATATTGACACAGCCCGGCCGAGCCGCAAAGGAAACATTTAAAATATATTGCGTGCTTATCAATAAATATCTTAATGTTTTCATGCCCTGGTCGCCTCTTGTAGAGGACGGGGTTGTAACGCATCGTGTTTTTTTTTTTTTACTGGGGTGGTGTGGGCGGGTCCCTACAAGGTTCTTGCAATGAATGTTTGCTTTATCTTCTGTGTCGGATGAGTATCGATGATTTAGGTCAGGTGAACCAGTTAACACGGTCTTCTGGAATGTTCATAATAATTTGTAGGGGAATGAATATTCAATTAAACAGGCCTGCACATCTTGTTGATCTACAATGAGTTTCTTTTGAAACCACCCAAGTCCTGCTTCAACGAAAAAGTTTCTCACATTGTAATTAAATCCACCGTGTTGAACTCCTGTATCCTTTTCTTCGGCTGTAGTACGCTTTATTGCCAGGTGGGCAAAATCTGAGATAGGGTGTCCCTAAAAGTACATCCAATTTATTGTTTTATTTACAACAAGATACTTTTCACAAAATATAGTATTAGGATGTTTATTTACTGGGGTCTACTTAGGATCTGCTCTTGCAAAAGGTTTCATATCCAGCGTCAAAGTTAGCATGTTAGGAAAACTAGAATTTTAGTTAAGCCGGCTTATGACCATCCGGGAGCCATGAACTCTGTCAGCTTGAAAGTAATATGCATACGAGCTTCTACGAAAGGTACAAACATGCACTTTGAAATGAATACCTATTTGAGATAAACAAAGTTAATTGCAACATTTACAGCTATTAAAAGTACCCATTACTCCTAAGATTTTGCAAAAAAAAACTTGTTTATACATAGAAGTTTCACCAGGGACCCCATATGAGGACAGAATAAATTGTTTACAGGTTTGCAGTACCTAGATACTGTTACGAAGACATGCTTCAATAGGGACACAGTTTGGTCCGCTTTTATGTGCACCCCGTAACAATATTTGCCCTGAAAAAGCATACCTGTATTTAGTCTTATGTGTATTCTTTTAATAACTTTCAAAAGAAATTGAGTAAAAGGTTGGAAATCGAACAATTCTGAGAATTGCATACGTGTACAATTGTTTTCTCCTAGACGCTGTTGGTCTCAAGTCAGATTAAAACAGTTGGTATCAGGCGTATAAATGCATGTATACTTTTTAGAAATCTTACTGAAATTTGGCAAAAATATTGAAAAAAATATAAATCTGCCCTTGAATTTCACTCGAAATTTCCAGCAGTTTAATCTGATAAGACATCTGCATCACTGACATATCGCCTTTTCCTTCCCTGGACAGTATCTACTTTACTCACTATGACCTATTCGTTTATATAATTGAGAGAATTTAAAGTAATTTTTCTTCTTCATTCTGTCTGTATTGTCAAAAAGAAGTATCAAATTTAGTTCGATCCTTCATTAGTTATCAACAAAAGGAGCGTTATGCGGAATTGTCCGCTGGCGACCTGGGCCATGCGAGTGGGTTGTCATGGCCCGTCTAAGGTCAGTAGTTCTCTGGTTTCCTACACTCCCACAAGCAACTGAATGCCACCTTCCAAGCCATGAGGAGTGCCTCTTATAAATTATTATACATTCCATATAAAATAAATATAGTTTAAAATTCATGTGTAACACTGTAATTGGTCACTAATTTTGGTTCAACCATGTGCAACGTTGAGGTACAGTATTAATCTTTGACTGTTGCGAGGAGGGCTTCTTAAATTCTATTTTATTTTTAGCAAATTGGATTTTAGGTAATCTGAGCTACAGCTTTTTCCGTTTGTTTGTCCCAGTGGTCCGTCCGGCTGGACGTATGTTACAGTTCACAAATCATAACAATTATTGTTTCAGACCCGAAAGTTTGCAAACATTTTATTAGAGGGACACCTGGTATCATACCTGCAATTTATCCTTCGAGACTTTGAGCAAAAAGCGCCTTTTTTCTTTAATACACGAATGTTACATTTCAAGATGGCCTAATATCAAAACCACTTGTTTTACCTTCATAAATATGACGATGTTTGAATATGTTTTGTTTGTATATGTCGAGGCTTAGTTCAATATCCTAATCAATATCCTAATATGATTAAGTTAGCGACTTAGACATGAGGAACTTTGTCAGACCACGAGGAAGAAAGATATTATGTCAATTTATAAATTTTATATTTAAGTGTATGCAAGAAATTAGAAATGAATTTTAAGTTATGAGCTTAAATATAAAGCATTAGCATATATGTCATCCTATTTATTGGTATTTCTCTTAAACACTCTAATTTATTGTTTATGCACTATTATTATTGTTTTATTGAATATAAACAAAAGTTAACCATATTTTTAGCTATTGTTATTCATAAAAAAAAAACAGATTTTTGTTATGTTTAAAACTACTTCAGCGAATTTTTTTGAACATTTCTTTTGAAACAATAAAAAAATAGAATATTAAATAATTGATAAACATGGCGACCTTTTGCAAAGCTAATGATAAATTTGACTCTGTTTCCAGCAACGTTTCCTTTTATTCGACATTCCATAAACATGATGTTTTCTTATTTAAAATAGATTAATCAGTTCATGTGGCTCATTTACTGTATGATGAAATGCGAAAAGAAATATAATTTACCTGCTTAACCCTTATGGTGAATGTTTTTTTTTAAACAATACACACAGGAAAATGCCAGGGAAAATGTCTGCTATCGTTCATTAGGAGTGACATACAGAAAATTTTAGGTCCATTTAATTAACTAAGAAACACCTTTATGTATAATATGTACTTCATAATGCTTAACTTAATGGGATCGGCAGCTATAATTTACTTTTATAATGACTATCAGCACTGCTGGAAATACTGTACTATGACCTTGTTGTAAGCATTGATAAATGTGATAATATTTAGTTGACTTATCGTTTCTCTAAGAAGTAAAGATCAGTCGACCATTAGTTCATTTCAATAAATCTATATTTTTGGTATAATTAATGTTTATTTTGATACCTTTCCACCTATTATTGTGTCATTAATTTAATTTAGAGTAAGTTAATCCTAATTTAAGGCAAATGTGGAACAAACTTTATCAATTCGACAACTTCTAAAACAGTGTGACTAACAGTTTTTAAATTTCAGTACGATTCGTTCATTCAGAGAAAAAAATAAACATACTTTAAAAGTATGGATTGTCCTAATATTTGCTATGCATGTTGACTTGGTCATATTCATTGTATGAATTTAAAGGCTATGTTTATCACATTTTATGCTAGTTAAATTATTATTTTTACAGTTATAAATAGCAATCATGTCAAGGCTTTGGTTTAGCAACCTATATTTTGTATTTTACCTCTACAAAATTAAAGGAGCATTTTCTGCGAGCTTTCCGATTGCTGATATACAAGAACATATAAATATACAACTAAGCACTTCTACGTTCATTTACAAATTTAAAAATTTATAATTTCATATATCAAAATATCATATTAAAATTCAGCTTAGCACCGTGAACCATGGGTCCCTTGTTTAACTAATGTATGGGAAACACTTCTCTTTCACTGACACATATGAACCCCGCTTAAAAGTTATTAATTCAAACCGACTTTTTGTAACTATCATAAGAATAGAAGCATATGAAGCAGAATTAAATATATGTTTTCTAAACATACACTATAGATATTGGCCTATGGATAAGGAACCGCTTGATAATACTAGTGGTTTTGATGTAAGGGGATCATGAAATGTAACAATAGGTTTGAATGAAAAACGCAGGTTGATGTTTTATTTCACGGAGTAAATATTTACCAAATTTCAGGTATAATTATATATTTTGTCCCTAACTATATGCAAAATGTCATATGTGAAAAAAGCAGTATTATGGTATAGATTTGTGCCCTAATTGATGTCTAGCCGGCAGGCCAACCCGAAGACCAACAGGCCGGCCGGACGACAAAGAACAAACGCCATCGGTCAACGTACAATTCGTTGAGCTTGATTTTGTTTTGATCAAATATCTAAAAGAACCTTGCCAGAGTAATTAAGTAATTAAGTATATTACATACTGTCTAGAGAAGGAAAAGGCGATATCTCAGTGATGCAGATTTCAAATCAGATCAAACAGCTGGATAATGAAGTAAAATTAGAGGGTAACATTTTTTTCTATTTTTGCTACATTTCAGTAAATTTTCTAAAATATATGCATGGATTAATACGCCTTGGGTCATAGCTATCCAGTGATACCAAATTTGTTATCCTGACTTGAGAACAACAGCAGCCAGGAGGAGACTGAAGAACAAATGTATGCAATTCTCAAAATTGTTCTATTTCTGAACTCTTCATCAATTTCTCATGAAAGTTATTAAAACGACGACCTAAAACCAAATAAAGGTATACACTTCAATAGCAAGTATCTAGCTACTACTGCAAATTTTCAAAAAATTTAGGAGTTCTGTCCTTGTTGAAACGTCTATGTACAAAAAGTTTTTTTTCACAAATTCTTAGGGGGATGGGGTACTTTTCTTTAGCTAGTAATGTTGCAATTTACCTTTGTCTCGAATTAGTATTCATTTTAAAATGCATGTTCATACCTGTTTAATAAACCCTATACGCATTGATTACTTTCAGGCTGACAGAATTAATGGCTTACGGATGTTCATTTATCGGTTCAACTGAGAGAGGAACGTAACAATACATACATACACACACACATACATATAGTGCTTATTCGGGATCTTTTGTATGGTGAAATATACAATCTGTATAATTCAGACCATATCTACGTCGGCGTTTCCATTTGGCTTGACCTATATCTCTATTTCTGAATGTATATCGACGACAGAGGAACTAATATGGAACTGATATTTATCAAGTATAAACACACACACACACACACACACATATATATATATATATATATATAATATAAACATATACTTTCACGTCTTCGATTTTGCTACATCGCCTACACATGTAGTTTCGATGGAACATTCAGCAAGACTATAAGGAAATATTGAAAGAAACAATGGTAAACAAAAGGTTTCATAATGTCCCGGAACGATGTAAAACCGTGAAAGACGCTGTTCCAAAAGAAAGACATTGATAAGTAACACACTGACCGCTGTCCGATTATCCAGCAGAGCGAAATCCTGAAATTCTTATACAGAATATAAATATGAGAACTCTAGTGCTGAAAACCAGAGACAACCACAAAACACTAAGGCTAAAATGTGTATGACATTAAATGCAACCCTTTGGCTACCATTTTGTGATAAGCCAAAAACTTATGTTTCAATCTTTCCCGGTCATCTTGTTGCTGATTAATCTAAGTATCTATTTAGTTTCTTTTCTTTAATGCAAAAAAATTTCATTCTCATAAGTTGATATTCGAAGTCAACAAATTCATATGTCACTTTAGTTCTTATTCATCCTCTTACTGACTATACCTACTATAATCTGTTGGATTCGTATTGAATCCATTTTGAGTGGAATCCACTCATAAGTCCATAAAGATTGCAAGTCTCAGTGTATCACGTCTACCGTGTATATCAAGTAATATAAAATTCTCAACAATGAAGCATTTGAATTAAATTTCAGCATCATTCATATACGAATACCAGGCTTTTATCATGCTCAATATGATGATGTCTTACATTGTTCTTTTAAAATCAATTAGTTCTGTTATTTATTTAACCAAACGATATGTTGGACCACAGCGTTTGTACATATTCATAGATTATAAGTATTCACCACAAACGTGTAGTGACCAGGCAGCCTAGCTTAATACACCTCGTCCGCATGTGTTGAACACTGTTCGACACTTTGACAGTGGTACCATCTTTAGGGTTTTATAAATGCACTGTGTACTTTGTATTGAGACTTATTTTGCTACATTCTAATTAAGTAAACAAACCTTCCGAGTCAATACATGGCAAACTCACCATTAGCCCTGTTCGTGTTTAAAATTTTCAGCCGGCAGTTAACAGTTATGTATTTGAGCAGCCATGCTACCGTGCCACCCAACATAATAAAAAAAAAGTGTGCCTGTCTGTTGATTCACGGAGATGATCTGCATATTGGCTTGGTTGGCAAATCATCCAATATTTTCAGTTTAGCATGGAATGAAAGAAACGTTTTACATTAACCTAGAGAGCTAAAGGTGACAGCTCTCCGTCGGCAGTAGTAACAAAGTTAATGAATACTACCGCATAACATTTCCAAGAAGAAATTTATTGTCAGAGCGCTAATGAATAAACGAATGTAAATTAGACTGTAAGTGTGAGGTAACGCCATGTCTATCTGATTTTTTTATGTAATAATAGAACAATTTCTAACATTATTTTATTTGTAGGTCATTTGGTTTTATTTTTCCCTGAGTTTACCATATTTCCAATTCTCAGCAATATGCAGCTATATTCAATAGGTAATCTCTGTGCAGCCAGTTCGTGTTAACACGCTTGTAATCATTTGGAGCATAATGGCCGCCAGAATATGGAATAGCTCGGCTGAAGTGTTGGCCTGTCCACCCACGACCTGTGTGGGGCATGGCGTGTGTGCAGAAGTCGGCTTCACAGTCTGGCCCTTGCGTATAAACATAGGTGGCAGGGACAACTGCAGAAAGCCTACTCGTACAGTTACAAACCTGGTGACTACACCTGCAGTCCTCAGGTTTGAAAAGTCAGTCGGGTAACCGTTTATCCAACCAAACGTGTACATCCGATACGTATAAGGGTAACGGAGAAGCATTCTCAGACGACTCTCTCCCATCCCGCCTTCCCTCCTGAATTCCCCATTCAAAAACCGACCTAATCGACAACGAAGGGCGCCGTCTTCTTCAAAAATGTGGAAAGTGCCGAAGGCTGGATGATCATATTCCCCTATATATAGGTGACGGTTATGAACAGGACCTCCCACGAAGCGTTGAAACGATCTTCCCGGAACTGAACGAGGGAGGCGTTGACCATTTTTCCTTTCGTGTTCTCCAATGCCATCGTCTTCTTCCACCATGTCTTCTTCTCCCCAAAGTGTATCTTCTCTCAAGATGTCGCGTCTCTCTCTCCCACGTATTGACACCCATGGCGCTGGAAAGGTACAGGCGGTTGTTGTGTTGAGCCACGGTTCTTCCCCTAAGAAAAAAAAACGTCTTTACCTGTATCATCAAAGTCCTGGTATGAGGTAATTTTGAATGTTATTAACGTTTCACAAATCACTAAGTATTAACTAATATTTTATTTTTTCTATTTTTAAGTGTACGAAAAGCACCTAGACGATAAATGACAAATTTACATACTTTGGTAATGCATGGTTTGCCATCCAGGTCCTTGGGTAATAGCGCCCTATTCTGCCTGAATCATTATACTCCTGACCTAGCAAAACTGTACATGTTATTACTTCTCAGTTCTTACCAAGTAAGAGGTCAAGGGCATACAAGCTGACCATGCGCGCTGCGGTGCTCCCTTTCCAGTTGCCCGGACTGTTGGTACAGGCCCACACGCCGACCTTCGCCTCAAGTAAAAGGGTTATCCTGCAGTTATACCCGCTATATAAACCTAGATGGTGGATCTTCTGACGACCTTTGATAAACAAGAGAAAGAGGCCTGGTTAATGTACTCATTAGTTGACACCAAACTTAGGTAGAACTAGGGAATATATAATCAAAAAGATGAAGGTGACATGGGGCGAAATACAGCTAAGATTCCATTGACACGGTTGCGTTCGTAGTGCCCGGTCTTGGCATGTGGTCAGGCCCCGGTCGCTTCTTTTAATACGGTCGTCGGTGTATGAATTGATAGGAATTATACATAACATATTTATCTTGTGTATTTTTATGTACTTACATATACTGACATTAATTATTCCTGTAATAACAACAATTGCAGTAAACGAAAAAATGATATCAGCAACTCGATTAGAAACAGACAGATGCACTTTGCAGATCACTCACCATTCAATGAGCGGATTTTTCACAAAACAGATTTAAAAGAAATAAATTTGTCTTAAACTAAGTTTCCTTGCAGAGAACGTCATTCCCCTCATGGCATATGCTTTTAAGCACGTGTGGTCCTGGGCCACCCTTAAAAAGTGACGTATGCAGTTTAACAAACTACGGAATTCCTTGTTCCAATGCGTTTGATGGACGAGTCGCTACATGGTCCGACATTATGACGGATGGTTCTGTGGTGCTACAGGATCAAAAGTTGTCTTACCAGCATGTGTACTTTAACAGTTGTTCCTTGTATTTGACGGAGAACTAGAACCATAAATGAACATAACAAAAAAATAGGCTGATAAGGGGTTAGGCCTACTTTCCAAAAAAGACGTGGGATTAAGGGCAGATATGCAATTAATGCATGTTGTATCTTCATATACAGCTGTTCTCATTGTTCTTTATTTTTTGCATATTTCTTTTAGTTAAAGTAGAATTTCTGTTTCGTGCCACGGTTTACACTATTTTACATAAATATTGCAGTTAGCGTCGTTTAGCTTGAGCCCAGCTGATGCATTATAACACACTATCCAGAGTTAGCTTTTGTTAAACCTACCTCGATACATTCCAGTCCTCCAAGCTAAGGCGTAAGTAAAATCAACGTCATCAACCGGAAATCGGGGCTTGGCCAACCTCCATGACGGATCAAGCAGCGAGTTGGAAGACCTGTAGATCTCCCGAAGTGCTCGTTCATCGAAGACCTGAGCCCCGTTCTCATTCTGTGTTTAAACAGATTATTTTAGGATCGAAAGGAATTTTACACTTAAGAATATACTAAAGTTTCCGTCCGAGTTACACGTACATAGATGAATGCCCCGGTTGGTTTGTTTGTCTGTTGAGCAACATTTCTCAGACTTATTTAAGGATTTGAATGAAATTTTCAGGATAGCTCGGCGATGTCTTCTTTAACTATGATCCGCATGCGGAAGGCGGATTAAGGTGGGTGCTGACTGGGCTGCAGCTATGGGATTCAGGTATTTAGCAGGCATTAGCAGGCATTAGAAATGATTTTAAAATGTGTGTAAAAAGAATTTCACGGCTTGACTAACTTAATGAGGACTGAGGGTTGTGTAATGTTAGCAATGTGACGTGTGATAACTTGACCATAACTACAAAATCTCCGACAAATTACCTGCAAGCGATTAAAATTGTTATTTCAAATCTGAGTGCGATTCAGGTTAGATTTATAGAACCTCGTATAATAGTGGACCCTCCAGTGTTTTACAACACGTCTAATACATGCTATGAATATTAGCCATTATCCAAATGTAGTCACTGTCCGTTAGATAATTGGCGTGATCCCAGTACCTGTATCTATTTCGCAGTGTGTTTGAGAGGGGGAGGGAATAAATGAAAAGAGGAATATGTGCAAAGACTGTTACGAAGCCAATTCATTCAGGGGAAAACACTGGGCCGATCCGGGCTTCGAACCCAAGTTGATGGCGCACAAGCATGCTTCACTAGCAAGACAGTTCGGTCCACTTTTTTGTCACCCCGTAACACACCCTATCTTAAGAGCGTTCTGCTATCAGAACAAGACTAATTATCCCAGAAGTCACACTTTGGTGAGCTTATTCCCTGGACCACATAGTTAACCGTCACGTTGGACGAGCCCCCATTTTGTTACGAAGAAAAATGGTTCAGGGAAAACCCTGGGCCGATTCCGGATTCGGACCTATGTCGGTGACGCACAAGTCCGGCGTACCAACCGCTTCGCTAAAAAGCAATCTTCTCTAGCGAGACAGTTCGGTCTGCTTTTCTGTTACCCCGTTACAAGACACAATACCAGACATGATCCGGTAAAGCTGCACTGTAAAGACCAAACACTGAATTTCCACAGTTCACGGCCTAGATTATGAATTTAATTTATTTAAATGAATTTATTTTGATTTAAATAAACATGAAATGCCCCTCGTGTTATTAATGATATTATTGTTTCACATCGAGGACTGCAACTATATAGAGAATTCAGTGAATGTTATTATTAAAGTTTGGAGGCTGGCCCTTCCCCTTAATTTTCATTAATCTCGATAACATCTCTGCATGTGCAAAGAAAATGAATATACGTCACTGTTAATGAATTTATTAATTCACTTTTATTATCATTGACTATATTAATGACTTTCCCACTAAAATTAGGAATATTCAAATTGATAGTGTAACAATACGCATATCGGCTTCATACTCCTCATACTTATTATAAACCGCATATGATAAAGCGGCTGAAAGTCAATAAGATTACAATTCAGCTTTTTAATCGTCTACAAATCAAGAAATGTTCATTTTTTCAGAAAATTTGTGAACTACTAGGTTACTGTCAAGCCAACCTTGTCACAGAAATGTGTTATTAACAATATAGTTCATCATTAAGAAAAGAAGCATTTCAATTGACTTGTCCACCTCAGTGGAGTATAATCAAGACAACATGTAAATCTTTAGGAAACCATTACATTCTTCAGATGTCGAAGCACATGGAGCTCAGACGTGATTTGTATTTGGCATTGTGACCTTCAGTAGTACGTCTTTTGAGTTTCGGCACTACAAATGCTCACAAACCATAAGGGATGAAGGGTACCTGTTTTGCACATAAGTTTAGAAACATTATTTTTATCAATATCTTAATTTATAGAGGGCTTACAGATTTTTTAATAAGAGTAAGTGACAATTTGTCAAAATGAAAATATTAGAAGGAAAGATGATAAATATTCTTTAGGTAGCAGCAATACCTGGTTATGACAATCATGAACCTGACTTCTTGAGCAGAGTTTTTGTTGACTTTGGTATAAGTACACTAATCGGGGATAATGCACCACTATACATATACTACCATGTTCTCATTGTTTAGTGTTACGTCGAGTTTTTATGAGTTTGAACAAAATGTGGCCTGATCATACTCCGGTGGCGGATCCGGGGGTGGGGGGTGGTTGGGTCCAATGGGTCCGGACTCCTTCCTTTTGATGAGGGTTTAAAACCATTTTTTTTTTCCGGCCCGGAGCCCTCCCTTTTTTGACCAAAAGACTTTGTTATAAGTTTTCTTACGCGTCCTCTAAGGTTGGACAACGTGGAGTACCAAGAAAGGTGGACCTGAGACTACGATACCGTTATGCCAAATCGCTTCTACCATGGAGGGTGAGTCGCGTGCACAATTCTTCTTGGTATCCTTGAAGAAGAACTGTCAATATGGTGGTCCCGTAAACTACATATGTGAATGAGACTGGCCAAACTTTTTACCAGTTGAGATGGACATATGAATTTCACACTGGAGTACTTATATATGGCCGAGCTCTAATGCAAGAACTGTATTGATCTAAAGGTTATGAGGTCAAAGGTCAAGGTCACAGGACCCACCTATTTAGAAAGATTATTAGTGCATTTTAAGCAAAATTTATTATCCCAAACCTTCCATCTTGCTCATATAGCTGACCTGCCAATAGGAAAAGAACCTGATTGATTTCGTGGTCACAAGGTCAAATATCAAGGTTACAGGTAACATCTGTCGCCATATTTGTTTTCAGATGATACAAAAGGTCAAGGCGACATGACACACTTCCTAAACAAGATTGTGGATGTATTTTAAGGCAAATTGTTCATCCCAAACCTTCCGTCTTCCACTTAGCACACCTGCCAATAGAGGGAGGTTCCTTTTGATTTTTGGGTCACTAGGTTAAAGGTCAAGGTCACAGGGCCCATCCATTCACAAATTAGCTTGTGGATGATAATTCCAGTTTTGCTCCAAAATAATCATAGGAACCATATTTTGAAAGAGTTCATAATCCTGTCCTTTAAAACAAATTCAGCTGGGCGTCGAGACCCATGGGTCCCTAGTTCTCTGAGCTAAAACGGTCCCACTTTGTTTTACAGGGGGAGCCTTCTTGTATTTGATATGCCTTGCCCCCTAACATCCGGGGATGGATGCATAAGACTCCAGGTTATTCTTTGTGATTACCTATACTTACTTGATGTCCGACTATTATAGCAAGGACACTGCTCAACTCGTGCTTAGTTAGTGACGTTTCCATAGTGCATTAACTGTGCTGTATTAGCCAGCTAATCTTAGAGGATTGACTCTTCCCAACACTTAACATTACGTTTACCTTTCCTCCGCTGAGATGGAAGTTCATCCAGCGCGCCATATCCTCCGCACTTGCAAATAGTGACGCCGAAGGTCCGATTTCATTTAAAAACCTGAAAACGCATTCATTATGGATCTATTTAATTCTATTCACATTGATTTTCATTATATATTTATATATATATATATATATATATATATATATATACTTTGTGTCAGCATTACTTGCAGTGATATACATTTTTTTAT
The DNA here is from genome assembly GCA_026874595.1 of Sipunculus nudus. Lineage (NCBI taxonomy): Eukaryota > Metazoa > Annelida > Sipuncula > Golfingiida > Sipunculidae > Sipunculus > Sipunculus nudus. Next base: position 14,346,751 of record CM049315.1, on the reverse strand, counting down.
AACAGCTGATTTCAAACAATAATTATCAAAAGATATCCATATAGCCTATTAAACAGAGAAATGTTGTGTTTTTACACTTTTGAACGTGGCAGTTCACACATTTCAAACTCGCTTAAATATATGTTTTATAATGCAACATATAATTAGAATGGCATCATTTTATTAATTTGTCAAATATTTGTTTAATTTATTATAGAGATTTGTAAATATAACAGTATATTAAAATAAGTTGACTGATGAATGTGGTAATTACAGACGGGGTATGGCTTACGGTATTTGAACGTTTTCTGGGTTCCTAGAGATGTTTCCTTGGTAAACCGTGTGACCCCAAGCCACCTCGTCCCAGTCCGAACCATGGATTTCAATTCCAACCTTTGCACCAGTCATCCCTAAGAAAAAGATCTAAAGCCAGTCAGTATTAAAGGCCCATCTAATATTGAAGTATTGTTGTAGGTTTTCTAAGTTTTAAGTTTTTCTAAGATCTGTATACAGATCTAATACATTCTCAAGGTGACAGTTTGTGATTAAAATTACACTCTGTAAGATGACGTCTAACAAAATTAAAAAACTATGGCATTAACGTTATCATAATTATCGTGCTTTAATTTTTCTTTACAGGACAAAACACAGACTATTCAGGTTATCATTTATGTACATATCGCTGATAAGCCAATATTAACATCATGATATTTTTCTTTTGACACCTGAACACGTGCATGTGATAAGAAATAATAATGGCGTGATGATAAAACGTCTCACCGAGAGGTTCAAATATTTTCTCTCTTATGAGCTTCTCCCATGTCTTGTCAGTTTTGACCTCCATCGCGCGGGCCGCCATCACATACGGGTAGTTGGTATATCGGTACGTCAACCGGAAGTCATGTTGTGGCGGGAAATGTGCCATTCGTCTGCAGTGTTAAACCATTCCCTCTGTTATTTGTCACATATAAGAAAAAAAGGAGTTTCAATGCCTGTCAAAATGGGTCTTTAGCTTTGGGTGGTAGGATATTTGAATTTCCTTTCGGATTCTATTTCCAAGGAATTAATGATAATAATCTGATAATATGGATTTTTATATTTCGAGACATAGCTCTTAATCTGCTTTTTTGAGCTCTCAGCAAACGCATCTCTCTTATTCATTCGCAGTGTGGTATCCTTCGTCAGAACAGGCCCTGATGTTAAAATTTTATTTTCCGACGATATGATGTTTTATATTTTGTTGATGTCATAGCGGATTTGATTCGAGGCATAATGGAGGGAATTCATTGGTGATTTTTAGTGTTTTACGCTGTTGCCAACAAACAAACCACGAACGACCTCTTTGTAAATCCAACATTATTTTTCATGCTAGCTAGTAGTTTTATTCTGAGAGTGCCTAGTAAGAGCTAAAGAAAATATCTCGGAAAAGGTGTTGGAAGGTGTTTTTGTGTATTTTGGGCAACAAGTAAGCCTCACCGGAAGCTTAGCTACACAAACCATAATGCGCTATGTAGTGAACAACAACGGAGTTCATTTAAATGCACGTGACTGTCAACACTTCTGTCAACAGTTCTGCTTTCTTTGCTTTACAGCGCCGCAGAAAGGCCTCGTATCCAATCAGATGTTTTGCAGCGCCTCGTGTTCGTGTGGCCCGGGCCTTTCAGAGGGAACTCCATTATTCTCAATTAGGGAGTGGGGCACCCGGCCAATGTAAGAATAAAAAAATACATTGGAAAAAGGATTGCGCGTGTATAAGTAGTGGCAATATCAGGTACAGGCGTATTTTGTTGATTTTTTTCTTTTATACTAGTGATTAGTGGCAACACGAAACAGCATAGCATTACCTGACAATATCCTCCCTGGAAACATTCAAACATGCCATCGATACACCCCAGTAGTTGGGAATACCTATCCTGTGGGAGACGGCATCCCGTAGCGAACAAAGCTTTGTCCGGAAATCTCCGGGAAGAGCGAATTCCGGAATAACCTCCCGAAGTGGCGCGTCCCACGAAAGCTCTCCCTTGGCAACAAAGTCGGATATTAGAGTTGTCGTAAAAGCCTTAGATATGGATGCTATGGCGGTTATTGTAGTCGCTGTCATTGGCAACTTACGTTCGTAATCACGCAACCCATATCCCTTAGTGTATACAGTCTGACCATCTTTCACGAGTGCAAGAGAGAGTCCAACCACATCTCGACATTGCATAGTTTTCCTGACAAAAGTGTCCAAGTCTGTTTTCTGTTGAGGTGACAGTGCGTTTGAAAACGCCCCAACACTCAGATACAGTAATGCAGTTTTGAAGAGGAGCATGTTCTCGTGTATACAGTCATTCTGGTATTGAGATCAAGCAGAATGATCGGCTCATTTAACCGACTATAACGTATTTATCTAATAGGACAAAGGACAAAGGTAATATAGGAGCCTTATCTTTTTATGATAAATAAGTAGTTACTTGCACATCAAGGTAGTTTTGCATTAACGTGAATGCACTGCAGTCGACATATTATAATTAATTACATTTGTTCTAGTCTAGTCGGTAAATATAATTCACCGCATCTGGGGATATGATAGTTTGCTTTACATTCTACCGATAACGTATCCAGTCAATGAACGTGGTCTATTTTTAATACACATTGACATTAATGTAAATGTATATAGATAGTTATGCTCTTGATTATATGCACTTAGTAGCATACCGTATACCTCCAGTTCCGATCTAGCTGTTACATTAAGCCTCTAAGACCCAATCCTTTATCAAAATAAATGGTTACCTACTAGCCTTTGGCTTTTTACTTAGCAGATTTTATATGTTTTAATACAGAATAATCAGATTAATAGTAGGTATTTAATTCTAAGAGATAGGTGCAGTAGACCATATTCCCGATTGCATTAAAGGTCAGCAATCGCTGAGCTAGGGAAGCCTCCAACCGCCCACTCCCGCCCCCCCCCCCCCCAATGGCGCCAACAGAACATTAACCCGCCCTCCCTTTCTCACTCCCCGCCCCGCCGGTCTTCAATCCCCCACCTACAAGTATTCGCAAGGAAATAGGATATCTTGGATAGGCTATGTAGCTTGAAAATAAGGCTGGGGTAAAGTGCAAATATATTACCTGTCAGGCCAAAAAAAATTATAGGTATGGTTCTCAGGCACCGCCCGCATCAATTTTAAACCCCCGCATCAAAACTTTTTATTTTGATTTTCAATTAAAACTTTCCAATTATGAGCTGCTGCCGCTCCGACATTCTTTCAAGAAGATAAATCATACAATTTCCTTTTTTTTTGTAGTGCTTTTACTTATTTAGCAAAATAAAACTGCTGTTTTCATGCTTTTCCCTTATCATTTGACATTTTTATCGAAACATACAAAAAAATTAAAATAAAAAAAGCGCCCGCCCGCATTGATTACTGAAAAAAAGTGCCTGAGAACCATACCTTTTTTTTATTTTGGCCTCACAGTTATATTTTTTAGTTTTTGAAAGCCAGATGTATTTCAGAGCATGCGTCACTAGAACAGAACTGAGCGACGAGGGGGATCGGCCATGGGGTGGACCATTTAATATGAGAACAAGGTCACAAAGAAATGCCAGACGACAAATTTATCACCTATGATTATAATTGTGTCCCAAGTTCAGTTTTAAAAAAATCATCGATACTGGAAATCTTACCCCAACAGGGGCAAAACCGAGCGTTAACATCACCCGACTATTGAGTGTTTGGCCTTAAAATCCAAAGTCTAGATAATAAAAGTCAGATGTTTATTTCCACTGTCCCCCATCAACCGTCTGTTACCTAATATCTGAACAGACACTGTTTCAGTTGCGTGTTTAAAAATGTATTTTTGGTGGCGACAACAATGTTGACCTAGTTTCCGCTGGCCAAGATAGCCAGGATAAGTCATTGACTATTAATGTTGTAGCTTTTGTATCATAGCTGAGAATTCCTTAGAGGAAGATAAATAAAATATGTATAAACTAAGTTGAAATTTCTGCGGAATTTTAAATTTTGTCGATCGCAATATTTGACATGTGATGTGTTTGCATACATCATTCTCAACTCCCGATAACAATTGTTCCGCTCTTTCCCATGGTGTAAAAATGTTTTTGGAAATAACATCCTGCAATAATTAGGACATATACTTGTTTCTTTATGTATTTATTTATTCCCTGGTTTGTTGCGCACTTGTGAGTTCTAGCCATGTGCGGCGCCCGTCTGTCGTCTGTCATAGTATTGCAATCACTAGCAGCTTTTCTGAGCAATGCCTGGACAGATACCCCCGCAACTTTGTATAATAGTGTCAAATGGACCAAGCAGGCCACCGGCCGAATTGGCGGCTTAAATTTGCTTTGGTCTGATCAAATTGTATATTTATCTGGGCAATGTATCTGTAAATGTCTCAGAAGTATTTGTAAATATTATTTCATCAGTTTACCTTTATATTATAAAACTACTGAGTGGGGCCTTGGCTTGTTTGTGTACTCTTTTCATCAGCTGGTTCGTATTCCTCAGTTCCTTATACTGGAAATTACTTTAGTCAACTCAGTTTGTTGATTACTCTCAGTTTTACCAGTGATGAAAGAAAAATATTATTATTCAGGTTTTTTTTTTAAAGAATAAACAAGAGTATGTGTAGCAATAAAAAAAATCTTTGAAAATGCACACATCATTCCATATATTTGTTTGCAGGAGCGTGCTTTTATAATCCATTTATTGCAGGGGATGTATTATGTTTTTTTACACATGGATGGCTCATCCTGATTTATTTTGTTGTGTTAATTAGGCCTAATCTGCCTTTTTTATTTTAAAGTCTCAAGACTCTCTTTAAAGTGTTAATATGTTCCAGGTTTTTTTTATATTATTCAAACTGCTGTCCTCAGAGCCGTTTCAATATTATGAAATTTTTTCTATACGGTCTTGTACGAAAATTTTTTATATTTTTTTTATGTAGCCATAATGGTGAGAGTCGATTTTGAGTTTACGCGATTGACAGAGATGCACAATATAGTACCTGTGGTTATCAGTTCTTGTGATGGTGAAGAAGCCGAATGGGAAGGTGATACTTTGTATCGATCCGAAACCGTTAATTAAAAGCCTTGAAACATAACCAATGCCCATCCCTGACTATTCATAATATATTACCAAAATTATTGAAAGCTGGTGTGTTATTGCATCTAGATTTGGAACAAGCAGTTGTTATCTGACAACATTCGTATTACCATAATGCAGGTAGCGAAATGAACTAATTCTCCAGAAGAATTCAAGAGATGAATGGATGAGGCTCTGGAGGAACTGGTGTTAAAACCACATATGATGACATTCTGATATATGGTATTGGAGACAGTAATAAAGAAGCAGTAAGAAACCGTGATAGGAACCTTGTAGCATTGCCAGAGAGATATTTATTTCGACAAAGAGACAACACTACAATGTAATACTAATGAGTTGTTTACTCCAAGAAGGACACCCAATAGCATAAGCTTCTCCATCACTAATGGCAACCGAGTGCCATTATCCACAACTCAAGAATGACCTTTAAGCCGTGCTATTCGAAAACTGGAATTTCGTAGATTTACCCTGTGGTCATTGAAAAATATCTGCAAGAGAAGCCTCTCAGCTCCAAAAATACTGCTGGGATTGCTGCTAATGCTACAGAAATTTGATTTTGAGGTTACCTACAATAATGGAGCCAAAATGTATGTAGCTGATGCACTCATTAGGGCACAACTGCCACCCTGTGTTATAGTGAGAAAATCAGATGAGACACTGACCATTGACATCCGGCCATAAGTGAAAACTGAAACTGAGCACATAGATATGTTACACTATATGCCAATCACGGATGATCATCTTAGCCTAGTTGAGCAAATAACAGGACAGGATTCTGAATTAAACACTCATAGAGAGTGAACAACTGATAAGTTTTATTGGACATTTAATGGCTTCAACAGATCTACTGAGTCAAGGTGTCCATATTCTGTGAGCTCCGGGTAAAAAGGCATTATTGTTAGCACCCTGAATGTCAGATGGGCACAAATTGTGTTTGTTAGCTCTTGAAAATTTTCGCAATACATCCAAGAAAATTCTGGACAAATTGTATTTGAAACTTTAAATTAGGTCATGATGACCTATATTGTGCAAGCTACAGGCCAAAATCATGATTTGAACTCCCAGAGTGATCCTTGATATATTTTTGGAAACCCTGAAATGAGGTCATGTTTACATGTATTGTGTGAGCTACGGGCAAAAAAAAAACATGATTTCGAGCAGTGAGACAGCTTACAAAATGTATCAGTCTGCATTAAAATTTTGTGATATATCATCCAGGGACGTTCTGGGCCATTCTCCTGTGAATCCTGAAATAAGGTCCTTGTGAACTACATTCTGCGAGCTAAAAGAACAAACATGTTTTCATTACTGAGAAAATCACTGGGTCCAGATCATAACCGTTGGACATGAAACCTTCTAACTTAAAATTCAAGGTCTTGGGCAAATCTTTTTTAACACAAAAGATTAGCTCATATTGGCCATATATCGGAAAACCTAGTTTTGACACCAAGACAGTCAGACACCCTTAATCTTGACTGCAGGATCTAGAAACGTCTTTCTTAATGTATATGGAGGTCATTGTAATATCTCCCTGAAGGACCGAAATAAGATCACTATGGCCTATGTTCTGCAGGATATGTGAAAGAACATGATTTGATCAATTTGTTACAGTTGGGTAGAGAAACTATTAGTCTGTTTAAGATCCAGGGAGGTCTCAATAAAATTCTTTGAAAACCTGAAATTTGGGCACTGTGACATATACACTGTGAGCATTTAGCGCCATATAAGCTGGAAGCAAATCGTAGTAGTTGGACATTTAAAATTTAGCATATTGGAAGTTCCTGGTAAAACCTTGAAAACCCTTAATAAGGTCGCTGTTTCCTTTTTTTCTAAGGCCTATGGACAAAAAGCATGACTCTGAGCACCCTGGGTTCAGTCTTGCTATTGTTCAAAGTTCCTTAAAAAATATTTATTAGCGGACCATACCATTAATAATAAATACACACATCGCCTTGACATTAAATTCAGCTTAGTGTCAAAGCCCATGGACCACTGGCTAACTTGAAAAGAAGGATGAAACGATAGAAAACGCTTACACTTATCATAAATAGAGATTAACATGTGCAAAGTAACAGAAAATGTTGCAAAATAATTACACTATATCATTAATCAACTCACAAACGATGTCTGTGTCATTTTTTTGTTAACAACAAGGGCGTTTTTTCACAGTTGAAGCTACCGAACTCAGCTGACCGCATTTGATAAGGGTATTTTTCAAAACATACCTTTCTTGAAAGAAAGTTTCTTTTTTATATAAGGAAACTGTATACGAAACTTTGCTTAGCATCGGAACTATAAATACAATTAACCATCACAGTGAAATAACTAAATCTTAAATATTCGTTTTAAATTTCTTTTAAGGGATATTTTTATTGTACTCGGATACTTCTTTGGACTCAGACTCCAAATGACTCGCACTCAGAGAGGGTGGATTTGACTTCGTGTGGCCCGGACTCCGACTTTCACACTGACTCGAAAGGTGGGGACTCGACTTCCTCACAGTTCCCAAGTGCTTTATATTTCAGGACTGTGCGAAATACTATTTTTTATTTTCCATTATTAAGTGTATATTAACATTGTCGGATAAAATAGAGCTGCTCATTTGGCGTAGCTATTATACACACTCAAAACCATATAATGTTAGGTTACTGATGGTAAAACCGAATTTGCCACCTCAGGTGGTATTTTTAACCCCCTCTTGCACAACGGACTCGTACCTTTGTATCAAAGTCTTTCTTTATGGTCAGTAGGATATAACTGCACCTTGTAAACCGTGTTGTAACGAATGGGGCTACTTACCTATCCCCCAGGAAAAACCGAGTGTACATAAAATATCGAGCAAGACATTTCGGGCCATGCAGGCGTTGGGAAATGGGGGAGGGGGGTCATTTATGATGACGATTTAAATCGAGTTTGTTAATGAGCTTGTGAGACCGTACTTTAGACTAGAAATGATGTATTCTAATGAACGCAAGCCACCCCCATTCACTTATTCAGTCGAGGAGGAGTGACTATACATTTATGAATATTCCTTTATGAAGATTCTTGGTTCGGACCATGTGTCGGATTAGCACCAAAACCTGATCGACTCTTCATTTGCCTAATTCCAAAATGCCTAGAGCATTTCATGAGATTTCTTTCATGATTGCGTGAGTTATTTTGTGAACAAACACACACAAACACAGTCAAAACCATAACCAGGCGGAGGCAATTCCGAAGTATCTTCTCTTGTCATCGAAAATACAGACCGTATAAAATCCCCCCCAAAAAGACATTCTGTCTATTGTGTCTCTAACATTATAGTAGCACATTTGAACAGAGGTCATTATTGACCAATTGTGCATTTATGTCCACACGCTTAAAACCTCGGTTGTGTCCAAGAGATTCGTTGGACTAAAACATTAATATTTTTAAGGTCGTGTTCGTGAAAAAAATCAAAATGTCTCCTATCCATTGAGTATGTACTATTAATAATTTTTGAAAAGTTGTTGGCCGAGAATCAAATTGTGAATTGTAACGGTTGAAGTTACAGAGGTATACAATATTTCGCCTGTATATAAGGTAAAATTAGTCTACCACGTCATTCTCTAACATAATTTATTACCATATATCAAAACAATGGGTGATGTTTCACGCGATTCGCAAATTCTTAGACATGAATATTCGCGGACATAACTGCATTTACTGTTCTTCTTCGTATAAATCAGAAGCATATACACACAAATATAACGGACACTTCTAACCAAAGAACAAGTGAGACAATTGAAAAAACTCCTTAGAATCATGAAATGAGGTCACCGGGAGGCTTGGTTTAGAAATGTTTACATCAGTTGCTGCCTCTAAAATTGCTCGCTATTTCAGTCATAATACATTTATTTTATAGACCGTCAGATGATATCAATCTTATTTCTCAGCTATGGTTTGATAGAAAATCCACGAAAAGTTTATCAATTGCATAAGGATAGTGGCAATATCGGCATCTTTAGCTCATCTGACCCTCACAATGGTTGCGTCGACTGCAATCCTTGCACGAAAGTTGACCCAAAGTATGTTTCACATTTTTTTTTTCAAATATATGTATAGATATAAGAAAAACAGGAAGTAGCCTTTCTAGCTAAGCTACTAATAAATCTAAAACAATAAATTGGATACATATTGATTCAATAATAACCTCGGGTGTGAAAATTTGAGACCTTTCACATCTGTGGAAATAAGTACTTTTCCTTTAGTTGTGCAGATGGGGGTCTATCGATCGATATATGCATTTATTTGTCAGAAAAGCCATTCCATTATATATATATATATATATATATATATATATATATATATATATATATATATATATATATACATAAATGTATATCCCTGTCAGAATGAAAAATTCTATTTCTCTGGGGGAACCAGTTCTTCAGACCTCTTATTCTTCTCTCGAACAACATGTATGGAACAGACATAATTGATTTATTCTTAACCTTAGTATCCCGTCAATTAAGGAAGAACCTTGCAGAGGTAGAGTGTCAGGAGGTCTAAGTTCAAGATCAGGAGGAAAGCTTATTCCCACTTTGATTTTCAGATGATAAAATTCCAAAGGTGAATGTTAGGCTATAATGACATGACCCATAGGTCACGTGTTTTTGTAATAAATTAAATCTACTTTTTATCTGTTTTAGGCTGATATTTGGAATCATGTGCGGTTTTATCTTGGTCACTGGTATTATGAATTTGCTTCACGTATCTGAAGTTAACCGCTTTAAAACAAGAATTTCGGCCTTTCTAACAAGTGAAAATAATATGGGAACCATTAAGAGGCCCCATGTGGCGCTGCATTGTGAAAACATCAGCAGACCGATACAAGTGCAGTACAATACCCTTGGGCACTGGCAAGTCAATAAGGAGGATAAGAAACAAACATTCGTGTATTCTGCGTATTTTGACGACAGAACAATCTTAGGCAATCGGACATTCATCCGCATAATAGGAATATCCACTGAGAATGAACAATCCTTTTGTCATCTGTGGTACGACGAGTATGATTTTCCAGTCGTCGCAACAGCAGAAGTGACCACCGCCGCTATTCTGAGTAGAAAGTCTAACGGGGTTTTGTTCCACCATCTCATGTATTCTTGCTTGGTTCCCGACAACCATCCGGAGCCTAAATACGTGTCCGTTGTATTTGGAGAGTGTGTCAAATCCACAATTTATCTACCAATCATTACACCCGAAAAGGGAGAATGGGTCGTGGAGTTTGGTGTATGCGTTTCCTCAACATATAATGCTGTTAATACAGACCGCTTCATAGAGTGGATGGAATTCAACAAACTCATGGGCGCTAGAGAGATGCATATTTATGACACGTTAATTGATGATGCAATCAAGCCAGTATTTCGTTACTTCGAAAAGGAAAAGTCCCTTTTTGTTCATACAATGCCGCCTCCGATCATTGATTCTACAGTGGAAGGGAACCTTCTTGTGCAGTCCGCCTCCTTGAATGATTGTATGTTAAGAAATATGTACCGGTATCGTTACATCTTTATATTCGACATTGACGAGAACATTGTACCACGAGACACAGAGAACTACCACGATATGCTCGAACGCTTAGTTGAAGTGCACAATCAAACGGAACCTGGTGTTATATATACTTTTCGTAATACATACCATTTCTTGACCCTGCGACCAGATAATTCATATGCGAAGTTTCTTATGATGTTACAGTATAGAAAACATGCGACACCTAGTGAACCACGTTGGAATCCAAAGTCCATGTTTGACCCGAGGAGGTGTTTATGGACATTCAATCATTACTGTATCAAGCAATTTCCTAGATTACCTAGGTTATTTGATGCAGGAACGACAGTTGCTCTAAGCCATCACTACAGAAAAACATGTCACCCGAAAATGAGCATAAACGATTGTAATCAGCTGATATCAGCCGCTAAAGAGGACAACGTTATTTTAGCCTTCAAGGATTTATTAACTAATGCTGTGCAGACAAGCAGAATGCAGATTGGTTTACTTAATTAATACAGAAAAATGACAACAGCAATAAGTATTGGTTATAATTGAAACAATTACAGGTCATCAAATAATATAACTAAGGATAAATAAAATGAACATATATGTTTAAATATATTTACAGTGTGTAGTAAGCATTATTGGGAAAAGGTTGTATTTGTCGCGATTTACTACATCAAAATGTCCTTCCTTAAAATTTAGGATCACATGCCCAAGTTTTTGTTTACTGGTTATAGGGATATGAACAAGCGGGAATGCATAAGCCTTGAAGCCTCCGAAAACCGTCTTCTTGGACGAAGAGGGAGAATTTCTCTTGACCATAAAACAGAGGTTTGTCGGCTAAAAAAATCAACCCTGCCTCCAACAAAAATATCTCTGAATTGGAAATCAAAGCCGTTTCCAACGTCTTTCAAGTTGCCTGCTCATACGTATCTCAATTTTTGTCTGACGGTATAAGATGAGATGAGGGTGATATAGGTATTTATTTTACCAATCAAATATACTGGATAGTGTATCCTGTTTGTTAGCAATTTAATCTGATATATTGGTTTGTCAACAGCACACATATTCCTGTATATACATATTACTGTACATTAGGGTGAGTCAATTTTGTATGCATGCTCGTATATAATTTTAGGCGTGCTTAGAATATATAGCATGACAGATGAAACAAAAATTACAATTACTTTTGAAATATCATAACTGAAATCTTTATTTTAAAAACAATTAAATAAAAAAATTTCAAATTTAGCAAAGTGTTTTATTGAGGTGTGACAAATAAAATCTGTACTGAAAATTCCCCCACGTTTTCGTATATCTAATTACGTCGGATCGTTTTTTATTCATTCCTCTCTATCTCAAATCGAATATCATCATCTTTGCTGAGAATTTACAAAGGGCCTCTTAGAAAAATCTGACATATTGGTGATATGACATGGCATTTGGCAGCAGCTGGATGACTGAATTATTTATTATAACCGTACTCACATAGAGTTCTTAAGAAACTTTTGCCAATAAAGGTCTGTTTGCAGTTGTCGAATTTTATCGCCCTTCAGCCACCTTGCGCCACCGGTTTATTGGGCCATTAAAATCAAAATCAGATACTGAGTATGCTTGAAAACCCATAAGCATTAAAGTTCATGTAGTGAAGGCTGCTACATACAAAGTACATTAAAGTAATTTAATCAGATGGAAATTTGCATTTGTGTCTAAAGAACAGTATTGAAGAAATTTGGGAGCAGGTCATACATATACCGCTGGGTGGTGGCAAGTTAGACTCTTTAGTTTATAAAGTGGTTTCCTGTGCCCAATGCCGCTGCTGAACAAACTGCAAATATATATATATATATATATATATATATATATATATATATATAATTTTCCGGAGGAGAAACAGATCCCCCTGAAAGAGATCGCACTTATCAAGAATTACGGAGACAAAACTGGTTCAGAATGGACCTTCGCATGTGTGACTTCTAGATTTCCCATTGCATTATAGACAGGCCAAGCAACAGAAAAGACAGGGGACAAAGAGAAACGAAATTCTTGATTAATTAAAAATACAGAAGCATCAGAGATGCAATTTACATCACCAGACGCAATGTTTGATAATTAATTTGGTCTGGCTGAACTTATAGTTGACATGCCCAGTACTTCCATTTGCTGAGTAGTTAGTACAATTCATTATATATATAAGTAATGTCGCTTTAAAAATGGTTAGGCCTATTTTCCAGAGTTACCATTACCAATTACTGCTTTTATCGATGCCAGCTTGATTCCCTTGTTCCCGTATTGCTCGGAATGCTTGCCGAGACTTTGACACATCTTTGTCGTAGCCCAAGCTACATGAATGGGTCATTATGAATTACACCTCTACATAATCAAACATATTTCTAATTGTGTAAAATGTGGTTAAATTTGTAAAAAAAACATTTTTTTCCTGTATATGTCGAAATAATGCAACGGGGATAGGACAAAAAGAAAAGGGTAACATTACAGACAGCACAAGTAACAGCAAAAACCTACTTAAGTTCGGATGATGATTTTTATCCGCAGTCAGACAAATAAATGACATAAAGATAATTCAACAGATCGGAGAGGAACCAACAAGAAATAAAACTATACCTTTACACATAGAAGATGTAAGAGTATGGATTGAACCAGATATATGATGACTGTATATAATTTTTTTTCATTGTTTACACCATATCTGTGACTGACGGACGGACGGAAAGACGGACCAATGTTCACCATTTCTGTGCCGACATCGGCTTCGGCGGGGGAGAAATCAGAATAGTGAGAATAGCACTATCAAAACTCACATTTTTTGTGTTGGGATATAACGTGTTGCTCCGACGAACAAAGAAAAATGAAAAGCCAACAGCTCATGAGCCTTCATTCTATATTACCGATTGATAGTTCCGGTGCGCAGTGAGAAGTATATCGGACGGACGAGAAATATATCGTGGTTCGAGCCATCCGAAACATGCTATTTCCAATATCCGAAACAACCCACCGGTCTTTGCAACAACAACAAAAAAAACATTCCACTTTAAGAACGCCGTAACAAGTTGAGTTTGCGTAAGCAGCACTCATTAAGAGCTATATGTTGGCAATGGCAGTGTGACCAATGTAAACCGCGAATGAGCAATAATCGGGGATGGGCTATGGAGTGTGCGACCTTGGGAATAAGGTCAACGTCGAAAATGCATATTCGGTGCAAATCTGATACCTAGGATTAATATTGTGCCCACAATTACCTTTTGAAAATTAGCCATGTTGAAGATCAAGAGCAAACATGATACCCAAAAAGATTGAAACGTTATAAAAACGATGGTTTTGCACTATGGGGTGGGGGCAAAGTAGGTCTGCCACCAAAACGTTATACACAAAATGAATATAGACAAACTCATAAAACCCTTATAAGACTTAACGTCCTAAATATGGGGACGCATAAATGTCATGAATATATAACACCAGTTACAATTTGACTGTGCACCTGAATCAGAGAATCGGCCATATTGTGGAAGTTTCAAAAGGGCCTAAAGCGCAACAGTGTTTGTACATACGGACTCATCTGCAAGTAGAAGTTTTTTTATGAGAATTTACTTTGTCATTTCTGAAAAAAAAAATCTTCTACAAGTGAGACATTGGCTATAGCTACATGTGAGCAAAAATGTTATCCGTCTTATTTTTGTCGCTTTACTTTTCTATACCAAGTTGCTTCCGGGCAGGCAATAAAGCATTAGACATAGCAGCTTTGAAGGTTAAAGTCATGTTGTCGTCTGAAGAATTTGTTTTTAACTTACTGCCTTCATCATTCCCTAATTCATATTTAACGATTCAAACTGTATATAGGTGTACAAAATATTGTGTACTAAAGGCATTTCGGCCTGATATAAACTACACACTCAAAGAAAAGCCCATCATTGTTGTTTATAAATGTTTAAGTACGTCAGTATAATAATCAAATTAGGAACTCGTGTATTTATGATACATTAAAGAATCGTTTTTTTTTTTCTTGTGGCCTTACTTTTTCGAGAGGTGAGTGATACAATGGCGTTACGTCTAAAATATAAGATGTGAGCATTGATTGTAAATGGTATTAATGTACACATCTAAATGGCATATTGCTGTTTTCCCTTTCCTTGTTGCCTCCCCAGTAGGGTATGCGTTCATCACTGTTCATGTGTTTGTGTCTGTTTGTTCACATCAAATTTTTCGCATTTTGGGATTGGGCAATTGAAGAATCATTATTTTTTGGTGTAGATCCGGCACATAATCCGGATCAAGGAACTTCATCAAGGAGAGACACCAATGTAAAGTCACTTTTGCAAGAATGAACCTGATAGTTAGGTGCCAGTATGGCATAAAATGCATATTTTGTGATTTTGCTAAACTTTCTGATTAGAATTTGGAAACAGGTATAATTTACTAATTTAAGACGTAAAAAAAAGAAAAAAGCTGTTTCCATCCTGGCAAATTGATTTATGACAGCCATCTTGGATTTCAAAATGGCCGCCATACTCAACCTAATTTGCCGATACCTCAGCACTGAAACATGCTAGAACCATGGGATAAAATTCCAAAGAACCATTTTTGGGGTCAAGGAATATAAATGTGACAATTTCAAAATGATACCATGGCAGCCATCTTGGTTTTCCAAATGGCCGCCACGAAAAACACCGATTTTCCTGAAAATATAGCCCTCAAGGATGCTGAAATAGTGGTTGAGGGGTAATATGAAGTCCTTTTTTTTAAAAGAGAAATTCTAATGTTTCGCACAAAAAAATACACTAACCAATGAAAAGACGGCACCCGTGTAATTTTTCATATGCATTTTTGAACCTCTTAACCTCCCTGAACCTGTACCGTCGTCATCACTTCTCAGTATTTGTGTCTTCATTTGATACCAGCCGTCAGACTGTATGTCTTCCAATAAGCACTATTAATTAAGAGAGACCCTCATTACTGGGATCAAGGGATGCAAGATATGTCTTTTAAAAATGTTCTCATGGGAGCCATCTTGGGTTTAAAAATGGCCGCCATCTTTGTTTTAAAAATGGCCGCCACAAAAAAAAACACCTATTTATCATGATACTTAAGCTATCGGGCCTGCTATAATAGTGAAATTAGTTTCTAAAAGTTCATTCTTATGGTTAAGGGATGCAATTTTTAGCATTTCAAAAAGATTTCGTGGATTCTCTTAATTAAAAACGGCCCTGATAATTTCCCTTTTTTATTATTCCTGAAGTCCCAAGCAGAATAATTATCGGAGGCCACACTTTTAGGGAAAAGGAAATCTACCTGCCGAATGAACCTGTGGCAGGTAACCTAGATTTCAAATTTTGCCACGCTCAGCTTAGTATTTTCCCCAATGATGCACACAAACTGATCATGAAACGGAGTACTATAGAGAAGATTTTAATTATGTCATCTTACCAATATTGTAAATATGGTGAAAACTTTCCAGAATAGTTTCTTTATAGTTGTGTACAGCAGAAATATCCATTTCGCATTTTGCATAATTACGGATAAACAAAAATCAGTTAATATCATTAAGAAAATATCATGTATTACCCTTTATAATTTAGAATACTATAATCATGATATTGTGTAGAAATTGAATTTAGTTAAAAAAAAAAGCCTTTGTATTTTCCACGACAAGAAAGTGTTAAAGGAGTTCAGTTATTGTATTTGTGTGGAAAAAATGTCACTTTAGTCGTATTCACCTGCACCTTCCTGTCGCACAAGGAGTACCCCTAGTAGAACACCCGCAGAATGTAAGCTGCAAATAAGCCACCCAGAGAACTTCTTTCGAAAGGAGGACTGGTTTCAATGCATTTACTTTACTGTCAAAATACCATCCACTGTCTTCAACTGAGGGAAGAACTGGACATAGTTCCAGTGCCTTTTTCCATACTAAGATTGGGAAAGAGTTCGTCGTACATGCCAGTCTAAGGCATTTTTAGTGGGTGATAGCATGTCCAGGTAATTTTTGATTCTGTGAAATAAAATGTTCCGTACTTCATTTAATGGACTCAGCACTTGTGGACTGATCATACAACTTACACACACATTTTTCGACTACAGAGAAAACCGGCTCGTCCGGAATGTCACCTTCTCGCACACCTGCTAACTTTCTGGATACATAAAAAATGTTTTCCATGCCTTTTGTTTGCCAATGCCTGCAAATTGACTTGTAGTTTCTGATCCAGTTAATGCATGGAATGCCAACAGGCATCTTTGTACAGTATCAGTATTTTGATCTTATGTATTGTAGTATATTGTTTCATGCTTGCACTTTCATATCTGCCTGAAGCCAAACACTCGGACATAGGCTGGACCTATGTGCCACAAGCAGGGTCAGTACATCAGTGTAACGGCTAATAACAAATGCCTGCTGAAATCCAGAGGCTTTTGTATCATTTATATGCAGCAGTATTCTTGTGTCTGCCGCCTCGTGGGTTGAATATAAAGAAGTCACATCTTTGCCTTTAGATGACCTTTGGATTCAAAGAATCCGCCACTGAGAAGCAGTTCTTTGTTTTCTTTTGGAATATACGTCTTTACAATCTCTACGCAAATGAAGTTTGTTAGACATATTTTGTTTTCATTCAAACATATGAAATTGTCCGACTTTCCAATTTTTTTTATGCCTACTTTCAACCTTCCGTTTGATTCCACATTTCCCATGCGAACAACATAAGCGTGTTCCACTTTTTATTGACTGTTCCAGATACTGATCGAACACTACATCAACCCTGCAGCAATTATTTGAAAACTCTCCTTCTAAATGCCTTCAAAACTGATCTACCAGGCCACCAAAGGTTTCATTTTCCTGACGATTTCCTAAGGCCTGAAGTACAAACATTGCATCAATAATAATGCAGGTTCTATTTTGTTTGTCAGGCGGCTGATTCAGAGGTGTATTTTGCAACAATATTTTCCTCAAATCTGACTTGTTCTTTGTTATTTTCAGCTTCCCGTCAAGAGTAATCAAAATTTATATATATGTTAATTATATTATATGTTATTATATATATATATTATTATTATATATGTAAAGTTTATATATATATACATATATATTTATATAATAAAAAATGTTTTTTTATTTTTATGTATAGTATGCATTATATAATATATAATTTATTTATATATAATAAAGATATTTGGTTTACATATGTCATAATTATAATATATATGTATTGTATATATATATGGTGTAAATTGATTTTTATGTATATTAATATAATATATATATTAAAATGTGTATCTAGTATATATATATATGTTATTTATTACGATTATATTATTATAAACTTATATATAAAATATACATTTTATATATCTATATAATTTTCTAATCTATTTTATATATACTATAAAATTGAAAAAAATAAATCTTATTCATAATGCAAGTTATCAAAAGTTAATGTCTATTGATTAATTGATGTTTATTAAAAATATAATAACCTATTAACATAACAATATAAACATCAATCTATTCAATTAAATAAAAATAGTCCAGATTAAGGGTTAAATTCTCACAGAGGACTTTCTAGGAAACAGAGGATTACCAACCTCCTCTTTGTCCGCTGTGTAATACTGTCATTATCAAGAAAATTTAAATATTAATTATGAATTTTCTTAAATCATTTATAAATTTCAATATTTTTAATTTCTGTAATACCATGTATCGCAATATAATACTTCCATGCAAGTTATTATAAAATTATACATTAACCGTTGCACGCATGTGTGGGAAGCACATTTAAAAAGGACATATTTAAATATCTTATTAGCTCTTGAAATTGTATAATTAAAATACGTTTAGCAGTTTAAAATACATACCTTTCAGTCGTGTTTTATGCTTTTTTTTGGGGGGGGGGGGGGGTAAATTGTCATTTCTTCAGCAATGTGCTGAGGAACATGATGGCAGTTGTACATCTATTGCTCAGTCAGTGCAAAACAATTGTAACAGAACAATGCTGATGACGTCATAAACTGGTCAAATGGTACATAAGAGGTCACTGAGTATGTTTCCCTAAAAATACTATTCATTTCATCTCTGTGTGTGCCTTTACATCTTTCAGGGATCTACAGGAAATATACTTTATGTATTTCAACTGGAAGAAAAGGTGGCTGTTACAATCATATTAATTCACTGTTCTGATATCTTGTTCACTTTTGTGAGGGCTGGTTTGCAAGTTTATTTATAACGATGATATATATTATCATTATCTTCTTTCATTGCCCATGTGGACCGAAACCTATACATAAGAGTGATATTTTCAATTACCAGCAATACAAAATCACAGTAATGTTAATGTCAATTGGTCTTGTATCACCGACAATATTAGTCTCATCTGACTGTACACTTTCCCTTTCTGGTCTCTTGGACTTAAATTATTTTACTTGCATATAAAAGTACAGTGAAGTCCCGTTGATCCGACCACTATTTACCCGGAAATTATTTAACCAAAAATTAAAACGGAGAACCGAGATTTTGCCCTTTAATCCAACCAATGAAATATATATATGAATTCTGATTTCCAAGAGCCAATCTGAGGGGGCATAGCCAAGATTTACCTAATGGGGTGCCCGTGATCGGCTTCGGAACTTGGGTAAATAGTACTTGGTTGGCAAATAATTTATTATATATATATATATATATATATATATATATATATATATGACAGAAGTTACCACAACAAATTACAACTGCTGAAATAAAAATGAATGTCCGATCAACGTTGGATGTCTAACACAGAACGTAGTATTTCAAGCCACAGTCACCAGACAATATAATAACCACGTCGAAATTATACATTGGACTGAAACAGAATACCTACAAAGCACGATATTACGGACACATCAGTAGTCTCAAAAACAAGAAATACAAAAACGACATTACATTAAGCAAATATGTATGGTCCCTGAAAGTAAGAAAAGGTGCTATCTGCCATCAGATGGAAAATTATTACAAAATGCAAAGCCTACTCCATCATAACAAAAAATGTAATCTTTGCAACATGGAAAAATATTTCATTGTCAAAAGAAAGCAGATTGAACAATAGAAGCTAACTGTCCTCCCGTGTAAACAAAAGGCTAAACACCGGCTTTGTAATGTGTGATCATACAAATCCCCACGGAATCAGCACAACACAATAGCTGCCTGAGCCCCGACAACAACCTCATCGAACCTAAAAACCTAAGAGTAATCCTATTATGACGAACTTCCACCGCATATTTGATCGCTTCATATTGTACCTGAAGAGTGAGCCGCCTTGTAAGGTTTGGGCGCACAGAAAATGGAGACGTTGTATAAGGTTCACCGCACGTTTATTCTTATTCAAAATACTCCATACAGAAAACCCAACCCTCTCAACAATATGCCCTCTCCTTTTAGTCTCTCTTGTTGAACAGTACATCATTAGCATAGTGTCAATCAACCTCGCTCGCCCCATAATTGGCCGATATCTGCGGAGTCCCACCCACATGGGGGAAGCGGGGAGGGCAGTCCAGTGGCCAATTATAGGACGGTCCCGGTTGTTTGACCTCGTAATATAGCTATAGAAAACCTACGGCGATGTATGACGTAACCAGACAGCTGATACCTGCATGAGTGACTCTTATCATAACTGACTGGGGTCTATCTATTTGTCGGGATGCCACGATCACGGTCGCCTTGGGCGAGTATTTGCTCTGCTTGGATAACCCTCACAGGTGCGGGGTCGTTTATAGTTCAGCTTTTAGATATGTGGCGTATGATCTGAATTTACAAAGGCGATGTCTGATTAGAATTGGGCAACTCAGAGCGTCCCGACAAACATATAGACGTGACACCTGTCATGACCGATGGTAGGTGATATAAGAATTAAGCTGCTACTTTACCCATGTAATCGTGCAAACTATAAGAGATATACTGGTATGAGAAATACAAAACTGTGAACAATGTTGCGCGTACCTGTAATTTTACTAATATTATTAATTTTAATATTTTTGTAAGTATTAACAATAACAATATCAGAGCCATTATTAACTATAACAAAGAGCACAATAATGGGCATAATCTATATATCAGGGCATTAATGTTGCTTTGGATAAATGTCGCTCGGTACTAAGATCATTAACAGGAGAGAGAGCACGTGCATGCATTAACATTACGATCAATTAAACACTGTGTTATCCGTGTTTATGGATACACCTATCATAGCTGCAATATTCTAGAAAAAAATTATAATTTAAGTATTTTCATTCTACTATTCAGGCCGAATCTTTACACTCGCACATTTCCCACAAAAAAAAAGAAAAAAGAAAATATGTTAAATTTTCGTTTTCTTTTTTTTAACATATACATACGTTCATATAATGTATATTTATCATTTGAACACAAAATACAAATTATAGAGCTCCATGGTTAAGATTTTGTATTTAAACATATTTTCACAAAAAAAATTAATATGGCAGGTAAGATTCGGCCAGTGATGCCTAACTCTGTTGATATAAAATCATTCATACAAAATCCCCTGCCTATTAGATTAAATTCTTATCCAATATTTATCTATGGACATACATATATAGACAGATATACATTCATGTATTAATTTGGTGTATTTACAGGATTTTATACTGGAAATTAACATTAAGAAAATTGTACAAATCCACATGGAAACCACGGACGCCCGGGCGTCTCGCCCCCTGGGGAGACATTATTATGGTCTTTGTCCCCAGGGGTGGCTCTTTTTACATTTCTGCACCATTATCCGTGGATACAGGTCTGTCATTTGGGGCTTGTGGCGCGGCCTGATTAGGTTTGCGCATTATATTCCATGGTAGAAAAACCTGTTCCCTGGACTGACCGGAAGCGGTAAGGCGGAATCGACAGCACCCAATGCCTAATAACACTATTACAATTATCAACATTATTACAGAAACGGAAATGTTCATTCGGGGTTGCCAAGTCCATCCATGGGGCGGGAACAGCGAGGGTTGCTCGAGTGGCTCAAGTTCAACTTTTTTCAGGTCTGCAAGAGGCGACCACGACGTTTTACGGGCGAGATCCGGCAACTTGATGCTATTTTGAAAATGTCTGTAAAGTTTATGCTCACCGGTTGTGACGTCACGGAAATGTTACTTGAGTAAATGTTCATGCCCTGTATAGTCCATGTTGGTGAGCGGAGCTGGCAACCTGCAGGAAGTGTAATTCTGTACATTCCCGGTTTGAGTGTCAATTTCCGTTCCGGGTGCCAGTACAATGAGCCAACGGTGCCTCACCCGGAGTGGATATAATGAATCCACCGGGGATGGGTTCCCAAACAGATGAGTCGTTCAATTCTGTTGTTTTAAAAGTGCTAAATTTAACGAGGCTAGTGTCTGTAGTAAGAATAGCCCTTTCACACCGGTAGTGTTGACGGGAAAACATTGGGCCCGCGCGACAAACTGACGGTTGGTCACCTGTGCACCAAGATGGTGAAAATATCTCTCCGTTTCGGGTACTCAAGGCGACATTATTTACTGTTAATGTTTGCGTGAAGAATGTTGAGTATGACGGACTCGGCCATGACCGAATGTAATAATGAAGGTACGGCTCACTGTCTCGCAACGGCAGCTGAGCTCTAATATTTCGGCCGTTGTCCATAAAGGATGCAGTTTTACCGACGAGTAGTACCACCTTGACGGTAGTGCGAGGTGACCCTTGGCTTGTGCTTGTATCAACAGTGCGTGTAGATCATCTGGGGGTAGTATTTCTTCTGTCAGACGTTTAATTTCCAGGGAGTGTCTTTGTCTCAAATAATGTGTTACCTGGCGGTGATATTCTGTCGCTGTTCTTTCCAGGGTTACCAGGCAATGTTCTACCAAATAGTATCGCCACAGTGAACGAATGTTCTTTTCTTCTTTGCGCATTGCCGACGTTAGACTAGCGGTTACATTATGAAGTGCTGTCTGCAAGACGTTTATCCTTTTACGGTTATGGGTGATCGCTTGTAGCTGATTTTTTGTAATGGTGAGAAGTTCATTAACACGGTCGATTGTTTTCGTAGATGTTAGTAACAGAGTTCGTACCTGTTCCTTGTAAGTATTGAGTTCGTTTTCAGTAACTGTGCCGAACAACATGTGAGAGAGAGAACCGACAAAGTTAAAGGGCGCTCGCTTACGTCGTAAGGTGGTTTCGGCTGGGTGTTGAATTGTCTGTTGTATCCATTTTAGGCGATATATCCAGTTGCGGTAAATTGGCGTGGGTGTGTTTTTCCGGAGCGAAGGTATCAGCACGTTCACCCGTTGTGCGGCATATATCAATGAGTGGTGAAGCGTGGGCGGGTGTAGCACGACGAGCAGAGTCCATGTTGATTTCCACAAGTATATATCAGTCGACTGTGTCACAGTTATACCTTGCGGTATTTTCATTATCCGAACACCGATATGTGAAGCGTCCTGTGATGTAACCTGATCACCACAACTAGCTAGAGCACTCATCGCCATTAACCAAGCCGGCAAAGACATCATATCTAACCCTTTTTTGCTGGCGTAAGCGGGGATCTCTATGAAATAGTGGTTGGATGTGTGGTTGTTTTGGGCTTATATGGCCGTCAGCATTATCAGGATTAACATCATGTGACGGGGTCGTAGGGATTATGACGGAGTCTGATAGGACCGGGGACCCGGAATGGGCTGGGATTGGTTGGACTGACTGACAAGCCTGATGAGAGGGTGAAGGTTTATTGGTGAATGGGTCCGTCGGTTCAAATGCCCTTGATTCGTGGGATTGATGTGTGCGGTTGGTTTGGGATTTTAATACATGTAAGCGAACTGGGGGCTGTGTTCCATTACCAGGGTCAGCATTGTTTGTTTGAATAGGTCTTGCGCCTGAAACGCGTGGGATAGGCGGAACAATGGGCGGTGCAACGGTGCGCGGGCGCCTACGGCGGGGCCTAGGGTTAATGTCATCCCAGCTTATATCTGGGTCTACTAGCCTTACCTGTTCCCTGTGAAGTTCCTTTGTTTGTCCGGTAATTTGGCAGCGCACGTGGCATGTGAGCCCAGAGACACGCGTGACTAGCCACTGAGGCTCCCAGCGTGAGGTAAAGGTCAGAGGTTGTGCCGCCTTTATTACTACGTGGTCGCCTATCTTGAGGTCATTTGCACGGGCGCGTTTTTGTATACGTTCTCGGTTAAAGTTACGGGACTCGACCGTGCGGTCACGTGCTTCCGATAACGCATGTGTAAGATCATCTTATCTGTTACCGAATGGATGGCCTGAAATATTTGTTTGTAGTAAACGTGTTAGGGGGGCTCTAGGCTGCCTACCATAAAGTAGGAAGAAAGGAGAATAGCCTGTAACAGAGCTTACACTTATGTGATGCGCCAGTAGAATATCCCCCACGTGATCTTCCCAGAATTCAGGTTAATTGTTTACAGCTTTAGATAAAGCTTCTTTGAAAGTACGATGGAATCGTTCTACCTTCCCGTTGCTTTGCGGCCGAGCCGGGGTTGTCCTGCGATGTTCTATGCATAGCGTACGCAAATATTCTTCCCATTCATGTGCAATAAATTCAGAGCCATTGTCGGTTATAATGACCTCTTGCACAGAAGGCCTTGGGATATATTGATTAGCAAAGGCATCCCAGATGATCGCATTTGTTTTGTTTGGGATAGGGAACGCCTCTGCCCATCCCGTACAGTGACAGATAATAGTTTACATGTAACTATTTCCCCACGAAGAGGTCGGGAATGGGCCAATGAGGTCCATTCCAATAATTTGGTTTGGAGAAGCCGCTGATGGCATATCACCCATAGGGGCGTGGTCTCTTTGGCGGCTAAATGCCTGGCAAGTGGCTCATTTTTTTACCAGGGAACGTATAGTTCGCTTCATATTCGGCCATACGTAGGCCTCGCATATACGGCTAAGTGTTTTCTGGGTTGCCATGTGGCCTACCTCTTTATGGGCTCGAAGAGTGATGGCCTCATGGTATTCACGAGGGGTACTAGACGCGGATATTCGGGTGAATACACGCGAGGTGTTCTGGTGCTATAAAGGACTCCATTTATGGTGACGAAGTCTGATTCTTCGTCGTTCGCTTTCTCGAACAATGATGGGAACTGTACTTTCTGAAGTCGCTAATGGCATATCACCCATAGGGGCGTGGTCTCTTTGGCGGCTAAATGCCTGGCAAATGGCACATTTTTTTAACAGGGAACGTACAGTTCGCTTCATATTCGGCCATACGTAGGCCTCGCATATACGGCTAAGTGTTTTCTGGGTTGCCATGTAGCCTACCTCTTTATGGGCTCGAAGAGTGATGGCCTCATGGTATTCACGAGGGGGTACTAGACGCGGATATTCGGGTGAATACACGCGAGGTGTTCTGGTGCTATAAAGGACTTCATTTATGGTGACAAAGTCTGATTCTTCGTCGTTCGCTTTCTCGAACAATGATGGGAACTGTACTTTCTGAAGTCGCTAATGGCATATCACCCATAGGGGCGTGGTCTCTTTGGCGGCTAAATGCCTGGCAAGTGACACATTTTTTTTTAACAGGGAACGTACAGTTCGCTTCATATTCGGCCATACGTAGGCCTCGCATATACGGCTAAGTGTTTTTTTGGGTTGCCATGTGGCCTACCTCTTTATGGGCTCGAAGAGTGATGGCCTCATGGTATTCACGAGGGAGTACTAGACGCGGATATTCGGGTGAATACACGCGAGGTGTTCTGGTGCTATAAAGGACTCCATTTATGGTGACAAAGTCTGATTCTTCGTCGTTCGCTTTCTCGAGCAATGATGGGAACTGTACTTTCTGTCAGAGTTTAATCTGCTCAAGGTTAAGACCATCTGTTAGCACTGGTAAATGTTCATGGTTAAGATCATCCGGGTACGCGTCGGGGGCCACCCAATCTACGGGTAAATCAATATTTTGTTGTATTTTGGTGTTTGCCATTTCTTTTGTAAACAGGTAAACTAAAGGTTTGTGATCAGTAAAGACCGTGAAATTAGCACCGCACAGGTATGGCCGGAGTTTTGTTATACAATATATGACACTGTATGCCTCTCTCTCAATTGTGGGCCATCGCCGTTGTGTACTTGAAAGCTGATGAGAGATATATTGTACCACGCGCTCGGTTCCATCCTCATGGGTTTGACACAGAATTCCATCGACGGCAAACGCGCTGCTGTCTGTGTACAGCTGGTAGGGCAACTCGGGTCGAGGGTGGCTCATGACATGGTTAGAGGTGAGCAGTGATTTGAGCTGATTAAAAGCTATCTCACAATTATGCGTCCATTTAAAACGAACGTGTTTTCGGGTGAGCGCTACCAGGGGTTCGGCTGTTTACATTGGCGGTAGTAGCCCGTCATACCGAGGAATGATCGGACTTGTTTGATTGTTTTTGGCACCGGCATGTCGCGAATGGCTGCTGTTTTTTTCAGAATCTTCTATAATTCCCTCTTGACTTACACGATAGCCTAACAAATTAATTTCTGCTCTTCCTCATTTCGACTGTATATCACTAGATCGTCTATGTAGATCAAAATGCACTTTCCTAGCAAACCATGAAAGAGAATATCCATGGCTCTTTGGAAATGGCTTGGGGCTGTAGAAAGTCCGAACGGACAGCGAACAAATTCAAAAAGACCCCTATGGCAAACAAATGCCGTTTTTTCGATGTCAGTAGGATGCACAGGAATTTGATGGTACCCGCTCTTTAAGTCTAATGTCGAAAAGACAGCATTGTAACCAATTTGGTCAAATATGTCCTGTATATTTGGCAGAGGGTACTTATCTTTCTTTGTAATAGCACTGAGGCGTTGGTAGTCAACACAGAAGCGGTTAGTACCGTCGGACTTAGGCACGAACGTCACAGGGCAGGCCCATGGAGACTGAGATGGTCGAATGATTCCCTGCGCTAGCATTGAGTCTATCTCGCGTGAAATTGCGTGTTGTTTTGTTAGCGGGGTGCGGTATGGACGCTGAGCAATAGGTCTTTTGTATACGAATAGGGTCCTAAGGGTCCCTTTTGGCCTGCAAAGACGTCGTTGTATTCCACTAATACCTCGTTTATAGCTGGGATGTGGGATGGAATTATCGTATCAGCTAAGCCTGCGACCCCAGAAATTTTTGGGTCAACAAGCGGCCATGTTTTACCGAACCAAATAAGCGTCTCTGATGCAACAGAAAGTAAAGCACCTCCTTTTTGAAGTGAATCTATTCCTAGTACGCATTCGTGAGTCATTTCTTGAACAACATATGCATCTATGACGCCAGCGTTTCTTACTTGTAACTGCGTGACACCGAAAACATACAAAGGATGGCCTGTGACTGATTGTAGTTGAACCGGGATTTTTGTCAAGAATAGACGGGCGATGATTCGCATTTACAATTTCTTTAAACCGATCAAGCCGCAAAAGCGTTCGAGACGCGCCTGTGTCAATCAAGGTCAAGATGTCAATATCACCAAATTTGAGCAACATATGGGGGCGTGCCGGAAACGCGTCTGTGGCCCTAATTAGTTTAAATTATGGAAGGGATTGGTAGGGTGTAGCGTGTTAACCTGCTCGCGTGCATCTAGGGGTCTCGGAGTTGTGGCTGGTGGATCGGCCGCTTATATTTGGGCTCTGGTGGATGTTTTGGGTTGGTTAGGGTTAACAGCTTGCCAAGCTTTACGTGGGCGAGGACTGGGGTGGTTTTGTTGTATGGAGGGTGTTTTTTGTTGGCGGAGGCGACAATTACGGGCTAAATGACCTACCTTTTGGCATTGTTGGCGTTTGTTATCAGAGACTAGATGCTTGTTGGTGGGATAAGATACTGATGATATAAATGGCGGGGTGGACATGGTCAGGCTGGCTAATGAGTGCTCTATTGATTTGAGGCGATCAAGCAAAACAGGACTTACCGCTGCTGGTGCGTTGTTGATAGTCGAAACATCCATTGGCTCTTCCTCTCGCCTAAGGCGTGCATACGCGATTTTCCGAGCTTCGTAGGATGTTGTCAGCTAAAATGCCGCTTCCAGCGTGATCGGACGACCTTCA
Organism: Sipunculus nudus; assembly: GCA_026874595.1. NCBI lineage: Eukaryota > Metazoa > Annelida > Sipuncula > Golfingiida > Sipunculidae > Sipunculus > Sipunculus nudus. The sequence continues at coordinate 14,319,121 of CM049315.1, read as the reverse complement.
GCTACCAGTCGACGTGCGAGGTGAGCCGAACGGAGACCCCTGGCGTAAGCTTTTAGGAGGAGTCGTGTCTGGTCTTCATTTGTTGCGTGCCTCGGGTAGGCAGCTAGGGCGGCTTCCCGGAAGCGGCGAATAAACCCAGCTAATGTTTCGTTACTGTGTTGTCTCATGCCATCATCTAACCAGGGCGTGTCTAAGCGGTTTCGTTGGGGATCTTGGGCTTGCGCCCTCTCTGTCAGGTAACGTTCTAACTCATCCGGTAAGACTCCTGTGCACGTGCGTAAGGCTATTGGTACAATGTCTGCATTAGAATCTGTATAATGTCGAGCTCTTTCAACTTCTTTAGTCCATGTACGAAATGCCGTTGGTGTCGAACCTGAGAATATTGATGAGCGTTCCACTAACCTGTTCAGTTGCAGGCGGTGCTCCTCCCGACGGATTCTTGTGAGTTCACGTTCCCTAGCTTGTTCGAATTTTATTAGTCCTTCAGTTAAATGGTTAAACTGTTGGGCATCCATGGCGTGTAGGTAGCGTGATATCTGACCATCAGAAGAACTGGCACGCGTCATCAGTGTAAGGTTTGGGCGCACAGAAAATGGAGACGTTGTGTAAGGTTCACCGCACGTTTATTCTTATTCAAAATACTCCATACAGAAAAACTCAACCTCTCAACAATATGCCCTCTCCTTTTAGTCTCTCTTGTAAAACAGTACATCATTAGCATAGAGTCAATCAACCTCGCTCGCCCCATAATTGGCCGATATCTGCGGAGTCCCATCCACATGGGGAAAGCGGGGAGGGGAGTCCGGTGGCCAATTATAGGACGGTCCCGGTTGTTTGACCTCGTAATATAGCTATAGAAAACCTACGGCGATGTATGACGTAACCAGACAGCTGATACCTGCATGAGTGACTCTTATCATAACTGACTGGGGTCTATCTATTTGTCGGGATGCCACGATCACGGTCGCCCTGGGCGAGTATTTGCTCTGCTTGGATAACCCCCACAGGTGCGGGGTCGTTTAGAGTTCAGCTTTTAGATATGCGGCGTATGATCTGAATTTACAAAGGCGATGTCTGATTAGAATTGGGCAACTCAGAGCGTCCCGACAAACATATAGATGTGACACCTGTCATGACCGATAGTAGGTGATATAAGAATTAAGCTGCTACTTTACCCATGTAATCGTGCAAACTATAAGAGATATACTGGTATGAGAAATATAAAACTGTGAACAAGGTTGCGCGTACCTGTAATTATACTAATATTATTAATTTTAATATTATTGTAAGTATTAACAATAACAATATCAGAGCCATAATTAACTATAACAAAGAGCACAATAATGGGCATAATCTATATATCAGGGCATTAATGTTGCATTGGATAAATGTCGCTCGGTACTAAGATCATTATCAGGAGAGAGCACGTGCATGCATTAACATTACGATCAATTAAACACTGTGTTATCCGTGTTTATGGATACACCTATCATAGCTGCAATATTCTAGAAAAAAAACTATAATTTAACTATTTTCATTATACTATTGAGCCCGAATCTTTACAGACTGTTCAGCTGTACTCACGGAACAGATGTGTAGTACACGAAGAAAAAACTACACTGAAAACGTTGGGGAGTCGAATCACCCAATTATGACCCCCCAAACGGGGCGTTGGAGGGTGGAGATGGCTATGGTTGTCATAAAACAGCACTGAACTGCCCCAGGGGAGTGCATGGTGACCCTCCGTGAAGTGTCAGGCCTTGAGCGCGGCAGGCAGGTTGGACAAGGACGCACGCTGACCACGCGTGAGCCGGGCCGGATATGGGATACCTCGCGGACTGCATGGGCCGGAACTAGGTCACGGTTGAATGCACGTGCACAAAATGCTGCGCTTTATGTAAACGTGCCATTTGCATGTGTACAAGTGTTACATTAATTCAGCATGTGATAGTATAAGTTAGTATGGATCGTTTTGCAGTCTTCTCAACAATCATCGTCGTCTTCCTAGCCCAAGCGATTTCAGTGCATCGTATACAAGGTACTGTCGAGTGATAGCCAGTCAATTCAGCCGGTGAGTAGGTCAATTATATAAATTGCTGTTTCTGAAAAATGAGTAATTTGTTAAGAACAGGCACTAATTTTAATACTTTAGCTGTGTCAAAATTGCTAAACAATGAACCACATAGTGTTTGTCGTCTGAGTGACAGTCAAGTTCGGTATGTTGAATTTTGTATAGTGGGGGGGGGGGGGCTATGTATTATGATCTGTATATAAACTATATTGTAGATGGCTAATTTTGAAAGTGGCTACAACAGGTTCTGTTAACTTCATATAACGTAACCAAGTAGGCGAAAATACACCTATTAGTAAAGCTAAATGTATGTTCATTAAAAACTATCAAAATTTGGTGTAATGTGTACTCCTGAGTCTTTACAGTATGATTGTAACATAATACAGCAGGTTCAGTACACACACACACAAACATAATGTGTAAGGTTTAATTTTCATATGTAATAATTACATTCCCAATGGTCATGGTCCTCTGTGTAGTAAATGTATTTTTCAAATATTTTGTAGTGTCTATTCCTGGACCAATGAGCATGGAGAAGGAGAATACAGCTAGTTGACATTGGAGAATCGCACGACCTGCCAGGTAACTATTAATTAATTCTGCTGAACATTATATATATATATATATATGTATATATATATATATATATATGTATATATATATATATATATAATGTAAATAGAACATTCAAGGATATGACAAGTATATAAACAAATAAACTTCATGTAAATTCAATGAAGACCTAATATTCCATATGTTGTAAATGTTTGGTATAGTACTAATATTATTGTCACCCTGGCTTATTGCTCTAAGTTGTCAGTAGTCCTATATTAATCGAAATTGCAATTATGTGCCCAACATATGAATCAACTTCGAGCCACTGATTGATAAATGATTTTGGTTTTCTACTAGACCTAAACCCAGTATAACAAATTTGTAATTTTATATATATATGTGTGTGTGTGTGTGTGAACATGATTATACAAGTTGTCAATACATCCTTTTACTCCTGCAGCTACCCTACACCTGACAACTAGTACACAGACGTACCTGAGGCCCTGTTGAGCCATGTGGATGGATTTTTTGCAAATGAACATGTGGTAAGTGACTCTATAACAATGAATCCCATTTATAACTACATGTATAATGAACATTTTCAGGTAACATTTCACATGCCACTGTTTCTTGCTTAAGTTTTTTATTTAGCATTATTGAAGGCACATATTTTTTGGAGATGAATGGGAGGCGGACTCCTTAATCTCAGGAACTAACTCTCCAATATGAATATTATATAAAGTACACCTCCAATGTAGAATCTAAAATAAAAATTATCAGGATGACATATTCAGTCATATAAGCTGTGATTCAATGTTCACAAAATCCTGCACCAAACTCTGTCGCATAAAATGTGTTTTTTCATGGAATTTTACATTTTATTTTGTATTTTCAGACACTCCGACTCTGGAGAAAACATCTTCGTTACAGATTTGTAACCCCGAGTAGAAGGAGGGACCAGGGCAAGTCTAGTGTTCAAGTACAGAAGCAAAAAATAAAGAGAGAGCTATATGCTCGTCACGCGGGTAGCCATGAACCCAACTTTGGAGTGGTAAACTACTTGCTAGAGAGGAAGCCGAGATGGATGACGATATAATAAAGCTACACTTTTACTCTTTATGTGAACACAGAAACACACTCAGACAGAACCCTGTCCACATTGTAAGGAATAATCAGTCGTAAAACTGTTGCAGACAAATACACATATCACAAGTTACACGACCACTTGGTTTTAATAAATATATGTTCTACTTCAAAATGTCTGTTATTATTATTATTATATATATATATATTGAGAGAGAGAGAGAGAGGGAGAGAGAGAGAAAGAAAGAGTGAATACGAATGAACCTGACAGGTCCATGACTACCCATATGTTGTCACGGCAAACATTTGACAACCCTTTTAACAACCCTAGAGGGTTGTCAAATTAAAGTTTTGACAACCTAGGTTGTTGTTTTAGGTACACCCATTTGACACTCTAAAGTTGTCGATTTGGCAACCCTATGTTTTCAGTGTAACTGTATACATTACATAACATATAAATATATATATATATATATATATTTATATATATATATATATATATATATATATTGTCATACCATTCTAATGAGGTTGCATGCCTTGAACAAAACATGCTATCGAGAGTGCTTATATTGTCTTGGCCGAGGGTCGACCCTGCAGGTGGCAATGTTGATCGGGTGACCTGAATTCAGGTACGTGTGTGGATGCACCATGCAATGAAATATATTGTAACGGAACCTAATAACAACAGATCACATAGTCGTGACGAGCATAGATTTTGTTACGGAGATGATAAAATCAGATTCTGTAACACAGCGTTAGGCAGCGTGAAATGTCTAGGGGCATGATTAGTGAAGTCAATGTTGTTTGGTCAACAAACAATTAAAATTGACTCCTTAAAACATTCTAACTTACAACAATACAAAAACTTCTAACATTACAATACACTTAATCAATACAATTACACAGTATAACAAATAAAAATGTACAGTACCAGAGTGTCCGGATCCTAGGCTTTGATATCTGGATACCACCACTGTCACAGCTCAAAAAGTCCCTTAAAACCAATAATCCACGTATATAGTAACAATCAAAAGGCAAACTGGAGACAGTCCGTAATAAATCTGTATTAAGTCCGTTAAATATCTGACGCCACTGCAATTATCGGTAGGGTCCCAAAACTGACGAGAAGTTAACGGTCTTGGTGCTTGCTGGTTTTCCCCTCTCTGCCATAAACACAGTCCCTAATTTATAGCTTCTCATCCGAAAATACTAGAAATGAAAAATTCCGAAGAACAATACATACGCAAATGAACAGACCTGAAACATAAAGAACAAAGAACGCTGTGTCTCTTCGCGCCAGGTTTCAATCAGTACGGAGTTCACCGAGCGTTGTATCTCTAAACGCCATAGCAACGCCCAGGGCTTGAGCCTTACACAAATCAGAACGCCAGGCGCGATATATACAGATACATGTAACAATATTTACTTGGTGTTTGTTATTTCTCAAAATTTATATGTTCTTTGAAATAATATTGTTATAAAAGAGTAAATATGTATTTTGTCCATATGCCGGCTGAATGACTGACCGCCACCGCTCTTTTGTGTTAGTCTGTCCCCTAACGATGATAATCCTCGTTGAATTCAAGGTTACGTATGTGGATGTAAATTATACATATAAAACAATTGACAGATATTTCGTATGTATAGGGACATATTTTTGTCCATCGCCACCACTGCCTTATGCAAGGTCTGTCAGGAGACGATGATAATCCTCGTGGAATTCAGGTACGTATGTTAATGTACCATTCCATCAAATATATTTACTTGTTCTATTTTATATCTCATAGATAATATGTTGTCTCTTAAATAATAGTAAAGAAAAAGTGAAGACGTCTTTCAAACTCTTACCCGCCTGTGTCAATGGACGTGCCGTGAAGCTAATTACAGCTGAAATAATGCCCAAATTGACCATTTTCAAATCATCAGTGGTCAACAGGTTGCACAGTCAGATCAACCTTTATTAATCTTGGCAGTTTAATGTGACAGTTGTATAATACATTGGTATATATGACATAAAGATATAAGCTACCCGGCTTGCACAGACTGCTATCGCTGCAAGAACCGTTAACCGGGAATTCTGACACGCGTGTATCGTACTCCCGCGCTTTATATGAATGATTCTATATACGGGTAATTATATGCGTCCCCCTACGTATTGTTCACTGTCATTGAAAACGACTGGAAGCAAGTACCTTCCTTGTTTCGGGAGCGACAAACGTAAACGTGACCTAATTACAACAATAGGCATGAAACCTGTCGAATCAACCACGGAAATGACCTGCGGCTTTGGGTTTAACAGCAGCGAAGAATTGGGGACGTTAATTCCACAACACGACGAGGTCAAGGGTCAGGGGTTAATCGGGATGCTCAAAGCAACATGCATGACAATGGATTTCGGTACGGCTCTTCTGTATTCATTTTTAACTGAAACCTAAATTTGAAACGAAAAATCAACATTGAGCAAAGTCTTTATAATTCCTCTTCACCTGCAAAAGAAATCTCGAACTGTTGTTATTCATACAAATCTTGCACTCGCACACACACAAACACAAATTAAAATGGACTGCAAATCGGTACCGCTTGGATTTATTATTTTTTCACAACTTGACAGATCTTTTATTTTCTAAATTGCCGTGTGTGTGCTGTAAAGTCAAACACTTTTACACAAGCTGCAGTCTTAGAGGATCTTAACGCACTTTGGATGTTGGCAAATGTCGGTTGGGGAGGGGCGCTTTTTAGTGTATAAAATATTTAGAAAAATTCAATTTAGAGAACGCCCAGGGCGCTGATTACGTCAAATATGGTATATCTTGCAGCAGTGTCCATGCGTCAATCTACGTCAGTCACTGGATATGGCAGCATTGTGGAGGCGGCAGTCTACGTCAATCAGCAAAAAAAAATGCCGCAGTGTACATGCGTCGACCTACGTCTGTCGCGGAAAAAAAACAGCATTATGCATCCGTCAGTCTGCGTCAATCCGGAAAACAATGCCGCAGCGTGCAGGCGTCATTCTACGCTGTCACTGGAAAAAGCAACATTAAGCATGCGTCTGTCTACGTCAATCAGGAAAAAATGCTGCGGTGTGCATGCATCCATCTATGTCAGTCTGGTAAACAATGCCGCGTTGTGCATGCGTGTATCTACGTCATTCAGGAATATAATGCCGCTGTGTCCATGCGACTATCCACTTACACTCTGGAATATAATCTGTTCACATTTGACAGGGAAACAAAGCGTCAGTGCGTATGCGTCTCTTTACGTCAGTCTGGAAAACAGTGCCAGTGTGCATACAGCTGTATTCGTCAGTCTAGAAAACAATGCCGCATTATGCATGATTCTTTCTACATCAGTCAGGAAAACAATATCGCTGTGTGCATGCGACTTTCCACGTCACTCTGGAATATAATACCGCGGTTTGCTTGCGTCAGTTAAGGTAGCAGGACTGGTCAAAATCCTAAAAATTGGCGTTTTTTCAATAAAAGGTATACGTAATATTGAATACTGGGCGGATCTAATGCTGCTGAGCATATTTTGGGTCGCCGGTTGCATTTTGTGGAAAGGGGAATTTCTATTCAGTAAACACCAAGATATGTTGACAGGGTGTTTGTAAACTAACTCCAGCTCGCCACAGGCCTGTCATTCACTCTGCCCCCAGCCCTTACCTGGGTCATTCAGCCAATCGCCAGGTGCCAGTGTTTTATTACTGCATTGGGCAAGTACCTCCGTGCACGAGGTGGCAAGAACTGACGGTCGACGTTTGATAGCCCAATCTAATTAGCTGAGCATACAGCTGATAAGCGTTGGAGAGCAACCCTAACTCTAGCTAATTAGTGTGAAGACAAACCCGTCCTTGTGAATGATCTGTTAGTGTCTTTGGCCTTTCTGTCTTTTGTCGGGTTTGTTACGCCGAAACACAAATTTTCTCTTGACATCATGTTATTTCTGCTAGATCCTGTGCCTATCGACAGATACGTAAAATTACTTTATAAAAAGCTGCTTCATATCCCAACCATAACGTCTATGATATTCATACTGTCAACACAGCAACTAATAAATATTACGCAAAAAACAAACGAAACTACGATGGGCCGACGACGCAAATGCCGAATGCCACTTGAAAAACGGCCGACACCTGTCGACTTTGGCAGTGTTATCAACTGAACGCGCTATTGTCAGCCGCTGTTGTATGTGCGATCTGTCATGAAGAAACTGTTGATCTCGTGGAAAGTACGACGAAATAAACGGAGGAAGACGGCTGACACGTTCCGTAAAGAAGAGGGGCCAGCCTACAAATCAGGCTGTTTCCATGGAGAAACTACTTGAAGCAACCATGGAATTTACATTTATGTGGAAGTTCATTGTATTATATATTTTTGGCATTTGTGGCATCATATATAGTAACAACAATTTCATTAGATGCATCTTCGGATATGTGCATTCAACCAGAAAGATCAAGTGACTAATTACTAATGGACACTAATTACTGTACAAACAGTTATCACGAGGTCAGTTATCACTAAGGACATACGATAGAGCCAAGTATCCTGGGCAAGTGAAAGGCGAAATCCGTCCGGTACGTAAAAGTTTTGAAATATATAATGTTTCGCACAGTGAATATAAACGGTTTATAAAACTAAACTGTGTAAACCGTGAGGGTCAAGGATGTATTAACTATAAAATTAGTAATTTTATATTCACGTTTATTTTGCATGTATCAAAATATAAACCTTACTTCTGGCGGTTGTATATATATATATATATATATATATATATATATATATATATTCATGTATATAATTTAATAAATGTTGGATCAGAATATACGACATATCTATTTTATTATGCGTTTTATTTTTCACGGGGCCTACGCGGTGAACCTCTAGACCTTCTTGGACGCTGTAATTTGTTGATTGTTTAATTTGTTGCCATTTATAGATTCCATGTAAATAAACCTTCTTATAAGATAATTGTGCTCCTTCTGTGACTTGAATGTGTGTGCATGATGTATGAATGTTACAAACCATCGCCTTCCTATTCTTCCCTTCAATAAACAATAAGTCCAGATTTCACATATGACTTGTATGTGTATGCAAGATTTGTATGATCGTTATAAACTCGTCTCTATTGTCAACTCCCAAACACCTATAACTTTTGTAAACCGTGATAAGTAAGTCAATCTTCTTTCTCCTTGAATGACCATAGATCCCGCTCCCCTTGTTCCTGCGTTACCTATTAGGCCCTGCTATGCACCTGTTCAGTCGCGGGTCCCGGTTGACGGTTGCTCAGCGCACCTTGGCACTCGGCCAAAAAAGTTCCGCCTACTGAAGTCCATGCACGTGGTGTTTGACAAGTCGCTGGTGTGACAGGACAACCTTTTATCGTTTTAATACGTTTTAAAGCAAAATAGTCAATTAATCCATGTTATTTTAGCATGGTTTGATAAGAACCACCGTCTTGACCAAATTCATGTGACTGTCAACATGTAGTTGTCGTTGGTTACGTGCGTAGGACGAATTTTCTCTACGAATATAGTTTTTGGCCATTTCCTCGAAACATTATTTTACCTGAACACCTTATCTTTAGAACGTTATTTCTCAGTAATTACTTGTCCCAAACGTACCATAGTTGATATATGTAATTGTTAATATGTCTTCTAAAAAGCGTTTTTTTTTTATTTTACATATATACTAGATTTGAAGGATTTTATTAAGGTAAAAGTAAAAAATGAAATGATTTGTGAAGATTTCAAAATTAAATACTCTGTAAAATCCTAATTTTTAAACTAAACAAAAAAAAACGCCTGGGGATTATTATCTAAATTTTCGATTTATTTAAGAAGATTTTCTTTATCTGCTTTAGTTGTGCTGGAATAAACTTTTTTTGTTAAATATTAAAATTAAATTAAAATTCTTACAAATTCAAACCTGTTCCTCAGAAGCAAAGTTTATTACCACCAAACTATAGAGAATTTTCTTAGCTATCAGAAAAAGTATACTTTAGGGGGTGTTAAAGCATTAGATTGTTCAATGCATAGGAAAAACTGAAACAAAGTCAGGTCAGATGGGGGGACCAGTCCTGCCACCTTAACGTCAGACTGGTAAACAAAGCCGGAACGCGCATGTGTCTGTCTACAACATTCTGGAAAAAGGCCGCATTGTGCATGCGTGAATATACGTCATTCAGGAAATCTATGCCGCAGCGTATATCTCTGTCTACGTCATCAAGGAAACCAATGAGGCAGTGTGGATGCCTCGCTCTGCTCTTATCAGGAAAACAATATCGCATTGTACATGCGTCCATCCAGGTAGGTCTGGAAAATAATTTCGCAGTGTGCTTGCGTTCATCCGCTTCACTGTGGAAAACAATGGCCCACTGTGCTTGTGTCTGTTTACGTCGGTCAGTAACACAGTGCTGTATTGTTCATGCTTTCATCTCGACGGTCAGGAAGACGATTCCACAGTGTGCATACGTCTATGTACGTCACTCAGGAAAGCAATGTCGCAGTGTGCATGCTTCTGTCTACGTCATTTTAGAAAACAATGCCGCAGTGTGGATGCGTCCATCTAAGTCAGTAAGGAAAACAATATCGCAGTGTTCATGTGTCCAACTTACGCTCCTTAACCAGCGGATGTACACTGCAGTCATGATAGACCTCGTTTCATGTTACATTTTCAAGGGTCTCTTTGGGAAAAATAAACACCAGGTTACACAGAGATGCACGGAATTGTTATCAGACCAATGATATTGCATTTATTGTTTATCTTAATGAATTTTAAACAGTGCGACATCCGCTGCCGTTTGCAAAAAACAGCAGAGGTAACACGAACGTCGGTTTGTACGCCTGCAAAGCGAATCGTCCATCTACGCCAATCAGAAAAAAACATGCAGCAGTGTACATACGTTTTTCTACGTCAGTGTAGAAAAAAAATCCCGCACTGTGCATAAGTCCATCTAAGTTAGTGTTTAAAACTATGCCACAGTGTGCATGCGTCAATCTACGTTAGTCAAGAAATCAAAGCCGCAGTGTGAATGCGTCTGTCTACGTCACTCAGGAAAACAAGCCCGCTGTGTGCGTCAGCTCGTTATTTCAGTCAGGACAACAACATCGCAGTATCCGTGCGTCTGTCTACGTCAGTAAAAAAAATCAATGTAACAGCGCATGGGTCTGTCTTAATGATCCAATAAAACATTGGATGTAATTGTTTATTATAATTGGCTTACGTTTCTAACCCGAGCTCCTTTCTAGTGACCATTACAGCATTTGTTAAAGCATTTTGATAATTTAAAATCACGTTGTCCTCTGCAGAATTAGTTTTGATATAATTGCATTTATCTTCATTCATTTGCTCATGACAAGTCTTTCTATAGTGATGGCTTAAAGCAACATTGGTTCCAGCATCGAACCACCTGGGAAATCCAGGAAATTGTTTTACACAATAATGATTGAATGTCCACAAACACCTCCTAGGGTCGATCATAGACTTTGGATTCCATGTGAGGTCACTCGGAGGTGCATGTTTTCTGTACCGTAACATTTGTAGGTAGTGAGGATAGGAAGTGTCAGGGTTAAAACTCGTAAAATGATAAGTATTGCGAAATGTGTAGATCGCCCCAGCCTCCTTTTGATTGTGCACTTGGACCAATTGTTCGACCATACCATGGTAGTTAGTGATATTACGTGGAACAATGTTTTCATCGAAATCAAGGATGATTATATAACGATATCGGTACATGTTACGAAGCATGCAATCATTGAGGGAGATCGATCTTGACAGTCGCGCGCAATCTGTAGATGAATCAAGGACTGGAGGTGGCAAAGGATGAACAAAGAGAGACTGCTTCTTTTGGTAATAAAGAAATATAGATTCAATGTCTTCATCCACCAAAGCGTTATATATGTGCGTTTCTTCAACCCCCATGAGTTTATTAAACTCCATCCATTCCACGAAGCGATCAGATTGTATAAAACCATATGCAGTGGAGACACACACACCGAACTCTACTGTCCAGTCTCGCCTCTCAGGGATAACGATTGGAAGATAAATAGTTGATCTACCGCATTTTTGGAAGGCAAGCGACACGTACTTTGGTTGCTGAAGATGTTGCGGAACAGAACAAGATAACAAATGATGTTGGTATACAACATCTTTTATGTTAACATTCAGCATTTCGGCCGTTGTGATTTGCACAGGCGAAACCAAGGGTACCTTATACTCGTCTTACCACAGTTGGCAAAAGAATTCGTGTATTCCTGTTGATACCCCCAATATACGAATGACTGATATATTGCCTATAGTTGGTCTTGCATCAAAGTAAGCAGAATACACCATGCAGGTTTCCTTACCATCCTTGTTTATTTGCCAGTGACCAAGTTTATTGTTGATTACACGTATTGGTCTGGTGATGTTTTCGCAGTATTTAAAGCCGTTAGTTTTTTCAATAGGACCTCTTGCAACGTTCATCAAAATCGAAACGTGATCTCTTCCAACTCTAGATGAAGAACTGCTTTTCCGGGAAACGGGAATCACCACACAGATTACCCATACAGTGAAAACGAGCGAAACTGTAAGTAGCATCCTAAAAATAAGAAAAAATATAAGAGAAGTTTACGATTTTTATATCGAAGTAAAGATATATGTAAGACCTATTTATATGAATGTATTTATATATATATTCATATGTAGTATATTATATTATACAGATGACAGTATATTCCCGGTTACAAGCTCATCTAATGGGGAAATAAGCGCACTTTTAATTTTAAAGAAATAAAAAAAAAACTAATTAATTTTCCTTGTACACATCGATTGTGAATATTTTCTTTAGCAACATTGGCAGTACCTAGATTTCATAAAAATTAATTTCTCCTATTCCTTATTCTTCCAGACATATAGTCTAGTCTGTAGTCTTTTATATCAGATTTTATGTGTTTGTATATCTTTTTCTTTGGTTTGTTTTATATCGGTGTACTCCTTTAAAACTTGCTATACAAGTGTAATACTTCATAACCTGTTTGACTATTTCAGATTATTTTTCGTACAACTTTTATTGGTTTTCATTACCTTTTTTTCTTTCTTTTGTATTGAGGAATTTCTCGATTAATTTTGGTTATAATTTAAAGCATATGAATTCCATGATGTCTACATTGACCCGTAGGAGACCTTGCAAAGATTGAAAGGATTGAAAATTTTAAATTACACAAGGGTCTGAACATTAGTAATATCTTAGGTATCTTGTATGACCACGATAATAGATGCATACGGTCCACAGTTTTAAACAAAAAATCCAATTACAGCCGAGAAAGAACTAAAATTATTATAATAGGAGGCGTTAAAACAATCAAGGGTGTAACATATATACCATTGACATGACTTGTCCAAATAACACAAATGTCCATATAACAGTAACAATAAAATTATATGCAAATGAGCAAAACGTTTTGAATTAGGACAAAAAATTGAACTCCTATTTTCGTCTGCTTGGAAAAAAATGTTTTCTAATGTGTTTGGAAACAAATGTATATTATCAAATTAATTAAATTCACCTATAGACATGTTATTATAGTTAAATTTGAAAGCATGTAGATGATAATATGCTCATTTAGACTTTCCTAAAGCGGTTTCGACTGCATACAGTTTTGTAGACAAATATGGCTTAACCTCTTGTTGGACTGAAAAAGTAAAGCACAAAAGATAGAATGAAATAATTATACTCACCTAAACTTTACAGGCAGAGACATGTTGATTGTTTTGTACTGTGTCCCGACTGCGTCGGCACTGAAACTGTCTTATATGCCCTTCTTTTGACGCAGTCAATGGCGTCTGACAGGGCCATACAATGTGAATTTTGCGTTATTTTAATGTGTTTAACAATTGATGATTTTATATGATCTAGCTCGGACGTCTCAATGTCCAAACCGTATGTTTAAAGGGAGTACTGTTTGGTCTCGGTATTTTATTATTTCGAACAGCTCTCGTTGTATATATTTATATATATATATATACATAGATATATAGATATATATATATATATAAGAATATATATATACACATAAGGAGAATATATATATATAAATAAATATATATATATATATATATTCTCCTTATGTTCATGCCAACATGGTTCATGTCTTCGTTTATTGTTTTATTTATTATTTCTAACAGCTGTAAACGCACTAATAAGCTTATAACTTAACTCCCATGAAAATCACGCTTTGTAGGCCTCTGGTTTATGTTAAACGCTGCAACTTTTAATTTTCCCTTTGACCGCTGGCAGGATCAATACTGTACATATGTATGAGTTATGTTGTCACAGCAAGCAGGTGGTAGGTAATGATTCAGGATTGAATGATTCATGCAGAACCAGCCAAAATGGAGGAAACAATCTTCAACAATGGCTTGTGTTTTCAAGTGAAATAAACTTAAGAGCTAAAAATACATTAGATGTTTGTCAGCACAATATGCCTACCCCGAGTTGAATTTTGAACCAATGACTCCATAACCAGAAATCTGAAAAGCCAAATATATCGTTGGAACATCAGATAATTTATCGATACCCTTTCTGATTTACGCTCCTCACGTACGGGTTATACACCGCAGTCTTCCGGGTATCTTTTATGTTTTAACCGCTATAGCAAGGTTCTTTGGATTACATCACCAGGTTGGGCACAGAGTATCGCGTGGTATAGCATAGTGCATTATGCTCAAATTTTAAACATGGTCTGATTACACCGGTTCTAGCACAGGCTCAAGACGGTTTGAAAAAAAATAAAGTTATCAAATTCATCAGACCAGTTAATATATATATATATATATATATATATATATATATATGTTGTTACAGGTGCGTTTGGTTTGTGTACCACGAGTAGCTCGTGTTGTTGCGGCCTCGCCTGGCCGGATGTTGCAGACTCGGTTTAATCCGCATTGGTTAACTCTAGATACACAGCGTCCTTTGTTGTAGTATGTTCTTTGAACGTGTGTACTTAGTTACATTCTTTAGATTGTTCGAAAAATGGAAAATTCTCGGCTTGAGGTGAAAAGTTAAGAAAGAGGCTGTGTTTTAGAGCCGGGAGAGAGGTGAGAGAATATTCCAGCGGACACAGAAGCGGGTATGTCAGTTTGTGGGACCTGTTCCGATAAGTGCGGCAATTATAGATTTTCTTCAGATTTTCTTCTGGATTTGTGACGAATCTTATTTGGTCTTCAGTTTACTTTCGGGATTGTTACAAGAGCTTTACATGGGACTGTTATTTTCCGAAAGAATTTATGTGAACTGTTCGTCCGACTTATACATTTTAAAGGACTTGTCGCTGCGACAGTGGTGGTATCCAGGTACTGTGCACTGCACTTTGTTTTTTTTTTTTTTTACTGTGATTGTATTGATTTGCTGTTATACTGTTGTTATACTGTATCATTGTATTGAGTTAGTGTATTGTAATGTTAGGGTTGTTTAAAGAATAAAATATGGTTATTTGTTAACAAAAAAACCACTGACTTCTTTATTCATTCCCCTAGACATTTCATGTTGCCTAGTGTTACAGAATCTTATTTTTTTATCCTTTACATAATTTATGATCATCCATACGTGATCTGTTGATATTAGGTTCCATGACAATATATATATATATATATATATATATATATATATATATATATATATATATATATAAATGGATATGAAAAATTAATAATGAAAAAAGAAATGCATTACGAGAGCCATCATTTGGGCAATTTAATTAAGGTCGGCTGAAATGGCCAAAGCTTTGTGCATTCTATCTCGAGTAATAATTACTACACAAAAAAGAGACCGGACATTCCATTTCCCTCATATTGAAATTATTGTGATCAGGTAATGTTCACTTTAGAAGAGAATAAAAACCCCAAATGATATTGTGAAATTCAGTCGTTGAAAACGACACTTAAAACAATTCTGTGACATTATGTGCAGGTGCATTAAACGCAGAGCTTAGCTTGCATGAAGATGATAAACAACATATTCTATGGAATAGGTCGTCTGGATTACTAGATACAGTATATTTTGCACATAAAAACGTCCTTTTGATGGTGAGGTTCTTTAATACATTCGTCGAAGAGAGTTTATATTACTAATTCATATTTAGTAAGATCATGTAAATTCTGCGTGCTTTTAAATTATAAAGAGCAAATTACCTGTGATCAATAATACGCATGTAATAAACTTATATTAGAATTAACATCGATGTGTTCTTGCATCACACAACATAAAAAACTGCTTAATACAGAAATGAACGAATGTTCACAAAACCATCCTGGGGTCCAACATAAACTTCGGACGTAGTTCACTAGGTGGCGCACGATTCTTTAAATGCAAAATGGTGATTAACTTCGAATATAAATAATCTGGTTGAAGGGTCAAGATATTATATGTATTACGAAACGTATATCACTCTAAGTAATGTTTGATTGTGCACTTGCACCTATCATGTGTAGAATCATGGACTGGTTGTGGCACTGGATGAATGGGAAGAGACTTTTCCTTTTCATTATAGCAAACAACTGGTTTAAAGCTCTCTTCTATCAAAGACTCTTACATGTGCATCTCTTTAGCACCCATAAGTTTGATGAATTCCAACCACTCTATAAAGCGATCTGTATCGATAGAATCATATGCTACGGACACGCACAAATGAAACACAACGACCCATCCCCCATTTCAGGTGTAATGTTGGTAGATAAATAGTTGAAGTTCCGCACTTTCTATATGCGACAGAAACGTGTTTAGGCTGGGGATGATGGCCGGCTACGAAGCAAGAATATGTAAGATGGTGGTACAAAACCCAATGAGACTTTCTACTGAGAATTTTGCCAGTGGTTACTTCTGCTTGTTTAACGACCGGAACCTCCTACTCGTCGTACCACAAATGACAGAACAAATGTTCACTTTCCGTGGATACTCCTATTATGCAAATGAATGATTTATTATCTAAAATTGGTCTTTCATCACCGATGGCAGAATACACGATGCATAGTTTGTTTACCTCCTTATTGATCTGCCAGTGTTCTAGCTTATTGTAAAGAACTGATGTTCGTGTGCTGATGGTTTCACAAAATTTCAGTCTTCTGTTATTTCAGTTTGATCGTCAATTCTTATTTCCCCTTTTGGGAATGGATAAAATGTCAGTGTAAAACAACCAAATTATAATACCACCGATCACGCAGATTAATACACAGTTTCTAAATATAGGTCTACAAATGATAAGAATTAATACTTACCTTCAAATGAGCTTTGTTTCAATCATATAAAGAGGACGCATATATACGATTATTTTAAATACCTGATCCTTTCATGTATTCCGACTAATGCTGAAGTAATAATGGACTTCCGGTCACATGAAAAGTGAGTGAGGACGTGTTTTCTTAGAGCTCCCGCTACCTGGATATTATATTCTGTAGGAGTGCCATAAAAACAGCAACATGACACGGCAAAACGTATCTGGGAAAAAGCCAAGTCAGCCATCATCAAATATGGACAAATATTTGTTAAATGAAGCACAAGCTCAAGCTGAGACTGACGAAAATACAAGCGCTGTGACCTTGATATTCATACCCAAATGAAACACGCACTAGCTGAAATGAAACATTTAGTAAAAAACTCGAACGAGGACATAAGACAGTCAATAAATAACATGCTTGAAGAATTGAAGACACAACTTGAAGGCCTGTCCAAAGAGCAGACGAAGGTAAAGAAAAACATACTAACGATAGAAACTGGCCTTACCACGCTAGACACCACAGTTAGTGAACTTAAAGGAGGGAGAGAGAATTAAGGAGACAAGTAGTAGAACTGACATTTAACTCCTCACAACTGCATGATAAACTCTTTGTTGACAAAATAAAAACGTATTAAAAATACTGCAGATGTAAACAAAGAAGCTTCTTCACCTCTCTTGTGGGACACCATAAAAATGGCAATCAGAATAACTTGTATTAGCTATGGTATTCATAAACAAAAAAAAAAGGATCTAACATTTTGGAATTGGAAAATAAAATTTGCAAACTAAAAAAAGAAGATAGCATTCACACTAGGGAGAGTAGGAGAGAAGAATTAAGAGAAACTGAGCAAAAGCTACAGAAATTTATAGAAGAAAAAAGTAAAGGGGCCATAGCCAGGAGTAAAGTGAGATGGTACGAAGAAGGGGAGAAGTCAACAAAGTACTTTTTGAACATAAAAAAACGGAATTATAACATGAAAGTTATAAACGAACTTAAAATTAATGATAATATAGTAACTGATCCCAAAGAAATTTTAACATAAGAAAAAAATTTCTATGGAAACTTATACACTGTTGACACAATGCATAATATACATAAATTTGATAACTTTATTTACAAATACACTAGCGTTCCCCGAAAATTACAAGGTACACAATGGCCAGTACATTTATCAGAAAAGAGATGTTAGTATAAAATCTTTTCCAAATGGTAAATCACCAGGAACCGATGGACTTCAGGCCGAATTTTATCAATTCTTTTGGCAGGATATTAAAGAATATTTTATGAATAGCATTAAATATAGCTTTGAGAATGGTTCACTGTCCATCACACAGAAACAAGGGATCATCAGCTTACTACCAAAGAAAGCCAAAGATCTCCGATATTTAAATATTTGGCGTCCACTCACATTACTAAATAGTGATTACAAAATAATTTCAAAATGCATAGCCAATAGAATTAAACCAATAATCAAAAATTTAATTCATGAAGACCAGTCTGGCTTTATTAAAGGGAGATTCATTGGTGAAAATATTAACACAACTATATCTTTAATAAATTATTTATCTAATAAACAATCAAAAGCCTTTATTATGACGGTAGATTATGAAAAAGCTTTCGATAGACTGGAATGGGATTATATTTATAAGATACTTAATTTAATGAATTTTGATAGGCTTGCTATATCCATGATAAAGGTACTATATAATGATTTGACGAGCTGTGTGATAAATGATGGCCACCCATCGGAATTCTTTAAAGTGTCCAGAGGGGTAAGACAAGGATGTCCTCTGTCCCCTTACCTATACATATTATGTATAGAATTACTTGCAATTGCTATTAAAAAAATAAAAACATACATGGCATCCCATACAAATCAGGTACTTTTAAGTTATCACAATATGCAGATGACATAATTCTGTTTGTTACAGATTTTGAAAGCATAAAATCTGCATTAGAGGTATTCAAAGATTTTCAACTTATTTCAGGCCTGAAGATCATTTTAGAAAGAACAGCGATTATGCCACTTGTAAAAAATAGTAATTACATTGAAAAAGAAAAAAAAACATTGGTTTAACTTGGATTGAAGATAATATCAATATCATAGGTATAACTATTACTCCATCCTTGGAAAATATTATTGACTTAAATTACACTCCTAAAATAGCTAAAATGAAGAATATAATAGCTGTATGGTCACAGAGAAAACTTACCCCAGTTGGCAAAATCATCGTGTTAAAAAGTTTCATTATATCACAGTTTCTTTATCTTCTTACAGTTCTTCCAAGTCCAACAAAAGAAATATTTAAGCAGGTAGAAAAATTTCTTTACAGTTTTGTATGGAATAAAGGAAGAGAACTTATTAAAAGGAAAATCTTAATTTCGCCGTCATGCGAAGGTGGATTAGATATGGTTCACTTACCGACAAAAAATAATACTTGTAAAATTGCTTGGGTTAAACGTATACTCTTGAAACCAGAACATGATATTTGGAGACTACTTATCCTAGATAATTTAAAACTTAAGGAATTATCATTTAAATGCAACTTAGCAACAGATGACTCATCAGTTCTACTTTGCACGCCATGCCCGTTCTGGGAAGATGTTCTTCGAGCGTAGTGTTCATATAATTTCTTTAATCCAACAACAACTCCGGAAATAGTGTCTCAGTGTTTATGGTTTAACTCGCATATTAAAAGGGAGGGTAAAGTTATGTTTTATAAAACATTATAAGAGGCAGGAGTTAAGTATATTTCAGATCTGTATGATCACACGAATAAAAGGTCTCTTTGGTTGAGCCACAACACATTCTGTCAAAAATATTCAGTTAATATAGATTTTTTAAGTTATAATAGTATACTAGCATCAATTCCAGATGAATGGAAAATTATTCTAGGAAAAGAGGAAACTGGTATGGAAACTGGAGCATATTTAGACGGACTGAGTAATTTTCTTTTAAAGACAAATACAATTAAAAAAAGTATATATGAAATTAATAAAAGAATATACAGAGAAGCCAAGCAACAGTATTCTTAAATGGAAAATATATCTAACGCTAGACTCTGATGATGAAATATACAAAGGATTTTGTAATGTATGTTATTCTACTATATCTGTTAAAATGAGAAGTTTCCAGTTTCGTATACTTCATCGTCGTATTACTTTAAATCCTTTCTTACATAAAATCAATATTGTAGAAAGTGCCGATTGCACATTTTGTCGAAACGAGAAGGAAACTTTGATACATCTACTATGGGACTGCCCCTTTTCGAAACTCATATGGGATGGAATCTTGCAAGTATTGAAACCACATAAGTCAGTAAATCCTTCGTTTACATTGTTGATAGAAAAAATTATACTGGGTAGCTATGAACACCCTTGGTTGAATTCTCTAACTTTGATGATAAGACGGTACTTGTATGTCAGTAGATGTTATAAACAGAAACCAACACAGCAGGGAATCCGACATTTTGTAGAAAATATATACCAAATAGAAAAGTGTAAAGCTCTAAACAGAGGGAAGATGGAAGCACATATAAATAAATGGGCTCCTATTAAGTGTATACTTATAGAGCGGATAGAAGAGATATCTTCATAAAGTATATGAATAATACAATCACACTCAACTTATTTTTGTTTACATTAAATAGTAGGCAAACCCTGTAACTGGGTGATAAGGTAATTGCTTTATCTAATTTAAAGCGAGTTTTTTTATTTTACAGATTACGAATTTTTTAAAACCATCATTCAGAGGCTTGTAACACTATACGTGATAGTGATACCCAAGTACCTCTTACCTATATACGAAGCAATGCTTTTGTATATGTACATGCACAGTATTATGCTTGTATGATTTGATATATATATATATATATATATAAATATATGTATATATATATAAATATATTTTTGTTTTTTAATGTTTTATATGCTTTTCTGTATAGCTTTCATGCAATAAAAATGTAATAATGGGTGAACTTATTAAGACCTGTATATGTAAATGGTATCGTTTCGGACATATATAGATCTGTACTCAACCAGAGTCGCTACTTAGATGATATTTCGTTTCAACCCCCCTGTTTGATATTTTTAACCATGATCAGGACTCTCATCTTAATATCACAATAGTGACAATAACGCATGTATACGTTATAGTGATCTTCTGGGGTTTACAAGGAGAGTTTACCTGAAACTGTTTGCATGTAAATGTAGACCTCCTAAGGTTATTTGTTATTATCAGTAACTGCAGGTCTAGTCTGTAAAAATAACCTTCTTTAATTTGACTTAAAATGATATAATTCTTCGAAAACAAAAATACTGCTTCAACGTTTATACAACACAGGTGGTTCTACTTGGGTTTTACATCTAATTACCGTTACGGAATGTCTGAAGAATATTCATTTTTGTTTTAACCGATGTTTTGTATAGCAAGGTTTATCACCGGGATCTGGATTACATCACCAGTGTGTGGGCACAGATCAGAGAATTAAAATTAGACCAATGAGAGCGTGGAATCGCATTGTGCATCCAGCTCAAAGTTTAAACATGCGACACCCGCTCTCGTTGGTCTGATTCCACCCCTTCTAGTACATGTATATATATATATATATATATATGTCTGAAGAATATAAGGCAAATGACCTTATCTGTTGTAATCAACAAGAGGAATCAAATACAGACTATATACATCAAGTGAAATTTAAAGTTCGATAAGACTACCATTTTGAATTTACTAAATTTTCCTTTTTTGTCTGATCTATGGATTTTAATCCTAATTTTGTTTCAGTAAATGTTCATAGGGGTTTTAAGTGTCTATATTTTCCTCCAGGAGACTTACACAAACGCAGAGGCGCACTGCAGAAGACCCTGATACACCACTTACGAGATGAATTATCCCGTATAATATGTTCTTGTACCTCCAGCATGTCATGAGTGGCCAAAAGAACAACACATATACACACAGTAAAAATCGAAAAAGTTTTAATCGGCGAACTTCAAAAAAAAGACACAAATTCCAAATTACCGTGCCGAAGTAAATGTTAAACGGGAGAGTCTAAAGCCTCAAAGAGAGAAATGTTACCTTTTTAACTATTTATAGGTAAACCCTACCTGTAAGTGTTAAGAATGTTCATTTGGTCATACCGTTGATTAGTTGTTTTGTTTTCTTTTCATTAGATATTCAATGTAGCATGCCTCCGGTAACATGCCTTCGTTGTAATGAAACCCTGGGGAAGTACCCTACAACAAGCGCAGGTATATCGATTAATTTCTGGTAGGATCTTTATTAATAGGAAATTGTTGAATTTATTCATATTTGAACAGTGCACATTTCAATATCTGAAATTCTGTTTATATTTTATCACAGTTATCATATAAGACTACTCAAATATGTAGTTGTAAGTTGGTGTTTCAAGATAATGTCCTGCGAAATTAAATGAAAAAAGGGGATTTTTAATATAAACGGCACATATGTAAATCTATTTTCATTTTAATGTTCTCTATATGATACTGGATATCAAATGTACTGTCTTATGTATCAATGCACTTAATTATGCCCTGTAACTCCTGTAGAAAGTAATACTTGCTCACAAAATTTATGAAACAAGATAATTTCTTGTCCTCCATGATATCATGTAGTCCACAATATAAACTGGAACATGTTGGTTTCTTAACTAAATGAATTTGAAACAAATTTTTGTTTGATGTAGACATTTTGTTTTGGTCACTAAATGCATATAAAACAATTTTCTGTTTGGTGTAGAAATTTTGGTTTGCAAAATGAAAGAATTTGAAATAATTTTCTTAAAAAATTCGTAACCTTGACATCATTACCATGAATTTATTCATAAAATGCAACATAGTTAAAAATACAAAATCAAACACATCAGAAGCTTATATATATTTATTTGTGTCAACTTACTTGTGACTGGAACATAAAACTAAAAAAGGACGACAAGAACCCCCTAAAAACATAAAAAAGAATCTGGTATTAAATTTCCCAAAATCCTTTTAATTTAACTTTTATTGAAAGGGTAAAAATCATAATAACCTAACAAATCACATATTTATGATAAAATCAAGGATTATTTTAAACTATAGGCAAAAAAAGAATTTGACCACATTAGACCCTCTTTATCTTCGCTTTTAACCTGGCAATCGGGTCATTCCGAAATCTTGGTCCATGGTTATACTTCCACGTGCGGTTGCAAGCCTTGAACAAAACAAAGTGACAGCTTCAGTATAAGCTTCAAAGATTTCTTATGTATCCATCTTTTGACGCAGTCAATAGAGACCGACTGGTCTATACAATGTGAATTTACGTATTTTAATGTGTTTAACAATTGATTATTTTTTATGATCTAGGTAGTACGTCTTAATGCCCAACCCTTATGTTTGACGGGAGTATTTTTTTCTTTTGTGGTATATTCTTGTGTTCGTGCCAACAGCAAGGGTTCGATTATTCATTTATTATTATTTTATTCTTTCGAACAGCTGTTACCACAATAATATCCTTATAACTTAATACATAAAAACTATGCTTTGTAGGCCTCTGGCTTATGTTAAACGCTGTGACTATTAATTTTCCCTTTGACCGCTGGCGGGATCAATACTCTAGTTTTATATGAGTTTATGTTGTCGCTGCAAGTAGGTGGTAGTTAATGATTAAGGATTGGCCGATTCACGCAGAACCAGCTAAAAAGAAGGAAACAATCTTGACCATCTTAATCTTAATCTCTACAGCTTACAATACATTAGGCGTTTGTTAGCACAATATGCCTACCCCGAGTTGAATATTGAACCAATGATTCCATAAAAAGAAATCCGAAAAGCCAAACATATCGGGATCGGACATACGAACCCATCGTTGGAACATCATAGAATTTATCCGCACCCTTTCTGGTTTACGCTCCTCTCGTAGCGGTTATACACCGCAGTCTTCCGGGTCTCATTTTTGTTTTAACCGATGTTTTGTATAGCAAGGTTTATCACCGGGATCTGGATTACATCACCAGTGTGTGGGCACAGATCAGAGAATTAAAATTAGACCAATGAGAGCGTGGAATCGCATTGTGCATCCAGCTCAAAGTTTAAACATGCGACACCCGCTCTCGTTGGTCTGATTCCACCCCTTCTAGTACATGTATATATATATATATATATATATATATATATATATATATATATAAAACAGAATGAAGACGCCTTAGTGTTGACTAACTGTTAAATTCAACCACGAGCTTTCGAAGCTTATAGCTTCTTCATCAGGTGTCAAGTTGAAAGGTATAGAAATCGGCTGTATATATATGTTAGATAAACAATTTCTAATGACCATCATGCATGGTATAGTATAATGGATCTGTGATTGGCTACTCTGAATTTGTATCATGTTGACCCAGGTTTCGAGTATGTCATTGTTATTTACCCATAATGCTAGGTTATGTGTCCGGGTTATGTTGAGTTCATGTCCTTTGACACAATAAAGGTTTAAAGTTCATTATGCTCATCGGCTCAATGTTGATGATGATTGACGACTAATGTGGTGGCGATCTGGTTGTGCAAGTCCATGATTATGAATAGAGATAATCCATATGTAAATGGTGTATTAAATGTAATATTAAATAGTCTGTATCAGAAAGTATACGTATAAGGTGATGACGTTTGTCGATTACTTGATATTATTATTGTGTGTAAGCCAGAGAGGTGATCTCACAACACGGCGGTATCAGTGGCGGGAATGTGCACGTATGCATGAGGAATGACGTCACGTCATTATCAATATGGAGGGGTCGTTCGGTGCTATTAATATTATGGTATGTCTCTATGTCTGTAGTGTGCCATGAAACCGGCATCGCGATTTAATCTTTTCCTTATGGTGTCAAATTTATCAATCAATTTTAGTTCCCATATCTGTCGTTGTCGTGTGTCGGTAAGGTGGCCCTTTAGAACGCAAATCTGCATGCATTCTGGCGAGTGTTCCTGTTGAGAAAAATGTTCTCCGACCGGTAAGTTAGTGTCTAGCACTTTAATGGACTGTCTGTGGCCATTTATTCTGAGACTTAGCATTAGGCTGGTTTCGCCTATATAAATAACTCCTGGACAAATTTTACATAGGATGGCATAGACTACACCTTTACTGGTGCAGTCAAAGTGTCCCTGAATAGTGTGTTTGGCACTATGGATAATTAGGGTTTCCTTGCGGACTATGAGTGGGCATGTGCGACAGCGCGGTCTTTTACATGGGAATGTACCGTTAGTGTTATCATATCTGAAGCTTTGATTTTGTACTAATTTTTTATGATGATTATGGGGTTGTTTAAAAGAGAGGAGTGGTGTGTCAGGAAAGAGGGGTTTTAATGTAGGGTCCGATTCTAATAAAGGTTGTAGATCGTGGATAATTCTTTTTAGAGGTTTCAGTATGCGGGGATGAAATGTTGTAACTAACGGTGTGCGAGGGTTTTCTATTTTGATTTTTGGACCGAGTAGAGAGCTGCGTGAAATTTTAGTGGCTTTTCCTATTTGTTTTTCTACTGTTTTCTGTTTGTACCGCATATTGGTAAAAATATTTTGTAGTTTCGCTATGTTTCGATTTCTATCGGATATGTCAGAACATATCCTATTGTATCTTATGGCTTGGCTAAATACAATGGATTTACCAACATGGGGTGGGTGACAACTAGTAGGATGGATATAATTATACCTGTCGGTGGGTTTGCGGTAAATAGATGTGTGAATGTTGCCATCTGTTAATTTTACTGTGGTGTCAAGGAAATTAATCTTATCTAGGGAGTACTCCATTTTGAATTTTATGTCGGGGTGAAAATTATTGAAATCTCTATAAAATTTTAATAGGTTTTCACGACCATGATGCCATATAAGAAATATATCGTCGATGTAACGTAGGTAGAGTAAAGGTTTAAATGTTTGTTGATCAAGAAAATTTTCTTCCATTGAAATCATAAATGTGTTTGCATATTGTGGCGCCATGCGTGTACCCATGGCCGTTCCCATCATCTGAAGATAAATCTCATTGTTGAAGCTAAAATAATTATGGGTGATAATAAATTATATATATTATATATATTATATATATATATATGTGTGTGTATATGAAAAATTAATAAATAAAAAAATTAATGCACTTAAAGAGCCATCATTTAGATGATTTAATTGAGGTCGGCTGAAATGGCCAAAGCTTTGTGCATTCTAACTCGAGTACTGATTACTACACAAAAAAGAGATCGGACATTCTACGTTTCCCTGATTACCGTATGCGATATAATAAGCGGCGTTCCCGTAATAAACCCCCACCCCTTTGTTTGGGGAGGAGGTTACATTAATAGAAACTAAGGGATGATCCATCCTACCCTCACTTTTCCCCCTAGCCAATATAACCTGGCGCAATGTAATGCTTTTTCGCCCCGTCAGGCTTAAAAAATCGCAAGTTTTATTCTCCGTCAGGCTTTATCATCTAATTGTAATCGCCAAAACAGAGTCCGGAGAAATCCTCCGTAACCGCTGGCCGGAATTTGACGAAACCCGGGTAACACCCTGTTAACATGTGAACTGCGCCTGATTTTGTTTTGATCTCTGACCTTTCCTCTCTCCAGTGTGTCCATCTATGCGTCTGATTTGACACATTAAGACACATATCTCGGGAACCGTTTGACCGATCCGAAAAAAATGTGCACAAATGTAGCCCTTGGGTTTCTTTATAACATACATAAAAATGGTGGCGCCACCTGCAACCATTTTTGCACAGCGTCCGTCTGTTTGTCTGCCGTGGGATAAAATCACTCATATCTCTGCACTGGTTTGACTTATCTGCCTAAAATTTTGCAGGTATATACATCTTGGATAGCTTTCTGGGTTTTGTGGCAGGTGGCGCCACCTACATTTATGTTTACGCTGCAGACACCCAAGCTCATATCTCGAGAACCGTTTGGCCGATGGGGCCAAAATTTTGCATGTGCATAGATCTCACATAGCTCTTTATCATATGCATAACTGGTGGCGCCACCTGCAATCATTTTTGTACAGCCTCGGTCTGTTTGTCTGCCCTGGGATAAAATCACTCATTTCTCTGCAGTGATTTGACTTTTTGCATTTGTATACAACACTTATAGCTTTCTGGATTTTGTGGTAGGTGGCACAACCTACATACACATTTCGGCTGCAATTTCCCTTGTTACTCAATCCATGCCTCACTTCACCCGTCCCACTCTGATTTCGGCGGATACACGTAATGGCTTTTCGTATTATAGTTTAAAAATAATATTAGTTGTAGACAACATAGTGAATTGTCAAGTGTGTTATAGATTCCATTGGATGCATACATGTGTCCGTAAAGACCGATCCTGCAGTTGGCCATGACGATCCGATGACCTTAACTCAGGGACGAATGTGGATGTATTATGCAATTAAAAAATATTTACTTGGTGTTTGTTATTTCTCATAATTTGTATCTTCTCTTTGAAATAATATTGATAAAATAGTATAGAGGTATTTTGTCTGTATGCTGGCTTCAATGACTGACCGCCGCCGCTCTGATGTGTAAGGTATATCCCCTAACGATGATAATCCTCGTGGAATTCAAGTATACGTATGTGAATGTTGCGTTCAATAAAATATTTTTATAATCCTTGGTGTTTGTTATTTCTCATAATTTATATACTCTCTTTAAAATAATATTAATAAAACAATGAAGACGTCTTTTAAACTCTATGCCGCGTTTGTCAATGTACATGCAGTGAAACAAATTACAGCTGAAATAATGCCGGGGTATAATCAGCGGATTGCCCGGTCAGATAAACTTTTACTTTATCGTGGCAGTTTATTTTGACAGTAGTATAACTCACTGGTATATATAACATAAAAATGCAAGTTATCCCGCCTCCACAGACTGCTATCGTTGCAAGAACCGTTAACCGAGAATTCTAACACGTTTGTATCGTACTGCCGCGCTTTATGTGAATGATTCCATTCACGGGTAATTATATGTATCGCCTTAATTATATGTTGCTCGCTGTCATTGAAAACAATTGGAAACAAAGTATCTTCCTTGTTCCGGGAGCGGCTAACGTCAACGTGACCTGATTGTAACAATAGGGCTTGAAACCTGTTGATCAACCACAAATATGACCTGCGGCTTTGGGTTTAACAGAAGCGAAGATTTGGGGACGCTAGTTCCAAAACTCGAGGTCAAGGGTCAGATGTTAATCGGGCGACTCAAAGCAACATACATGACAATGGATTTTGATACGGTTCTTGTGTATTCAGTTTTAACTGGAACCTGGATTTGAAATGAAAAACCGACATTGAGCAAGGGATACAGACACGATATACTTGTTCTATAAGAATACACAACTGGTATGGGGTACTTTTTATCCAAATGTTAGCGTGAGCTTCCCGACAAATTAATCGCGTGTACTCGTGAACAAAGAGCGTCAGACATTGGCGTGTGCATGCCGACAGTAATAAAATGAAAGTCCATGCTGGTGGTGTAGTTAATTAAATACGCTGGAGTCAAATACGTGTACACAAGCCGCAGTGTTATAGGATCGTATATGGGATGGGGAGGGGCGCTTTTTATGGTGTAGGAAAACTTTTAAAAATACAATTTTGAGAGCACCTAGGGCCCCTATTAAGTAAAATACGGTGCATCTTATTAGTGTGCTAGACTTAGAGGAGTTTTACTGTGCATGAAACATTGCTCAACATTGCGAACTATAAATATAATTAACCATCATAGTAAAATAATGTGTGAACTAACTTATTTTTAAATATACATTTTAAATTTCTTTAAAGGATGTTTTTTAAATCGGTACTTACTTGGACTCAGATTCCAAATGACTGGCACTCGGCGAGAGTGGATTTGAATTCGTGTGGCCCGGACTCTGACTTTCACTCGGACTCGAATATTGGAGACCCGAAAATCATCACAGTGAACCAGTGCTTAATATATCAGGGCTGTGCAAAATACTCCTTTTTCATGGTTTAGTATATATTTAAATTTGTCGGATATCATAGAGCTGCTCATTTGGCAAAAATATTAAACAATCCGAGAACCATACAAGGGCGTGCGCAGGATTTTAGCATAGTTTGGGCTCACGACCGCAAAAAGTCTGAGGTGACAGCCCCCCCCCCCCCCCCCCCCCCCCCCCACACTCGGCCAGGACAGTCGACAGTCGCGCTATGATCTATATACGGCCCCCCTCCCCTCGAATGTAAAATTGTTTATAAAATTACAAAGCCACAGTTTCTACTGGTTTTTGCTTATGCATAGAGTTAGGCCTACTTCGCGCCAGGGATGACAGTCCTTGACGATTGGTAATGTGTCTTTTCAATCAAATTATTAAGATTTATTAAAACTCAATGATGTCGGAGCAGAAAGGATATATTTCATTCATTTTCTATAATATGTTAACGCTCTGAGTGAGACTTAGCAGGGCCTGCGTGAAAAATATATCGAGGCGGTACAAAAGGTTTCCGGTCCTCTCCTTTTTCTTCTTTATAAAAACCTTTCAGTTTCAGGGGTGTATTTAACTCTTTATTCGTATGTGCTTCTCATGCTTTATATACTATCAACAACAATACTGTCACAATAACAACAAACCCAATTGAAACTTGGAAGAATAAAAGAATATATTTACGCGAACATAATAAGGGGTTAAAACAGTTTGATAAATCATCACATGCCACCTCAGATAAGTCGCGTGCATGTATGCATCAGAACGTTACATACTTTAACAGATGGTATATCAGCAATGGAAGCTGTATCGACGACTTCTGTGATTCTGCATCAGTAAATGGTCTTTCACAACAATGGGCAGCTAAACGGGTTCCTGATAAGTTGATGTATTCGACAAGATAAATATATATAGCATGCATATATATAGGGAGCCCGGGATATTAAACTTAATGAAAGCGACCCCCACCCCCCACCCCCACCCACCAACACACACACAAAGAAAAGCACCCTGATAAATTAAAAATAAAAATTTAATGAAACGGACCTCTCCACTGAATCTTTTTCTTTTCCGCGTGATTCAATAAATAAATTTGGTTTCTTGAATATTTATTTTTACGAATTAATCTACATTTGATACCTGATCAGTATTAAAACAGAGTTAAAGAGTAAAACAAACAGCATACACTTCCATAAGGAAAGTGTACGCTTTCCATAGCCCTCCAGACCATGTAAAATGAATGCAAATAAATATTAATTGTGGTTAATTTCTTCCATGTACGTATCTGTAGTATTTACCACAACAGTTATACTTTTGTGCACCAATACTCAGGAATTTCTACATTTCCATGCATTCTATTGGGCCTTAAGAATTCATCCAGGCCCTTTGGACCCGACGGGTTTAAACCTATAAAAACTTGTTAATGCTGTTTAAGACAAATGAGAGACTTAAATTTGAGACTTCATCGTCAAGCCTGTTTATATGCCCTTCGAAACTCCTGGGTCCGAGTCCCTTCCGATCACTGCCGATTAAAACTCCATATATTCGCTAACACCAAAGAGAAAAGAAAGTTCCGCAATAACAAACACATAGCCGGGCTCCTTTGAGTCGTCCTGTTGACAGCTTTATAAATGCAAGTTAACGTTAAAATTCAAAGAGATTTTCTAATTTTAAAGTATTTTCTTGTGTTCTTCACATAGGAAACTCCTTGCGGGCCTGGCCGCCTTTGGTCAATCACTATTAGAAATTATATATACTTACATTTCGTAAAACATGTGTCTTCATCATTTTCGAACTTTTTATTGGAAGTTTTAAGCTAAAATAAAATCATGTGAGACTTCTTCATTTTCAAACATTTTATTTGACCCTATAGGGAATTCCTGGCCGGTACTGGTCCCTTAATTTAGACCCCTCTATTTGGATTAAAAACTCCATATATACATGTTTCTCAAATGACAAACGGGATGCGCATTTCTGTCGCCCTATATCGGTCACTCGATCGCGGGGTCTCCTGACTAAAATTTATATAAGCTAAAATAAAAACAAAATGAGACTTCTACATTTTAAAACATATTGTTCTACTCTAAAGGAAATTCCTGGTCGATTAGGTATCTCGTGCCCCCGTTACGGTGGACCTGATGACCTGACCCCTCATATAGCGCCTGCTTTATATTAGATAAAAACGGACGGGGATTAAACACCACACACTGACGTTACCATATATACCTGAAACAATCACAGAACTGGTATTTAATGGCTAAGCGCCAGGACTGTCGTGTGTCATGACCTATGCATGAGCAGCAGCTTTCAATGAGGATTTTATGTTGTCCATCATAGCTCCTAGAGGCCGGGTGTCATCCTACACTGTTATTGAATTGAAAGTTTAAACTATGCCCTGGGCCTTACCAATACAACTTTGTTAGCTATTTTTCAAACGGTTTAGACACGCCCTGATAATTTACAAACTGGGTGCCACCTAAAAATATTTAACGCCTGTTGCGCCCCCTCTAAACACGCCCCTGCCATATAATGTTAGGCTACTTACTAAAAAAAAAACAGAATTGACCACCTCAGATGGTATTTGTGACCCTCTCTTGTACAACGGACTCTTGTCCCTGTATCAAAGTCTTTCTTCATGATCAGTAGGATATATAACTGCGCAATGTTAACCTATCCCCTACCCCGCCTCCAGTGTTTACAAAATATCGAGCAAGACATTTCGGCGTTTATGATGACGATTTAAGTCGTCAAAGGCACTGAGTGTGTTGATTAGTTGTGAGACCAAAACCGAACTTTTACCTGGAAATCTGCATTCTAGTGAATGCAAGCCATCTCCATTCACTTTTTCGGCCCAGAATCCCATGTTCATTCGTGAATAAGTAATTGTATATTTTTTTAATATTCCTAAATGACGTTCCTGGATCCGGGGCTTGTGTCGGATCAACAACATGGCCCTTCATCGGCCCATTCCCGAAATGCCCTGAGAATTTCATGATATTTCGTTCATGATTGCGTGAGTTATTTTGTGAACAAACACACTCAAACACATAACCTGGCGAAGACATTTCGGGCATACTTCGGTTGTCATCGAAAACACGGGCAGTATAAAATGAAAAAAAAAGACTTTCCTTCTCTTGTGTCTCTAATCGCATTGTGATACACTTGAACAACAGACATTATTGGTCAGTTATGTATTTATACCTTCACGAAGTTGTAAACAAAATAATTTAGGTTGGTATATAAAATTTCATGTTGATGACATATCATTAATTCCATATTGCGCCAGTATATCATATTTATGTCTCTTGTTCATATCCAGAGGAAGGTACAATTAGTCTACCACGTCGTTCTTCACCCTAACGTATTGTCATATATCAGAACTATGAGACATACTACACGCCATTCGAAAATTATTAGACATGAATACTCGCGGCGATGGACGCATGTACTGTTCTTCTTATATAAACAATAAACATATATACACACAAATATAATGAGTTATGCATAAATGAGCCATGAATGACACCATAAATCATATAGTTATTATACAACTGCAAGGTGGTACGATTCACCACTCAGTTCATTCCCTCAACGGGAGTTCTGACAGCATGCAATATATGTGTCAATGCATTTATTCAAGAGAGTGCGTATTATAAAACGTTTAGCAAAATGAAACAACTATATATTCACAGGTAAGTTTCCATCTTTATTAGTATAAAAGCTCAATATTTATCGTTTTAAAGTGTGAGCTTCTCTCTATTTTACATGTACTCTCGTACATGTGAAAGGGTTCAGTCCAGTCATACAAGATTACATTACCTGCTCAATTTGCATGTATGAAAAGTTTTAAAATGGAATAATATAAAACATTTAAAAAGAATGGTTCAACAAGAGACGGTGATTTCTGGAAATGTTTGGAACCAATTTCGAGGTTTACATTTTTAGATGTTAAATATAAAAAAAATTATATTTCCATAGACTATTCTGTTAAATGGCATGGGCCGGCTTCAATTTTCTAATTAATACCTCAAAATTTATATGGGATGGACCGGCTTTAACTTTCAAAGATCCTTATACCGCCAGCTGCCGGGGAAACAAGAGACGTCTACAAGTATATATTAAATATTGCAAGGTCAATCAGAGTAGCAACCAAAATTGTACATATTAGACGTGTTTTTTTATGAAAATACTCTTGGATGAAGTCTATTAACAAATACTTGCTCAAACAATTCTAATTCATTTAGTTAACTCAGCTATCTTTCAGACTTTCGTTGGACATAGAAACTTCTGACAAACATCAAGTGAGGTAATTTAAAATACTCCGTGGAAATCTGAAATGACGTCACAGGAAGGCTTGGTTTTGAATCGTTTACATCAGTTGCTGCAACTCTTTTTCTTGCTATTTCACTCATGTTTGCTCTATTTCATAGATCGTCAGTTGATATCAATCTTATTTCTGAGCTATGGTTAGATAGAGTATCCTTGATCCCTGTATGTTTATTGGCCGTGACTAGTCTTATTTAATCCTAAGGAAGGTGGCATCATCTGCATATTTAGCCCATGTGACTCTCAGAATGGTTTTCGTCGACCACAATCCTTCCAAGAGGGATAGCTCAAAAGATGTTTCACAACTTTTTCTTACTTTACATGTACACTCCTATACGAGAGAGAGGGTGTAGCCTTTCTAGCTGAGCTAACTTTAAGTCACCTTGGCAACATATGCATATATTTATCAGAAAATCCATTCCATTTTATATATACATGTATAGCCCTATCAGAATCCAGAATTCTACAACTTGCAGATACGATTGGGGAAACCAGTTCTTCAGAAATCTTATTCTTCTCTCCTACAACCTGTATGGACCCAACATGATTGATTCAGTCGTCACAGATGTGTTACCCATCGCTTAAGGAAGAAAGTTGATGAAGTCAAGATCACATGGGACTATATACCCTCATTTTGGATTCAATATAAAATTCCTGGTGTGATTGTTAGGCCATAAAGGCATGACCCATGGCTCACGTGTTTTTATAATATTTATATTATACTTTCCATTCGTTTTTAGGTTGTTATTTGGACTGTCTTGCTGTGTTTTCTTAGTCCTTGGTATTGTGATTTGGCTGCACCAAGGTGAAGTTTACCAATACAAAACCAGTAAGAAACCCATAAGGGCGAGGCATTGTGTAAACATCAGCAGATCGATACCAGTGCAATACAATACCCTGGGAAATTGGCAAGTCAATAAAGAGGGTAAGAAACAAGCTTTCGTGTATTCTGCGTATTTTGACGACAGAGCGATTTTAGGCAATCGGTCATTCATCCGCATAATAGGAATATCCACTGAGAATGAACAATTCTTCTGTCATCTATGGTACAAGGAGTTTAATTTTCCAGTCGTTGTGACAGCAGAAATAACCACCGCCAAAATTCTGAGTAGAAAGTCTAATGGGGTTTTGTACCACAATCTCATGTATTCTTGCTTGGTTCCCGACGACCATCTACAGCCTGAATACGTGTCCGTTGTATTTGGAGAGTGTGTCAAATCCACTATTTATCTACCTATCATTGCACCCGAAAAGGGAGACTGGGTCGTAGAGTTTGGAGTATGCGTTTCCTCAACATATCATGCTGTTAATACAGACCGCTTCATAGAGTGGATGGAATTCAACAAACTCATGGGCGCTAGAGAGATGCATATTAACGATACTTTACTTGATGATGGCATTAAACCAGTTTTTCGTTATTATGAAAAGGAAAAGTCTCTTTCCATTCATCCAATGCAACCACCAGTCATTGATTCTACACATGATAGGGCTCTCCTCACTCGGTCAGCATCCCTGAATGACTGCATGCTTAGGAACATGTTTAGATATCGCTATATACTGATAATAGACATTGACGAAAACATTGTACCGAGGGACACTACCAACTACCACGATATGCTAGAACGCCTCGTTCAATTGCACAATCAAACGAAACCTGGAGTGATATATTCTTTCCGTAATACATACCATTTCGTGACCGGTCGATTAGATAAATCATATCCGAAGTTTCTCACAATGTTGCAGTATAGGAAACATGCGCCACCTAGCAAACTCCGCTGGAGTCCCAAGTCCATGTTTGACCCAAGGAGCTGTTTGTGGACATTTAATCATTACTGTATTAAGCAATTTCCTAGATTGCCAAGAATGTATGATGCTGGAACGGCAGTTGCTTTAAACCATCACTACAAAAAACCGTGTCGTGCGCAAATGAGCAAAATCGAATGTAATAAGGTAATATCAATTGCTAACGAGGACAAAGCTATTTTAGCCTTCAAAGATATGTTATTAAATGCTGTTGTAACAACCAGCGAGCGGATTGGTGTACTTAAATAAATGCAGAAATAGTAGAAACAGCATACATACACTCTTAACTGTGTTTTGGTTCGGGCATATAAATTGTGTTAAGGATTAGTTATACAAATAAATAATAC
Organism: Sipunculus nudus; assembly: GCA_026874595.1. Lineage (NCBI taxonomy): Eukaryota > Metazoa > Annelida > Sipuncula > Golfingiida > Sipunculidae > Sipunculus > Sipunculus nudus. Next base: position 14,283,714 of record CM049315.1, on the reverse strand, counting down.
AATGAATGTTTATAAAATAATCTAATCGTGAATAAAGGTGAGCATATAAAGACAGACTGTCATTACTTTGATACATCTGTTTTAAATGTATTAACGATGTATAATCAGCACTGTCGGTATTTAGATCAAATTAAATGGCTGATCACATGCATAATTCTGTGTTTTCTGGTTAAAGTTCGTTGAAGAAGCTGAAATAGATGAAATGGATTAGCCTTTGGAAACCATCATCGTCCGGCTGGCATGCGTATGCGCTGTTTGATATAATCATGAGACAATTGTGATACGAGTTTTTGTTTTTATTCATAAAATATATAGGAAAGGGTATGCTGTTGGAAAGCAAATTTAATCGGATATATTGGCTTGTCTGCCAAACATATTTCTGTATATTAGGTTATTTAACTTCTTTATAAGTGCTCATACATAACATGAGGTGAACATAAAATGTGAATGACAACAGATGAAATTCAAAATAGCGTTTGGTTTTGAAATTCAATCATTTCTTATTTTTAAATCCTTATTTAAAACGCCTAGTAAATTTCTTGATTAAATCTCTATTAAAATTAAACGTTTTGCTCTATCGTTTTGGTATAAATGATTGTCACGATAATTTTTTTTATTATATAATTTAATATATTTTTACAAATTAATATTCATTCTTCATTCTGCCAAATTGTATATTATATGCCGATCCTAAAAATTAACAAACCCTTCAGAGGTTATTCTGAACTTCCTATTTTCATGACATGATACTTTTCAGATTGGTGCATTAATTAAAACATTGATCATATATAGTTCCTAGTAAACATTTTCAGTAAACTGTTTTCACCGGAGGTTGAACCCGGAGTTTGAAAATTCTGCCATTGTCTCTTTCAGATGTATGGGTTCTAACCTTAACCCTTGAAAGACAGCAATCAGTGTGCCTGTTACAGATGCATGGGTACTAACCCTAACCCGTGAAAGACAGCAAGTCATCACACATTATCAATGTAAGGCAAGATTCAAATGGGAAAAACCGACGGTTTCTCAACTATATAGCCAGTCCTGCGTAAATATTACATATGGCAGATAAAAAAGCATCACTCGCCATGATATAGCATGTTTTCACAACAAAGTGAATAATAAATTTTTATGTGCTCTTCACACAGCCTTAATAATGACTTTTTTTTGCCTAACACTATCAAATAGATATATTTGTTATTTTCTTTTGCCTTCAGAACAATTGCCATATTGTTATGCATGACCTTTAATTACATTCAAAACATGATTTATACAAAAAGTGCCTGCGTGGCGAACCCCTAGGGTACGGCGTACGTTGTACGACTTCCCTAAGGTACGATTAGGCAAAAAGCGTGCGGATTGATTAAGTACGAAGTGATTTGGTGGACAGATTGGAGAGGTTGAGACCGCTGGTTTATATGATGGCCGAGATCGGGACCGAAACAGTGAAATGGATTTAAAAGCGGAATGTTACGGCCTGATAAAAGGTATCCTCATGATCCCGACTTTACAATCAGTAACTACATTTAGGACTCTGTTATACGACCAATAGTGAGACAGGAAAAAAAATTATACATCTAAATAGCACCATATATGTTTAGAAATTCATTCCATGTCTAGAAATTTCTTCCACGAAATTAGGTTTGGATTACCTATTTAATACTGCTTTTAGCTTGTTGAAGGTTTCCAAATCCAGCCATAAGTCATCATTTTTTTCAAACAGGTAATTACGATATGGTAAACAATCTCAGTTTGGATACCATAAAGCATACTTAACTTGACCCCCCGCCCCCACACACACACATTACAAGCCTTTTGCTTAACAAGTTGTTGATAATACATCTCAATATGTGTTTTTCATATTATTAAGAATTGCCGTTAGGGGGCTCTATTTATTACTCACAACCGAACTTTACATACCTTCTTTTTGCCGTAAGCTTCACATCGTCTAACTTTTTGCAGTTACATTAGTGTTCGTCAACGATTCCCGAAAGGTCCAACTTCTGTAATTTAATGTATAATTCATGATTTATATATATATATATATATATATATATATATATATATATATATATATATATATATATATATGCACAATCATATTTGTAAAAAAAATATTTCATGTTTCATCAACAGTTAACGCCATTGAAGGAAATATTAGAATAGACGATAAGTGGGAGTTTTATTTTATCTAACTGTCCCATATGAAAGTACAGATTGTAAATTCACTCCTCATCGGGTTGCCTGATAAATTTGGATGGTTATAGTGTACGGAACAAACCGTGACATTTTGGGATCTCGTCAGAGACTTCGTTTAAGTTGTAAGCCTGGCCTGGATGGAATATGGTATGTGGGTATATGGGGTAGCGCTGAGATCCACTGTTTTGACTGAAGTGACCCGGCTGACATATACGGGAAGCCGTGGACTGATTATTAAATTAGTTGTGCTGAGTCAGGTAGGAGATATATGTATTAACATTAACCCCTTGTAATTTTGTTAATAATAATTAAAACAAACGTCGGTCTATTTGTTTTATTGACTGTCATGTTACAATAGACATGGACTCCTGCCAAAAGAAGCATTGGCCTGGTTTAAGTCGTCAGTTTCGCCAGTCCCTCGAGTAGATCCCGTGGAGCATCAGGCTGACGGAGCCCGGGATGCATCACCTGCATTATTTTATCTTGTGCGCTATTTCAAAACGGTTTTTGAATCATGGCGTCGGGGGAATGAGCAAAACTACACCGCTTAAGTCTTTGTGTACAGTTATCTGGTATATGAAATCAAATATAAAGAAAAGAACAGTGGGCTCCAGAGATTCAGGTACATTCACCTGCTGTATCTGAGATGCCCTGCATTTAATGACTCCAGCAAAGCAAGTAGAGCTAGCGGGTAGCCATCCTTAACCCATAATATATCATAAAAAAAAATATCACTAAGATTATTAAGATATACTTTTAAGACAATGTTACCGAAAGAGACGGTTTTTTCCCTTCACTATCAGCGAATTAGATACGAATGGCAACATAGCAAAATCATAATAATGCAAGTACTACGGGGCCGTTTTCACATGTTCTGATTTTTTTATATCTTCTATATTTATCATCTATTAAAGACCAGGGAACACGGAGCTATACTCTATACGATACAGGGTGCCTAAAATCAGCAAGTGGTCAGCCATACATATTGAAATACATATTGAACAAACAACCCCAGAATACCTTTTTGACTATATCTGTCTGTTTTTTAAGCATTTCAATGATTTTTAAAGTGGACCAGTGGCAAGAGATCAACTGATTAATTTTTCATGGTTAGTCTGTTAAATTTTGGTTGATTTTAATTCGGATCCACGTGTTGGCGGGGATATGCGCTCGATGAGTGCTGTCTAATTTTGAAAGAAACGTCTGTACGAAGTCAGACGAAACCTATTCAAGGCAATTTTTACTTAATTGTGATTTTGTAGTTTTGTTTCTTAGGCGAAGAATGACATAATTCAACTACAGAAATACGCTGGTCTTATCATATTTGTGTTACTGTATGTAACGTCTGGTATTTTGCTCCCTCCGAGTGGTACCACTTACTGTCACTAGGTGGCAGCACACAATGTCCTGGTTACGGTTTGAGTATCGTTAATTAAACACTTACCTTGTAATCGTTTGTGTTATGTAAGATCAAATTAAAGAGTATTGATGATCTTAACATCTCAATGCCTGACTTTTAATTACAACGTATACTACTTGAAACTAAATGTGCTACATATATATGCAAATCAATCAGAATCGGATGGATTAGCGTCTAATCACCTATAGACGTTTTTAGACTGGAAAAGGGTTAAAAAAGCCCATCTTTTTTAGATTTATTGTATATGAACTACAATACCACCTTTAACTGCGGGACACAATGCAATATGGATGCTTTGGCGTTAGTAGAGGTAGATCTCTCAGGATGATGCAAATGTATTCAACCTCCCACCCCCTCCCCCCAACACCCCACCCCTTATAGTGGTGACGGTGGTTCTATCCTACGTTAATTTTATTAAAACATTTTTTTTTTTAATTTTTTTACAGAAATATCATTTATAGATTTAAAGGCATAAATCTTAATCTGAAAGGACAAAACGACGTATCAACACCTGTTTTTGACCAACGGATGCGATTAACGCTGGTATGTGTCATCAGCTTCGGTCCATTAAATTGAGGTGCCTTTTGAGAAGAAAAAAGGAAACTTAATATGATAGGCTATTGCGGACGTTTGCATATCACTTTCCCCACTTTTCATGTTATGACTGTTTGGTTCATTTGTACCATGTATTTTACGCACCATTCGTTGTTAGCCGGGCCTTTATTCGGCCCTACAAATTGCCGATATCTATTAAAGGTCTGGCTCTGAGGCCCAAAATATTTCAGAATCCGTGGTTTTTATGTGCGAGAAATGCGTGAATAGGCTAAAAATGTGATAACAGTTTTTATTCATCTAGTTACAGTTAACCTGACTTTCAGTCATGCTGAGCTATAGCAAACACCGTTTGTCCGTCGTCCTACCATCCGGCCGGCCGTTCGCGCGGCATTAATCATCAGCGTTTGACCTAGATACTTCTAACTAAAGATTTAGGAAGGTAATTAAATATCTCCGTGGAATCCTGATATGAGATCACTTTAAGCAATAATAATTGAGTTATGAGGTTTATGCACGCCAAAATTAAAGATATCATACAAAAGCTCCAGTATCTCAGTCATTTATGTTTGAAATGCCACTATCTTGCTTTGCTCCTTGAACATGAACAGTTCTTTCACTTGCTATAGACTGCTGGCGATACCTTTTTTCTCAAAGTTATGCAATTGTCTCTTATTCTCGAGAGTCAAATGATAGCAGTTTTTATTCATCTAGTTACAGTTAACCTGACTTTCAGTCATGCTGAGCTATAGCAAACACCGTTTGTCCGTCGTCCTACCATCCGGCCGGCCGTTCGCGCGGCATTAATCATCAGCGTTTGACCTAGATACTTCTAACTAAAGATTTAGGAAGGTAATTAAATATCTCCGTGGAATCCTGATATGAGATCACTTTAAGCAATAATAATTGAGTTATGAGTTTTATGCACGCCAAAATTAAAGATATCATACAAAAGCTCCAGTATCTCAGTCATTTATGTTTGAAATGCCACTATCTTGCTTTGCTCCTTGAACATGAACAGTTCTTTCACTTGCTATAGACTGCTGGCGATACCTTTTTTCTCAAAGTTATGCAATTGTCTCTTATTCTCGAGAGTCAAATGATAGCAGTACTTTCAGTTTCTGTGTTTTTTCATCTAGTTTCCTGAAACCTTGTTTATTTATTCATCGTGTTGTATCCTTTTTTTAAAGACTGGTCGTGCCACCTGTTGTCACCAGAGAACTGTGACTTAATTATTTTATTGCATGTTAAATAACTGCATGTTCAAGTAGGGATAAAACCAGATGATTTGAGCGTTAGAACGTAGTCTAGAGAACTCAGGTGTCTTATTTGATGTTAATTTCAGTGCAGTTTAATTTCGTAGGAACCGATTCTAGTCTAGACATTCTCTTTAGTAACGTTGTTCAATATACACTACAATGACCAAACACCTGCTCATTTATTTCTCTCATAGTGCGCTGTCTGTGAACATGTCCATCTAAATACTGTGTGAATAGTGTGAGATCATTGGCCAGAAGACGAACCGCACATGTTATGACAGAAAAAACAAATAAGCCATGGTTGAGAAGAAATGGGCACTAACGTATGGTCTGCGCGCCAGTACCTGTGTAACAGACTTCAGAGAGGATATCGCAGATACCGAAGGACTGGTAACATGGCGATCTTTACCTACCGTTAGCGCTTCCAATAACAGGCAAGGACACTATTTATACCCGATACAATAGAGGTACTGCAAATTGTGGTTCGGAGGCATATTTTGGTACTTGGTGCTGAATGAATCCAGGAGACATCGGCAGTGAAAGTCATTACTCTTAAGTGCATATAAAAAAGGCTGTGCGCCTATCTTTCATTGTTTTGTGGACGTTGTCTCGAGGATGAGCGTTTACTCATACAAGGAAGTGTTGATTGGTTGGGTGTAGCGCTGAATAATCCCTGTGTGTATACACAAGAGGGAGCGGACTGAGCGAACGGCTTGACATTCCAATGTCACGTCTCCGCGATGGTCATGTGATCAGGAGCCGTGTAACCGATATTTATATGTGTAGAACGCATCTTAAGAGAAACGTAAGTGTATTTTTTATGCATTTGTTTTGTTTACTCATTACCTTGTATGTATGAGTTTCAGCCGGTTTGGTCTACCATTTAAAAGAACCTGATCGTCCATTCCTTCTTGGGTGTGACACCTGTATTATATATATATATATATATATATATATATATATATATATAGAAGGTAGTGTTACCCTCCGATGTAAAGTGCTCTATGGCCTACAGACTAGGCCAGAGCGGTATAACTCTAAAGAAAAACAACACTGTTAATTCACAACAGTCTGTTTCACGGGATGCGACCCGATCATCAGGTGAATGTGGTTAGAATCATTGATTTCCTAACTAAATAATTTTGAAATAGTTTTCTGTCTGATACAGACATTTTGGTTTGCTAACTAAGAGAGTTTTAAAAAATATATTTTCATTAAATGATTCGTAACCTTGGCTTAATGACCATAAATTTAATCACAAAATGCAACAAATAGTTAACAATGCAAATACAAACCATCAAGAAGCTTCAATATACTCATTTGTGCTATTTTGCATATTTTCTCAATATCTTTCTTATTTATCATTTATTGCAAGATTAAAATTCATCGAATCTCATTATTATGGTTACAACGAGGATTATTTGAAAATATAGGCAAAATAAAATTTGGCCATATTTGACCCTTTCATCTTGAGGGTCAACACCCGCTTTGGCAAACGGGTTATTCTGAAATCTTGGTTCATTGTCATACTTTCTTATGCGGTAGCCAGTCTTGACAAAAACATGTCATCAAAAGTGTTTTTATCAGTGTCTTGGGCGGTCGACTTTTACCAATGGCTAAGCTAGTGGCTCACTTATATGGAAGATTTATTAATATACAGAAAAAGTAATGCAAAACATGTATCATATATGCTGATTGCATTCATAAAACATTAACAAACAATACTATTGAAAACACATGGTGACACCACACACGCAGCGGACATATATTTCACGTCCAGAATATAAAAACATTACCTCAGGGTCACAAAACAGATTTATTCCGATCAAGTCCTAAATGGATTTCGCCCGCCGTGGACTGGCGCCAGTCTCTCACACATAATGTTTCAGTCCTTATACATAATGTTAAAGTCATCTCGCAGTATTTCTAACGCCCTGCTCGGATAAACATATAAAAAAACCAGAACCATGGTCCTCTAGCCCTGCCTGGGCTTTAGTGTATTGATGTTTATAGTTTACTGCTAATATGCTTCAAATGAAACGTGATTCCATGTCTCGATAGACGCGACGTAACTCAGTTCTAGCTCTTAGTCCTGTAAAGTCCGTATGGCGAATCCCTGATATTTGCATATTAGGGCGTCACAAGCCTCCTGACGATTCCCTCGCATTTGCATATCAGGCCGCCTGGCCTCCTGTGAATGGCATCCTTGCTATGAGGAGGCTAACAGCAGCTCAACCCGCTTGGTCATATTCGCACTGAAATCATGCATGCTTTTTAGAAAGTACTTACATGGACCTTCGTGTCCTCTGATATAGCTCTGCTTTTCGAACATAAGGTCCATGGGCAAATTTAAGTGTATTGTAGACCATGTCGCGTCGATTTTGTACTATGTATTTGTTAGTGTTCAAGATACACATGAAAGTTTTGCAACTGTTGAGTTGCCAACACGCTGAACGTCGTGATCGTTTCAGTCAGCCGGTACATGAATAACAGACTGCGTTCGTCGCATGTGGACCTGAATATCTCACGATGATTGGCTGAGCTGGAGACACATTTTAAACCGGCCTGCTGCGATAAGCATTGGTCTGATACACTGACTCGCTGAGGATGAGGGTTTTATATAGTGTTAAAAATCTTGCCGTACTGAAATAGCCGAGGACCTAAACATATTTAGACTGATAAAATGGAAATATATATATATATAGCAAGCTCGAAGCCCACAATAGGCGGTTACTGAATTAACCATTTTGGTTTTGAAAAAAAAAAAAATTCTGGGAAAGACCACTATAACTACTCCTTACGTCACTGGGAAAGACCTTAGTTCAGCGAGGCGGTGATGTGTGGTTCTGACTGTCCGGTACGGCCCAAGTTTACCAGTCGATGAAATAAGAGGGTCAGAGAATGTTAAGTAGTTATGTAAGTTGCCGCGTGGTAGCAGTACCGACACTAAGTGCGACACAGTGAGAGCCGTTTGATATTTCTGTCAGAGCCATTTCATTGACTGGGCCAGTCTATAGTCCTCTCGTGGGATTTTACCTCATGTCCCGCTCTGCCCAAAAGCTACGGCTCATACTGGCTCCAGTCTCTCAAACACAATGTTTTCAAAAATTAAGTCCTCTCGCAGTATTTCAAACGCTCTGCTGGGCTTAACTAATAAAAAGAGAATTCCAGAACCAAAATAGTCCTCTCTTGGGATTTTACCTCAGGCCACGCTCGACGCAGAAACTACGTCCTGTCACAAATACATACGGAATAACACTCTCCTTGACTGTCTCGAGACGGCAGTAGGCCGACTCTTATACATACCTTGTCCCAAGAACAATTTGAACTTTCCAGTCAACGTATATGCTGGACCTTTGAACCTGTTTCCTGGATATTATCACCTAGGCCTTTAGAAATACCTAGATTCTCTTTAATATTCTGTCAGCTATAACACAAAAACAAATACTGTTGAGAGATCCACCGGCCTATACAACATAATCAATGTCAATAACAACACAATACGAATCACAACATCATTAAATGATATTAACTATGTTTGCCAGATTATATCTTATTTTTCAATAAACTCCAATTTATCATATCCTGATCTGGTTATTCATTTTAGTCACACATCAGCCCGAGATAAGTACTATAGGTGAAATATCTTTGACCGTTTAAATTTTCGAAATTATGAATTCGTGAATTTCTTTGCCCCAGGATAACGAAAAAAATTCCAACTAATATTTCTGAATCTACAGTTTGTATGTTTTAACCCTGTGCAGATTTTGTATAGCAATTGTGGCACAATGCACTGGTAATGTTCTCAAGGGGAGACATGACCTGACAGGAGCAGTTCCCGATCCTTCCCGTCACAAAGTTATTACGATAACTTAAGAGTGCGTGTGACATAGGTCCGTCAGGATAACAATGCCGCGGTGTGCACGCGTCACTGGAAAATATAGTATTGTGCATACGTCACTCTACGTCAGTCAAGAAAATAATGCCGCAGTGAGCATGTGTCCATCTACGTCAGTCTGGTAAACAATGACGCAGTGTGCATGTGTCAACCGACGTCAGTCACTGGAAAAACCAGCATTGTGCATGCGTCAGTCTACGTCCGTCTCAAAAAAAGATCCAACAGTGTGCATGCGTCTGTCTCAATCAGGAAAACAATGCCACCATGGGTCCAAGTCACTAAAGAAAAGGAATGCGCAGTGTTATTTCTATATCGTTAGTCCGGAAAATAATGCCACCGTATAGATGTGTACATTTAAGTCAGTCAGGAAAAAATATCGCAGTGTGCATGCGTCCATCCACGTCACTCAAGGAAACTATGGCGCAGTGTAAATCTCATCTACATCAGTCTAGAAAACAATGCCGCAGTGTACATGCGTCTGTCTACGTCAGTCTAGAAAACTAAGACCACATAAAATAATTAAATAAAACTCAGAATATAGAGCGAGCGGCCGGTATTGTTTATTCATGGGTTTTGGCATAAAATGCCATCTCATAGGAAGGACACAGACCTGCAGAAAGGTTAAAGTTAAAACATGTTCGATTTCAAAACTTAGGAATAGAATCTTTGTATTTGTTGTACATGGCAGTATTTCTTTAAGTGATTGGAAAAATTGCAACGAAAAGCAATATATTAATGCTTGTGAGGACTTGTGCTCAGTCACCAGAAATAACGTTTGATCCGTGATAGATATGAGCGTTGATCCAACATATCAATATGTGTGTATGTGTGTGGGAGTAATTTGGAAACCATTCTTTTGTGGATAGGAAAATCACATTCACTAGAGATGTGCACTGCCTATGAAGAATATATTGTTTTTATCACGTTCAACTTTACCGTTGCGTTCAGCAGAATACGTTATCTATGTGAATAGCCGTAATGCGTGAACAGTCACGTGAACAATCATTGCCTTCAGTTCCTTGTTACTGATGTTTCTAGTCTGTTTGTCAAATGATGTTAGAAAAGGGGCCTCATGTTCTTGATGCTGAATTGTCGTTCCGTTATCACATTTAAAATCCCCGAGTTACATTTATGCGGCTACTGCTTAGCCGTTGTGCTCATTTGTTTATAAAAGTTCCAAGAATGCACCCAGTGTTTTGTAATGTATCAACTGAAACAGGGGGGAGGATTGAATGATTCCCATCTTATTCCTACACTACTGGCATCTTGACATTACAAGTGACCTTGACACATTTGCTTGTGCAGATTAAATTATCACTTCAATTATCAGGATATCTGCCCGAATTTAATTGTCTATATCCCTTGGAGCGCATCTTTTTTTTTGTAAATAAGGTAAGAAAATAATTCAAATATCAAATAACGTCTTGCACAATTCATTTAAAAGATTGACAGGGACTTAAATATACATCTTAAGTTAACTAGAAGTCATGCATTAGAATAAGTCTATGTTACAATATTTTCGAGATAACCCTTTCTAGTGTACTTCTTAACTGCAATCAAACTGCAATCAAACCAGGTATAATACTTTATGCTAATACAATATTCGTTGTTATCCCAGCAGGGTACTTGTTGAGGTAATGCTGGGTATTGATATAAGAATGCAAGGGAAATGATTAGTATAAGAGACTGGTAAACATGGACGAATTTAAAGTGGATTAGACATCTTTTACTCTGTGTGTGTTTTTCTTCACAACAAAACTCGCGCAGTCATGCACGGAATCTCATGAAATTTTAAGGCCATTTCGGGATCAGCCAATAAAGATCCGGATTCAGGAATGTCGTCAAGGAATTCTGAAAAACGTAACACGAATAAACCTGGAAATATGAGCCGAATATGTGAAAGCAAACACGGTTTTGGGAGCTTGAAAGGAAAGGCTCGACATGGCGGAGGCTTGCATTCCTTAGAATGCAGATTCCTTGTTTTAGTTGCTTTTGGTATACTTGTAGATGTATTTCATGCTAATATACGGTGCAAATCTTTAAAATTCCGAAGTCGTGGTTTGAGAATACTCACTCATAAAGCCCGCACCGTTGGGAATGCACAAACCATCGTTTAAAGGGATTTCTTGATAATTTACTAGTTCTAATGATCACCTAAAGTGTTAACATATCGGCAATTCCCATCGATAATTATTTTTCATCGTTATTTATTTTTAAATGTGATGAAGTAAAACCACAGGCCAGGGCACTCAATAGATCTCCAAAATCGTAATAACATTGAAACTGGTCCATTCCTGTTCCATGTCCCATCCCTCAATTACCGCCATCATAGTAGTCTATGGATGGTTTATGCACTCCATCACAATTTTTTTTCCTTCGGGGATGCATATAATTAGGATAGGCGGGAGGACCGCACTAAAGGTCAAGATGGCGGACCTAGGTATCGTTGTGCAAAAGAAACCATCTTTGGTTATCCTGCATGTTGGGGGCAACGACCTTTCGGCGCTAGACCGTACAGGGAGGCCTGAGGTCGTAGGAAACCAGCTTCTCATGCTAGCTGAAAACCTACATGTCTGCATGCTAGCTCTGACCCCACGTTATTCCCCATACTGTGGTCGAGTATATCCATCGGATTATAACAGGAAGGTAGAAATTTGCAATAACTACCTTTAGGCCACTCAAGGGGACACCAACTATGCAAAACTGTGGCAGCACAAGTTTAAATGAGGTCCACATTTATTCAATGATGATGGGGTTCATTTCAACAAAAGAGGGTTAAAACTATGGTACAAGTCCAACAAGGTTTGTGTTATTAACTCCCTAAAGATGTAATTGTCTGGGAGAAATCAGCCATTACCTAAACAACGTTTCCCTAACAGTATATGACACTGTCACTAGCCTCTATATATGCAGTCCATAATAGGGTTCTACATTGCAACATAATTAATGGATTTAATGCCATCTAAAGTATCATTTTATGTCAGAGGATATTTGGTGTTTGTCTCCGGTTTACCTTAAATTTTGTATGCCAACTGTAATAATATATCTTAATGTATGTTGTTTTATAACTACTATGTTTTTCCAAAAAAGAAAGTATTTAAAAAATTGTTTGTCATAAATTTTAATTTCAGTTCTGTTGCTGGCAGGGCAATATCAGATGTGTTTATATATATACGTGTATGTATGTATATATATATATATATATATATATATATATATATATGCGTATGCATATATAAATATATATACAACCCCTCGAGACTTATAGATTTTCTAAATTTTGATCAATAATATTTAATGATAACAATAACAAAATTGTGCACTCTCTACAAATTGGAAGGGGGCTAGTCTTTATTCATGCCTGTTATGTCAAATGCCTGCACTGTCGTTCTTCAGCTACATTTTTGTACAGCTTCATTATAACCGAAACTTTCATCTAGCTTTAGTGAATGCATGTTGTTTATACACCCTCCCCTCCCCCCTCCACCCCCAACTTGGAACGTTTGTTGCTCATGCTGTATTAGCAGTGCAGGCTAGCAAAGGAGTCCGTCCTAATTCATAGGTACGCTCAGCAATTTATACTTTGTGTCATTTTTTAAAAAAAAGTTAATTTAAAATAATAATAATAATAATAATAATAATAACAATAATAAACAAATAAAATTAGAACTAGATTTCTTTTCTGCCCTGCTCCATGCCTTCTTGGCATTACATGCTTTGCATGGGATCCAATATCTCTGGCTTGATTATTTTGGATTCGTAAGCAGGTTGCCACATTTGCTTTATATATTTTTTATTTTTTTTGTGCATTCATAAAGTAATTTCTACCTGCCTTGCTCCATGCTGACAACCATGACATGCTCTGCAACGGTTCCTAATGCTATGCACACTCAGTGTGATCAGGATCTGTAAGCAAGTTGCCATTAAGCTGCCATTTGGTAAACCAGATAAAATGTTGCTTCATTTTTCATTGTTTCCATGCTCCATGCCTCCAGGCATGTCATGCTCTGCATGGATCCTTTTGTTAAACATGCACAATGCAAATGGTTCGTAAGCAAGTTGCCAATGTTTGCCAAATGTGTTCAGTGGAACCAATTGTTCGCCTTTATATCTCAAATATTCAGATTAGTAAATATCATGATAGTGTTCCCCCTTTTTTCACCACTTATTTTTACAAGATGCTACCCAGGTCCGGAAGGGCACCAAAACGCCTCATACACACCATCTCAACCCCTCCATAAGTGTCAGGAGGCGATTATCCCGTGACACCGGCAAGAACACAGTCGTAGCAAGCTCGTCTGTCTCTGCTGAGGAAGTGACTACGGAATTCCAGACAACTCTATCGCCACAGGCTGCAGCCGCAGTCACTGCACCGCCTTCGCTACCTCCGACCAGCCAGCCAACACAGTCAGTCCCCATCGCTGCACCGCCAACTCCATCATTCGCAGAACAAACGGACATGTGGTTTGCCAGGATGACGCCTCTCACCGACCACAGATTAAACACAAACCTAGACCAAAGGGTGTGGGCTCTGCTGCCAGCAACAGCCAGCAGAGCACTCCTGCGGAACTTCCCAGCTCTCACCAGCCACCGAACAACAAAGTTCCTGTCCATATAGCGCCACCACCAGTTGCAGCAATGACGCAAGGAACATGCGCTGGCATCACAAGTAGGTAAAATTCTGAAACTCGCACACAAACACCACTCAGAGACATTCCGGTCACGGTAGCCAATGCCTGGCCCTTTCCGCTTGTGCCAAGTGCTGACACCAACCAAACACAACCTACGCTGCATCTACCTACTAGCGCCATGCCAGCTCCCGATGTCTTGCAAAACATTTAATTAGCCTTAGTTCTAAACCTGTCTGATAAAGTTAAGGAAAAAATATGGGAAAATAAGTTTGTGGACATGTCTGACTTGCTGCCAAACAAAGACACCCGTTCATATAGTCTAAAGTTTGACCAGGAAAATGGACTGCGGTGAACCCCTGAGTAAAAAAAACACTTATCATTCAGCATGTGGGCCCAAGCCTTCAATACCTTCATGGCCGTCTATGCTCAAAACTTCTCGTAAGAGGCTCCTAATTTATGCAAATACCTCAGCACTGTACGCTCACTCTACGACATGGGCGCAAATAGGTCTGAGTACGACACTGGCTCTCGGGAGGTACGAGAATTGTACAAGTGCCCTCGGGAAAGGCAACACACAGTTTTATGTTAATGCCATAACCTCTAAGCTTCTGCCGGAAAAACAACAGAGGACGCGATTGCCCAGGCTGCCAGTATCAACACACTTGTTCGCGCTGCAGCGGCAAACACCCCAGAACCCGTTGCAGATCACAACAGCCATCACCAAATCACCAACAAGTGCAACCCACAGCCTACAACACACCAGCGCTACCAAGAGCACCTCAGTTTCCACCCAGACAAAACTTGGCAACCTCTACCAAACACCAATAGACGTTGATCAGTTTGAATCAGAGCTGATAAAGATTGGTAGCCAATAGACAAAGTGCACTTATTAGTGTCAGGTTTCCGTTTTGGCTTTGACTTAGGTTTTGTTGGCAAACTTCCTCATTCCATTCCCCCTAATTTAAAATCATGTTTCCAAAATCCTGAAGTTGTGACGAGTAATTAAGATAGCAACTGAGCTAAGTTTAGGCAGAATCAGTGGGCCCTACAAAACAGCACCATTTCAGACCTTCGTTTGCTTACCCCTGGGGTTAGTGGGAAAAAACAAGTGGTAAATTCAGAATGATGCACCATTTGTCATACCCAGCAGGCTTTTAATATACGATGGAATTCCAAATCAGGCCTCGGCCGTATCCTATGCATCTGTTGATGACGCAATCAACATAATCCAAAACATGGGCCCTACAGTTTATTTAGGAAAGGCGGACATCGAATCGGCATTCAGGCTTTTGCCTATCCTACCTATTCAGTACAAATGACTAGGCTTCACCTGGAGCAATCTGTTTTACTTCGATAAATGCCTTTTCATGGGCTGTTCTTCGGCATGCAAACTTTTCGAGGAATTTAGCACAGCCCTGCACCATATTGTCAAATCCAAACAAATACCAGGTAGAATAGTACACTACCTCGATGATTTTCTTTTCATATGCCACAATAAAGAAGCTTGTCAAAATTTACTAGATACATTTCATACAACATCCAATCATTAGGCATTCCCCTGGCTGAAAACAAAACAGTAGGCCCGCAGCAAAGGCTATCATTCCTAGGAATCAAATTAGATTGCCAGTCGAAAACTGCTAGGCTACCTAATGATAAGGTTTGTTCAGTGCAAAACCAAATTTCTTGCTACATGAAGAAAAAGAAAATTACACTAAAAGCCTTTATCATTAATTGGCCTGCTCAATTTTGCCTGCTCGGTTATCCTCCCGGGTAGAGCCGCCTTAAGGAGGTTGATAGATAAAACCATGGGCTTACAGAAACCTTTTCATCACACAAGATTAGGTCAAGAGGAAAGGTCGGATCTTAAACTTTGGCAAGAATTCTTAGTCCACAACAATGGGAAAAGTTTCTTTTTAAATCGGGAATGGGATACTTCAGAAGGCCTCATGTTGCATACAGATGCAGCGAAAGGCTTGGGCTATGGTGCAATTTTTGGCAGGGATTGGTTTTTGGGCTATTGCCAAAAGAATGGGATAATGCAGACATAGTGACACTAGAAATCATACCAATTGTCATGTCCCTGCAGTGCTGGGGCCAGCAACTCAAAAACAAATGAATTCTTATCTTCACTCACAATCAGGCACTTGTTTTGAACAATCAGTCATGCAAAGAAAAAACAACTATGAATTTAATCAGACAATTTGTATTAATTACATTGCAACATAACATTTTGTTTAAAGCTAAGCATATTGCAGGTAAAACGAACTCAGTAGCTGATGCATTGTATCGATTGCAGGTTTCCAGGTTCCGCAAACTGGTGCCAGAAGCTCGGGAGATCCAAATGCCAGTCACATGCCCAGCGAGGTATTCACACTTTTAAGACAGGGGGATACCTTGGTTTGGCAAAGCCTAGCTACATCCACGAGGGAAGCTTACTCGAGAGTATGGGATTATTTCAAATTATTTTGCACCAACATTGGTATGCCCCATTGGGCACATACACCGGTGTCACCATCGGTCCTATTTATATTCTTAACAAATTGTTTTACAGATGGGTTGTCTGGCTCATCCCGTGCTACATATTCCTCTGCTATATCTTACATTCACAAGTTATCAAACCTCCCTGACCCAGGCTCATCATTAGCTATTCGGAAACTCATAGTTGCGGCCCAAAAGAGTGCTCAAAATAATGAAATACGCTGTCCAGTCACAAAGCCCATCTTGTCAAAACTAGTCAATGCAGTTTCTGTAACATCTAGCTCCGCATACTGTCGGTATATGTATCCAGCTCTATATCAGCTTTGCTTTTTTTGGATTCTTTAGGCTAGGAGCACTGGTAGCAAAAAATACTGAACACCTTGGCACGGTAATACAAATTCAATATGTAACGACAGTATCAGAAAACGGCAGCCAGGTGAGACTTCACTTTAAGTTAATTCATGCAAAAACAGTTAAGGCTGGTCAGTACCAGCAGGTAGAGGTAGCGGCACACCCGTGCAATCATTGTCCTGTAAGATCACTTTTGGCCTTTTTGCAATTCAGAGGGAGCCAAAATTGTCTATTATTCTGCTTACAAAACCTCAAACCACTGATTAGAAATCAAGTAGAGAAACAACTAGCTTAGACCTCAAATTCGTTCACCTTGACCCCAAACAATTCAAAGGCCACAGCTTCCGCATCGGCGCTGCCAAGGAAGCTGCGACCGCAGGTCTTAGCGATGCTCAGATAAGATCTCTTGGGAGATGGCACACAGATGCTTTAAAAAAAAAGATTACATGCAGTTCAAAGCTTACACAAAATATCTACCTTGGGTGAGGTTACCACTTCATGGAAGTGGCATAATTATACCCTACCTTCCTTGGGGCAAATTAATAGGAATCAAGGGCATATGTAATTTTGTATATCATGTCATATAAGTTGCATGTAGTTATATTTTTGTAAACAAACAATACCTATCAATTTGTATTTTTGTACATATGTTTATATAGCTGGCAGCGATCGACATACTGCTTAAACGCAACTGGTGTTGTTTTGTCTCCCAAAAGAACATAGCAAGCTAGATGTTTGTGCGTGAGAGAGAGTGCATAAATTACAGCCATCAGAGTAGTCTATGGATGGTTTATGAACTCCCTAACAATTTTTTCCTTTGGGGATGCAAAAAAAAGGGATTATTTCAATATTTAGGGCTTAATCTTTCGTTAGCATGTACATTTGTTCCGAGGATAGAAATGCAGTCAGCGGAACCCAATCGTTAGTGTCGACTGCGGCTGGGGGCCCATTGGTACACTTACTTCATTATATAAGGTTTGAATTGCCGCGCTAGTCTGTATGTATGATTTTTTTTACACCTGAAGAAGGGGGCAGCACCCCCGAAAGCTTGTGTCAAGAGTGAAAACACCAGCTAGTCTACATAAAGGTATCATATATCTACTTCACTTACTTCATTATGCCATTATCCTCATCTCTTTTTAAAACTAGGGAATCTGTTGGTGTAGACCGTAGTGACCCTGTTTTGGACTACAGCTTACGTACAAATAGGAATTTAAAGTAATAGGGTATATCTCATTCACACTGGTAGTTAGATTAAATCAATTGTCGAAAGCATGTACTCTCTCAAAGCAAGTAAGACACGTCTGGCTACTGTAAACATTGCTCATGTTGTGAGCGATCATAAAGGCTAGGTCATCACTTCTGGTCCCACAACGAGATGCTCGCGTGAGGTAATATAAATACCAGTGAAAAGCGGGATAGATCAGATTTATGCGCTTCACCGAAGGATGAACATCACCGTTTGCTAGTTTTTCCCTCCACCACCCACATTCGCCACCATACTTTATTGATCGAGGTTGATCACTCATTATCCTATGTTCAGTGTTGTTTAGATCTCTGATTTGGTTTAAGTAATTTCAGTAACTATACGTTTATTCTTGACTATAACTTATTTTAGGCAGGCATAATTATATCCAACCTCCCTTGGGGCAAATTAATAGGAATCAGGGGCATATTTAATTTTGTATATCATGTCATATAAGTTGCATGTAGTTATATTTTTGTAAACAACCAATACCTGTCAATTTGTATTTTTGTACATATGTTAATATAGCTGGCAGCGACATGCTGCTTAAACGCAAACTGGTGTTGTTTTGTCTCCCCAAAGAACATAGCAAGCTAGATGTTTGTATGTGTGAGAGAGTGCATAAACTAAATTTTGTGTACATTGAGCTAGAGGTGCCAGAACTACAAGCCAGTAACATTAAATTACTCAACTCGGATACCAGGTAATTTTTCAAACAACTCTGACAAATGTCACAGGTGGTATAAGTTTATCAAAGGACGAATGAAATCAGCACCATTATTATGTAGAGAGACACGTGCCCAGTTAAAAGTAATGGAGTATGGATCATTCGCACAGAGGAATGACCTCCGAATTAAGACAAGTGAACATGCAGCCTCGTCAGCACAAGATGCGTGATATCATCGATGTACCATCATGTGTGTCAAGGTATTGGAAGGATTAGAGAGAACATGTATGATCGTGAATTCTACAGGGAAACATGAGACCAACACGGCTTACATTTGGAGCCAAAGCATCATCGGACATATTTGATGAAGTTCTGAATAACACATTTGGCAATATAGCAAGATGCTTGAAATTAAGGTCTAGCAGCAGACCTTTTCCAGAAATTTGACAATGGGGTACAACTAATGCTCTTTGGTAGCAAACCACTCATAGAAAAAGAGCAGAGATATAGTCAAACAGAAAAAGATACAGTGGCCATAAAGCTGGTCAAAGGCGGATTCAGGATGTATTTACTGAGAGCATCATCTTCACCATCTTCTTATCTCAAAAGCTACTACTCAAACTCGTCAACAAAGCTACGGCAAAACAACCAGGAAGGTTATGAATATGACTAGGAATTGATTCACGAAGCGGGATAGGATATAGCGGACCCTCGAGATTATCAAGACACCCACTACCAACACCTGGTAATGACAAATGAGAAAGTCATCAAGAATATCATAAAAGCAGAACACGCAGTAATATCAAACAATATTTAATAGGTAACACAACATAAACAATTGAGAGATACAATTGGTAGCAGTAAATTGCAAGGTAATAGGCTCTTGTCTGTGTGATTTTATTTTAAGCTGGCATGCGTAACATTGACTTACTCTTTGGTGTCCGGCTATGATACCTATTACTTTGACAGGCTCTTGTCTGTGTGATTTTATTTTAAGCTGGCAAGTGTAACATTGATTTACTCTTTGGTGTCCGGCTATGATACCTATTACTTTGACAGGCTCTTGTCTGTGTGATTTTTTTAACCTGACAAGCGTAACATTGACTTACTCTTTGGTGCCCGGCTATGATACCTATTACTTTGACAGGCTCTTGTCTGTGTGATTTTATTTTAAGCTGGCAAGCGTAACATTGACTTGCTCTTTGGTGTCCGGCTATGATACCTATTACTTTGACAGGCTCTTTTCTGTGTGATTTTATTTTAAGCTGGCAAGCGTAACATCGACTTACTCTTTGGTGTTCGGCTATGATACCTATTACATTGACAGGCTCTTGTCTGTGTGATTTTATTTTAACCTGGCAAGCGTAACATTGACTTACTCTTTGGTGCCCGGCTATCATACCTATTACTTTGACAGGCTCTTGCCTGTGTGATTTTATTTTAACCTGGCAAGCGTAACATTGACTTACTCTTTGGTGTCCTGCTATGATACCTATTACTTTGAAAGGCTCTTGTCTGTGTGATTTTATTTTAACCTGGCAAGCGTAACATTGACTTGCTCTTTGGTGTCCGGCTATGATACCTATTACTTTGACAGGCTCTTTTCTGTGTGATTTTATTTTAACCTGGCAAGCGTAACATTGACTTACTCTTTGGTGTCCTGCTATGATACCTATTACTTTGACAGGCTCTTGTCTGTGTGATTTTATTTTAACCTGGCAAGCGTAACATTGACTTACTCTTTGGTGCCCGGCTATCATACCTATTACTTTGACAGGCTCTTGCCTGTGTGATTTTTTTTAACCTGGCAAGCGTAACATTGACTTACTCTTTGGTGTTCGGCTATGATACCTATAACTTTGACAGGCTCTTGCCTGTGTGATTTTTTTTAACCTGGCAAGCGTAACATCGACTTACTCTTTGGTGTCCGGCTATGATACCTATTACTTTGACAGGCTCTTGTCTGTGTGATTTTTTTTAACCTGGCAAGCGTAACATTGACTTACTCTTTGGTGTTCGGCTATGATACCTATTACTTTGACAGGCTCTTGCCTGTGTGATTTTATTTTAACCTGGCAAGCGTAACATTGACTTACTCTTTGGTGTCCTGCTATGATACCTATTACTTTGACAGGCTCTTGTCTGTGTGATTTTTTTTAACCTGGCAAGCGTAACATTGACTTACTCTTTGGTGTTCGGCTATGATACCTATTACTTTGACAGGCTCTTGCCTGTGTGACTTTTTTTAACCTGGCAAGCGTAACATTGACTTACTCTTTGGTGTTCGGCTATGATACCTATTACTTTGACAGGCTCTTGCCTGTGTGATTTTTTTTAACCTGGCAAGCGTAACATCGACTTACTCTTTGGTGTTCGGCTGTGATACCTATTACTTTGACAGGCTCTTGCCTGTGTGATTTTTTTTAACCTGGCAAGCGTAACATCGACTTACTCTTTGGTTTCCGGCTATGATACCTATTACTTTGACAGGCTCTTGTCTGTGAGATTTTATTTTAAGCTGGCAAGCGTAACATTGACTTACTCTTTGGTGTCCGGCTATGATACCTATTACTTTGACAGGCTCTTGTCTGTGTGATTTTATTTTAAGCTGGCAAGCGTAACATCGACTTACTCTTTGGCGTTCGGCTATGATACCTATTACATTGACAGGCTCTTGTCTGTGTGATTTTATTTTAACCTGGCAAGCGTAACATTGACTTACTCTTTGGTGCCCGGCTATCATACCTATTACTTTGACAGGCTCTTGCCTGTGTGATTTTATTTTAACCTGGCAAGCGTAACATTGACTTACTCTTTGGTGTCCTGCTATGATACTTATTACTTTGACAGGCTCTTGTCTGTGTGATTTTATTTTAAGCTGGCAAGCGTAACATTGACTTGCTCTTTGGTGTCCGGCTATGATACCTATTACTTTGACAGGCTCTTTTCTGTGTGATTTTATTTTAAGCTGGCAAGCGTAACATCGACTTACTCTTTGGTGTCCTGCTATGATACCTATTACTTTGACAGGCTCTTGTCTGTGTGATTTTATTTTAACCTGGCAAGCGTAACATTGACTTACTCTTTGGTGTCCTGTTATGATACCTATTACTTTGACAGGCTCTTTTCTGTGTGATTTTATTTTAAGCTGGCAAGCGTAACATTGACTTACGCTTTGGTGTCCTGCTATGAAACCTATTACATTGACAGGCTCTTGTCTGTGTGATTTTATTTTAAGCTGGTAAGCGTAACATCGACTTACTCTTTGGTGTTCGGCTATGAAACCTATTGCTTTGACAGGTATCAAAGCAGGACACCAAAGAGTAAGTCAATGTTACTCTTGCAAGCTTAAAATAAAATCACACAGACAAAAGCCTGTGAAAGTAATAGGTATCATAGCAGGACACCAAACTAGGCGCATAACAATGGAAATATACAAACGCTTCCAGAAAATTCGTGCGTCATTAGCATATTAAAATGGAATTGGTGTTCAAAGGCAAGGGCGTCAATGCAGGCCGGATGGGGGTTTAAACCCCCCCCCCCCCCCCCCACTTTTTAGCAAGGGCGGGGGGGGGGGTCAGATAATAAGTAAAATTATAGACTTTGGTTCAGTTTCTGAGTTTAATTTTTAATATTATGTATCCGAACCAGCTTGAGTATTATTATATACTGGAACCAAGTTGCCTTAAACCCTGATACTTAATTGTAATATATTCGAAATGTGTCACACAGACATGTATATACATGCGTGTGTATGTTTACAAGAAAATGTTCTAAATTTGTTTACCTTCCCACACCTGCGAGTCTCCCTCCCCCTCCTTTCCCACCCTTAATGGGACATAATCAGGAGCTAAATTATGGCTAATTCTTTCACACTGTCAATTCAGTTTTTTTTTTTATACAAATGTTTCCCAGCAAAACCATCCAAGCACACGGTCTCATTTCGTCGCATACGGCTGTTTAACACCATGTTATTGCTCTGCGTTTTGGTAAACACAGTCTGTTTACCATAACAAGGCCACGTGACCGATTAAGAGGGACAACTATCTGTGTTTCAGCCAGCAGAAACATATATGACATTTTGTGGGCCAAGTCAGACCAGGCATCTCCTGATTGACAAATGTTTTGGCTCAGCGGTGCAAACGACCCCACGCGCTGTGTTTATGTTGACACTTTTCATCGGGCCCGGTCCACTGTTTTTAACATTTGTTTACAGGAGAAAGCAAACGGTTTCAGGGCAATATTTTGGCAGACACGTATTTATTTTAAAGAGAAGAAGCTATTTTTCGTGTTAACTCAACATGCTTTATAGGTGAATGGGCCCCTTTAAAGATAAATTGACGCCACTGTTTAAAGGTGCCTAATTAGTAATCATAATAAAGCATGTTGAATTAACACAATAAATAGTGCCTTCTCTTTTAGATAAATTTGTACCCGTCAAAATATTACCCTGAAACCACTGGCTTACTCCTGTACAAGAGTATTTAAAATAGTGGACCATGCACGATCACAGGCGTCAACATGAACACGGCGCTTGGGCCACAACACCTCTCAATCAGGAGATGCCCGAACTGACTTGGCTCCAAAGATGTAATTTATGTTCCCGCTGGCTGAAACATCGCATGTTTCGGTCAGTCAGGCCTTCGATCGGATAAACAGGACCTTTTACATTCTTTCCATGGAGCTCAATGTCCAACCAGCAGAAATATATCAGAGGACATGATTGTCCATGCATTGACAGGTCTGAACTACTCTTTGTTTGGGATCTTTCGCGCATGCGAAAATCGGACCTCCGGTCACTCAGACTTGTTAATCTGAACAAGCACACGTAGACTGTGTCTAATAACACGCGAAGCAAAAGGTGTTAAACGGCTCAGAGAAGGTACTAAGACCGTGTGCTGTGAGGCTTTTGTCTGGGAACTTTTATATCAAGCAACAGTAAACTGATAGTGTTAAATGAATTAGCATAGTTTAGTCCTGTGTATGTCCCTTTTAAATGAGGCATAGCACAGTGTCATACGCAACGCGCTTTCTGTTAACATTGAGGACAAAAGTGGACCGACTTCAATTTATGTATTACATAATCGGTCATCGGATGTCTTTATCTTCCAGTTATCATAACTATTTACTATATTTATAAAAAAAAAACAGTTTTTATTAAAAGTTAAACTCTTATCTCACCGCTCTCAGAGACTGGAGGTCTTATTATACGTCAGCACTGAATTTTATAACCTGCATTGGAAAGTAGTTCATTATTCACTTGATATGGCTTCGTTATTATAGTTATTTGATATTTCTTCAGGTTGATATATAACAGCCGTGCTGGGATAGGCATTACCATTAAATGGTTTGTAAGACTTTGTGGACACTAATAGAACCTGCAGATCACTGATGTGTAAAGAGGCCATGCTTCCGCGCGATACCACTCAGTTTTCAAATAGTTGTAATTCCGTCCAATAGGGGACGCCGTTTTCTGTAAGAAAAACAAGCGAGACCTTTACTTGCATTTATCAACAAAAATAAAGGGGCTAGTGTTGACCAGTCTCGGCTGCTGCCATGGAACCAGGTCAAAGATAACATTGCCCCACTCATAAAGAATTGCGGCGGCGAAAGTAGAGCGTCTTACTTAGTTATACTGACTTTATCATAAAATAAATAAGATAGGAACTGGTCAGGTTTTGAATTTATAAACGGCTCAAAAGCCAACTGTCTGAAGCGGACTGTATTCAATTTTAACCGGAGTTATCGCTCTAGCTTTACCTGATCTATATGTGTACTTTATTTTAATTGTGGGATGACCCCATTTATTTGGCTATTTCTTTAAATACCTTAAGGGCAAAATATTGAATGAAATAATTATACTTGTTGTTTGTTTTCTACTGTGTCCCGGCGGCCTTGATGCTGAATTCAGTTACATTCACCGGTTGAACGCTTTAGTTCTCTCTTGACGCACTCACTGACATCTGACTGTACTATATAAATGAAAATTTTACGTATTTTTAATGTGTTTATTTATTGATTTATTTGTTACAAGATAGCTAATCTAACCATGATGTCTTTAGTGTTACACCTATATGTTAAAAGTGAGTATTTTTTGCTTTTGTGGTATACGTATATACAGACATCCTATGTTTGTTCATGCCTGTAGGGTTCATGTTTTTATATGATACCATTTTATTATTTCGGACTGCTACCCCTATTAATAATGTTACTCATCTCCCATGAATGTAATTTTTCGAAGGCTTCTTGTTTATGTAATACATTTTGACTATTATTTGTTATCCCTTTGACCGCTAGTAGGATCCATTCTGTAGATAATGAGTCTAATTATGTTGCCACAACAAGCACATGGTAGTCAATGATTCAGGATTGACTGAATCAGGCAGAATCAGCTAAAAAGGAGGAAACAAACTTAACCAGTGGCTTGTGTTTCCCATTGATATAATCTTTAGGTCTAACAAAACTTCAGATGTTTACCACTACCGCGCTCGTTTGGTTACAACATGCCTACCCCGAGTTCAATATTGAATCAGTGACCCCATAACAACTAATCCGAAAAGCCATAATATTTCGGCATGTGACATACGAACTTATCGTTGGGACATCAGAGAATTTATCGGTACCCTTTCTGATTTACGCTGCTCACGTAGTGTTATACGCCGCCGTCTTCCCGGGTATCCTTTTTTTAAACCGCTGCTTCGTATAGTAAGGTTCTCTGGATTACACCACCGGGGGTGGGGGGCACAGAGCAATGAGAGCGTGGTATCGCATTGTGCATTCAACTCGAGTTTTAAACATGTGATGGTCTGATTACATGAGTCCTGGCACAGGGCAAAGAATCTTTGAAAATAAAATTATGAAGTAATTACATTCAAGATGACCGGTTGTTATATATACGGATATAAAAAGTTAAAAGACATTTAAGACAATTAAATGACAGCCTAGTGAAAGTACAAAGCTGTGTGGATTTCTACTCGAGTAATGATAACTACACTAAAAAGAGACCGAACATTCAGTTTGTCGTATGTTCCATGAAAATGAATATAATGTCCATCAAGAACGTCCACTAATTTGTGAGGTTTCAGTCGTTCAAATCAAACCTTCTAAAAATTCTGTGAAAATATGATCAGGTGTTTCACACGCAGAGCTCTGTGAGATAACTTGCACGAAGATTTTAAACAACACATTATTGAATAAGCCGTCTGGTTTACTATATACAGTATATATACTATCAATAAATCAGTCCATTTTTTGCATAAAACGTCCTTTCGTTTGGAGGTTACTTAATTCATTAACAGAAAACCGTGACCCTTTGCACGGATGTGCTCATGTCAGGCGGGGGCGCCCGGCAGTTTTTCAAACCGCCCTTCACAAGACTGGAAAGTGTCAAATGCCCGCCCGGCAGTAATATTTAAAAATGTTTAAGCCAGGAAAAATACACCCGTGTACGTTTATCACGCGGTGTTTTACCTGTATTACGATCAGTGACCCCTATCAGATTTATCAGAAGTGAATGTGTGCCAAACTAGATTTATATGACATCCAGTGGCGCTTAAAATGAATACTTAATAGAAGGTACCTTCACATTGAGCCGTATTTAGTTAATGAATAAAATGTGCTATCTAAAGTATTGCACGTAACCGTTAGGGTAGCACAATCTTGTATCTGTGTAATGGACTAATGCTGATGTCACTACCGAAATCATATGACGCGATGGTGATGTGTGGAATATGATGTTTGGCCTCAGATTTTAAAAACTGAATACGGTCCCTTCTTTCACGAATGTGGAAGTAAATTGCAACATACACGGCACTCTCACCGCCTCGGCTGAAATTCGAATTAACGATCTCCTGGCTTTTAGTCTACCCCTGAGCCACAGAAGGCGGCGAGGTAAACGTAAATTGTGGGCTTTTAACCCTCAGAGAGAGAAATGTCGACTTGTTTGAATTAATTATAGGTAAAACCCATCTGTAATTGGTACGAATTTTCATTTCGCTATACTGTTGATTAGCAGTTTTGTATTCTTTCCACTGTATATTCAAACTAACATGCCTCAAGTCTCATACCTTCGTTTTAATTTAAACCTGGGAAGTACTGTACAGGTTTGCAGTACAGGTATGCAGCATTTGTTCGTGTAGGCAACAGTGAACATTTCAAAATTTAAAAGTCATTATATGTTCTATTATGTGAAACATTTAGGCTACTCGAACATTCCCTGTACATGTTGCTGTTTTATAATTATGTACAGAGAAAATAAATGCAGCTATTATATTCTTAATATTACGCTATAAATGTGAATCAATTTTACATTATGCCGTTCTCTAAACGGAAATGGATAACTAATTTACTGTCTACTTTACTATAAATCAATGCACGTATTTATTTCCTGTCACTCCTGCAAAAAGCAATACTCGCCAACAAAATCGATAAAGCAAGAAAATGACTATTAAACTATGATATCATGTCCTCTAAATAAACTGGAACATTATTTCGTGTGTTTACTTACTGTTACGGAACCTGATAACAACAGATCATGTAGTCGTGACGAGCATGAATTTGGTTATGGAGATAAAAAATCAGATTCGGTAACACTAGGCAGCGTGAAATGGGTTCTGTGACAGTTCATTTAGAAACTGCCCTTGGAAACAAACATGAAATATCAGGGTTTTTATGCTCTTCTGCGATAAGTTCTGACCTTGAAAATGCTGCCTCCTGTACGAGCGAGTCGTTAGACGAGTCACTAGTGACTCCCGGAGTGTTATTATCTGGACCATTATCCTCATGTGTGTTTTTCTTGGGCATAGATCTAGTTACAGCACATGAAGGATACAAACCAGGAATTTCCTGACTTTCAGAATCAGTGTCCTGATCACAACGTCTTTTCTGTCTATATTGGTACAGGCTGTAGTTTGACATCGCAACTTCATTGCCTAGCGCAACTGAATTCCCTTAAAGGGTAAAGTAGTTCTTATGCCCAGAAATCAAATCTGAATTTAAATGTATACTGTGAAGCGGAATTCAAGTGTGCTTGTCTGAAAACACCCCATTAACAAGTGCATGTGCACCAGTAAAAGACCTATTAGAAAATGGCTGCTAACATGAGAGTTATGCCTGAACCAGAGTCCTTCAAAATTCTAATATGGGTAGAATCTGAAGAATTACTTGAAAGTGTTACAAAACTATCATGTATGAATTGTTCAAATAATTCAATTTCAGAGTCAGGAGAGGAATCCTCAGTTTCATCAAACAAAGAACTGACACTGACAGTGTCAGTCATAAACTCTTTATTAGAGTCATTAAAGGAATCTACATCCTTATTACAATCAAAGTCCTCATGGGGGTCAGCAGAGGAATTTTCCTCAGCAGAAACAAACTCCTGTTTGTCATAAGAGGATCTGGCCTCATTTGAAATACTCTCGCAAGAGTCATAAAAGGACTTAGCCTCATTTAGAGAATACTCCTTGCAGGAGTAAGGACTTGTTCATGGTCCCGATTCTTTTTATCTCATTGTATGACTACGCTTAAACGACAACTTCCAAATGTGACCAATTTATCGAGGTCTCATTGATGGTTTTAATTTCGTTGGTTGACTGTATGAACAAATGAGGTTATCCCTAAGTTAATGACACGTGATTTCTGTTCACAGCAGGGTGACGGTGTAACATAACACATTTCTGGT
Source organism: Sipunculus nudus (assembly GCA_026874595.1). Taxonomy (NCBI): domain Eukaryota; kingdom Metazoa; phylum Annelida; class Sipuncula; order Golfingiida; family Sipunculidae; genus Sipunculus; species Sipunculus nudus. Next base: position 14,255,337 of record CM049315.1, on the reverse strand, counting down.
ACTTTGTTTATGTGTGTAAACCTTATCAGCACGTTTTGTTGTACTCAGATGTTTGAAAGGAATGATGGGGAATGCAATAGATCAGATCCGATTAAACGATTTTTTATTATTCTATGTTTCAAACCAGGCAACACTATTAAGATTAGAGTGACCTATTTTCGGGTTAAATCAGGTCAGTTCATTGTTTTAGGAACACAGCACTGTATGTGGAAGTGAACGGTAGCAGAACTTTTAGGCAACAACTATTTCAGGGTGCAAACATTATTTATAGAAAAAAACAGCAGTTTTGACTTTTTTCTTTTTGTTTCAAGGGGATTGAAAGTTATATGTGTGTTTCCTTGAAAATGTTTGAGAGGTGTCGACGTCTGTAGCCCATTTTAAAAGCTGCCATATTCCTTTAAAATGGCCTACACATATCCTTGCTTTCCTGGAACATAATAAAAGTTGAGCCGATTATCTATTTTACATGCTGAAATGACGTCTTACATAAAAAAATTGGAACACCTACATCGTATGTGTAGTACCATTTTTCTTATCATTATCGGAAACCTCTGAAAAAGCAGGGATAAAAACTGATTTTTTGTCCATTTATGCAAAGCTATTACAGTTAAGATTGATATTAAATATGAAGCAAAATATAGCTTGAATACAAAGCGACCAATGGCCATCGCGTTTCTCAACACACATACACACAGTTGTCCAAAGATGGTCCAATATAGTCTTACCTGATGTTTAATCTCTCTTATAACACATGCAGTGTGTAATGTTGAGATTGTCATTTAGGTGTCGAACCGACGATTTTTCTCCCATTTGAAGTATGAGTCTTACGCCAAGTTGCCCGGTTCTCGTCATGTTTTCAGGAATTTCGCATCTTGTCAGCATCTCGTGCTCTCGTTTCCAGTAATTCATAGAGTACCAGCTATGCTAAGATGGCTTTCGGTCAGCTGAGCTATAAACTGACCAAACAAGAACGTCATGAAAGGCTTAAAAAAATGTTGACAGGATCCTGTCACAGGGATGATACCGTAAGTGGCTCCGTGTTGTTAACAGATGCAGCACAACAAAAACATGATCAACAGAATCGATGAAGTATACACGCAAAAGATACAAAAACATGTATCTGTTGTACAAGACTGGTTTGTCCCCCACCTGATGTGGAAGTAGCCCTTCATGAGGCGTGGCAGTGCTTCACATCTGTTGACTTTGCCTCATATTCTTTTCAATTTATTGCGTTTACGTCACTTTAGCATTATCGCCTCTGTGACCTTGAAAATGGCACCACGGTCATCCATATTCGAACTTGTCCTCGCCCTACACGAGGTGTATCAATATTGTTACGGAACCTAATATCAACAGATCACGTATGCGTGATGAACATAAATTTTGTAATAAAAGTCTGCTGGGCTTTTACACCCGAGCCTAACGGCTCATCGGGCCGGAGCTTATCCCGGTTTCGGTAGCGTGAAGCGACTAGGAGTTAAACTCCTCCTGGATGGGACGCTAGTCCGTCGCAGGTTACCTTATATGATTAGTATTTACTGGTACCCATTTCAACTGCTGGGTGGACAGAGTCACGCTTGCGGTTGGGACCTTGCCTAAGGGTCTTGGCACGGTGTGAGTCTGACCGGGATTCGACTCACGACCTCTCGATCATGAGCCCGGCACCTTAACCATTACACCACCGCCCCCACCAAAATTTTGTAATGGAGATAAAAAATCAGATTCCGTTACACTAGGCAGAGTGAAATGTCTAGGGGAATGAATAAAGTCAGTGGTTTTTTGTTAACAAATAATTATAATTTATTCTTTAACAATTCTAAGATTACAATACACTAAATTGATACAAATTCACAGTATAACAACAGTACAACAGCAAATCAATACAAGTAAATAAATAAAGTGTACAGTACCTGAATACCACCACTGTCACAGCGACAACAGGTGCTATATAACGTACAACCCAGATGAACAGTTCACTTAAATCTTCTCAGAGAATTACAATCCAGTTCATTCAAAAATCAATCCCTTGTAGTCCTAAAGAGAAGTCCTGATAGTGATCTCAATGGCAAACTGAAGACTAATTAAAATCAATTACTAATTCGAAGAACAGCTATAACTGCCGTAGTTATAGGAAAAGGTCCACAAACTGACTTACACTCTTCTTTGTCCGCTGGAATATTTCTCTCCTCTCTCTCGGCTCTAAAACACAGCCTCTTATTTATTACTTTTCATCTCAAGCCGAGAACTTTCCATTTCCCGAACAATCCAAAGAACCTAACATGATACACAGTACACACGCGTTACAGGAAACATCTAGAACAAGAAGCTGTTTTTTCTTAATGTCAGGGTTTACACGTGGGCCGGCCCGGCTAGGCCAGGCGAGAAAGCCCCAGACTAGCATGACCGCCGTGTTAACACATGGGCCGCACCCGGCCAGCTAGATCAAGGAATGCTGCAGCATAGCAACGCCCAGGGCTTGAGCCAAACACAAACCAGAATGCCAACAGCGCACAACAAAAGAGACATGTCAACAGCTCACAATAAAACAGACATCTGTAACAATATTGCATTATGCTGTCTGTGCCTTACATTATTGTAAGTTATTGCGTTAATGTCATTTAGCATTATCGCCTCTGTAACCTTGAACAAGGGACCTATGGGTCACTGTGCTCAGCTGACGTTAACCTTGAAGGTTAAAATCTAAAATAATATTTAATGGAGATAAAGTGTAAGAGGAAGAGGTAATAAAAGCCATGGTTGGTTTATATGATTGGTTTGTATTGATGAACAAGATATTGTTGCAAAAAATATTTTGTGACCTGACCATGTGTTTCCTAATGTTGAAACTAAGGCATGTGAGCAGTTTGTGAACAAATGATCTGTACTATTTACATGATCATTAGTTGGTTTTTCGATTAACTGTTGACATTTCAGTAGTTTACACATCTGTTCAATTGAATCTATTTTTTTGCATAATATATATTTTTAATTATATATGTATTTATTTTATGAAATGTATACAGCTGAAATATAGCTAATTAACAACATAAAACAGGGCAAACAAAGCCTGATCTCAAATTCCGCTGAGACAGGAAAATAATGAACAAATGTTTGTATTAAATCCTGATTTTTTTATCACATCAATTATTTTCTAATTTAAGTTTATATTTCTATACATTTCCAATTTAACATATATATCTGAATATAAAAGTTGATTCATAATTCTCAATTGCATCATCATCAATCTCAATCTTGTCAGATAACACCACATCATGCATACAAATGTTTATTTATTTTTTACCACAAAAATATATCTTTTAAATCTGCAAAACAATAAATATCTAAAAATAATACTTGATTTAGATTTCACAATTATTAATTGTGTCTTTATTTATCCATAATGTGCTTCATATTTTATAATAATTTAAGCATACTGATGGGTTCGTTTATATTTGTTAAAATCATTTAAAAGAAAACGATTTCTTTAAAAATGCTACATTACACAACATTGCATCTTCTGGATTACACCTTGAATTATTTTTTCAAGGAAAGTTTTTGCATATCGGAGTGGAAACAGCATTACAATTAAGGAGATACAGTGAAAACAATAACAATTACTGCATAACACTTGGTGGGTTGGGTTTGCGGGGGGGGGGGGGGGGATTGGGGTGGTGATATGAGAATAACTGTACACCTGTCACAGCAGGGGATCTCCCCCAGTGACTGTAACAAATCAGAAACCCTGGCATAGCTGACTTCCAGTGACCTGGAGTGGGACCCTGCATCTGTAATCAAAGCAAGTGACTACAGAAAAAAAATCAATAACTAGCTTAATTTTCAAGCTTTTATTTTCAAATTTCAGATTTAGACAAACTAAATATTTATGTTTACATGCTGTGAAAATTAAATCAATGGTGCTTACAGGAAAAAAACGTGCCATGGTCAAAGTTGGGCAAAATTTAAGGTACTGATTTTTTTTTTGCTAATAACTTAAAAAATTTACAAAATTCAGATCTAATTTTGGGTAAACAATTGAATCTTATTTAAACATAGTTATATAACTGAGAAAATAGACTCTAGTTTCAAAATTTTTCATTTTAAGTGAGTTATTATTTTTCTTGATTTTTTACAAAGTCCATTATGTTTGGGCCCATAGCTTAAAGAAATTATACTTTACAGACTTAATTTCTGGCATGTACATAAGAACTATATAGAGGAATATTTATGGTAAATATGAGGAAAAACAGATGAGTGGTTTTGATATTAGGCAGTCCTGAAGTGTGAAAATAGGATTTTAATAAAAAATTGAGGTTTTTCCTTAATTTCTCAAGGGAACGAAGTCGCAAAGACCCAGTTTTCGGCTTGGTAGGAGATCTTTGGGACATCTAACATTATGCTGAATTTTGGATTCCTAGGTCTTACGGTTTCAAAACGTGCCACATCTACGGACGGACGGACGGACGGACAGACGGACGGACGACGGACAATGGACCACGACTATAGCTCAGATGACTTATAGTCAGCTGAGCTAAAAACGGATCAAGGTCATCCGTCTAACATGACCTTGCATTTCAAGAGCTGCATCATTAGTGTGAGTGTGGTGACTGTATGTTAATTGTATCGCCAGACATAGTCTGGAGATACTTTGGTTTAGGCACGGTCGCGCCGCCGCCGCCGCCGCCGCCGCAGAGATTTCTTTTGGACACAATAACTCAAAAAATATTTCACGGATCTTTACCAAAGTTGGTATATGTATAGATATGGGTGAGAGGACGACGCCTATTTAAAATGAGGTGATGACCTCAACTTGGAGAATGACCTTGACCTTGATAGGTTCAATTTTGGGGAAAATCACACAAATTCTTAAATATCTCAAGAAAACTTGCATGTATTGATCCCAAAATCAAGTTGATCGAAGATCATGGATAGGGTTGTCATGTTCCAGAAACTGGTGGCGCCACCTATTATTCTTTACTTGTGTTCATGCCGTTTAATATCCCCAAAATTGCTACTTGACAGTACTGTGAGCATTATAAGTCAAAAACTAATGGACAGATTTCTTTCATATTATGCAAATACATAGATATGGGTTATGGGATGATGTTTATTTTAATTGGGGTCATGACCTTTCCTATGAGAGTGGCCTTGACCTTGAATGTTTCCATATATGGTGAAAATCACACAAAATCATTAATTTCTCAATAAGGGATGCATGCATTGGTCCAAAAATCAACTTGACCGAAGATCTTGGATAGTAATGTCATGTACCGGAAACAGGTGGCGCCACCTGTTATTCTTTTACTTGTTTTCGTGCCGTTTAATACCCCATCATTGCCACTTAACAGTACATTTATAACCTGTGAGCATTATAAGTCAAAAACTAATGGACAGATTTCTTTCATATTATGCATATACATAGACATGGGCTATGGGATGATGTATATATAAATTGGGGTCATGACCTTTCCTATTACAGTGGCCTTGACCTTGAATATTGCCATATATGGTGAAAATTACACAAAATCATTAATATCTCAATAAGGGATGCATGCATTGATCCAAAAATCAACATGTTCGAAGATCTTGGAAAGTATTGTCATGTACCGGAAACAGGTGGCGCCACCTGTTATTCTTTTACTTGTTTTGTGCCGTTTAATACCCCATCATTGCCATTTATCAGTACTGTGAGCATTATAAGTCAAAAACTAATGGACAAATTTCTTTCATATTATGCATATACATGGATATGGGTTATAGGATAATGTTTATTTGAATAGGGGTCATGACCTTTCCAATGAGTGGCCTTGACCTTGAATATTGCCATATATGGTGAAAATCACACAAAATCATTAATTTCTCAATAAGGGATGCATGCATTGGTCCAAAAATCAACTTGACCGAAGATCTTGGATAGTAATGTCATGTACCGGAAACAGGTGGCGCCACCTGTTATTCTTTTACTTGTTTTCGTGCCGTTTAATACGCCATCATTGCCACTTAACAGTACATTTATAACCTGTTAGCATTATAAGTCAAAAACTAATGGACAGATTTCTTTCATATTATGCATATACATAGACATGGGTTATGGGATGATGTATATATAAATTGGGGTCATGACCTTTCCTATTACAGTGGCCTTGACCTTGAATATTGCCATATATGGTGAAAATTACACAAAATCATTAATATCTCAATAAGGGATGCATGCATTGGTCCAAAAATCAACATGTTCGAAGATCTTGGAAAGTATTGTCATGTACCGGAAACAGGTGGCGCCACCTGTTATTCTTTTACTTGTTTTGTGCCGTTTAATACCCAATCATTGCCATTTATCAGTACTGTGAGCATTATAAGTCAAAAACTAATGGACAAATTTCTTTCATATTATGCATATACATGGATATGGGTTATAGGATAATGTTTATTTGAATAAGGGTCATGACCTTTCCAATGAGTGGCCTTGACCTTGAATATTGCCATATATGGTGAAAATCACACAAAATCATTAAAATCTCAATAAGGGATGCATTGATTGGTCCAAAAATCAACTTGAACGAAGATCTTGGATAGTGTTGTCATGTACGGTAAACAGGTGGTGCCACCTGTTATTCTTTTACTTGTTTTCGAGCCGTTTAATACCCCATCATTGCCACTTAACAGTATTGTGAGCATTATAAGTAAAAAACTAATGGACAGATTTCTTGCATATACATAGACATGGGTTAGGGGATGATGTATATCGAAATTTGGATCATGACCTTTTCTATGAGAATGACCTTTTCTATGTGTGGTCTGATATTAATTGTTGCTGAAGATGGGGGGCCTATTCTTAGAGGTGGGGGGGGGGGGGTGGATTAATTGTCTGGGGATACTATGGCACCTGCGGTGCCAAGAAATATCTAGTTTGTTTTTACGTTATTGTCTTAACATCAATATTAAAGTGACTAAAATTCTTAAATGTCTCTACTAGTACCCATGTCGGCATGTCTTCCGGGATATTTTTCTTATACAAAGGAGACAGTATAAAATGTTCTAGGCCATAGGTTGCAGGAGACGTTCCTCCAAATACCAAGTGAATAATAATGTTTAACCTGGCACGTAATTCGCTGGGATAAATAATCCAAAATTTTGCAAAACAGTTCACAAGGACTGCGGTATATTCAACAATGGAGAACAGCGATATCAGTTGATGAAGTCAGTCAATGCGACGTCATATGTCATACATCTTTGTGACGTCTTTATTATTTTGTAAACAGCTTTCGCTAACATTGGCATTGCAGACCTTCTGTGTAGGAGTACTTTTTGGGCTCATAGACAGACCCAAAAGACAACAGTTTAAGTACACATGGACTCATCTGCAGGTAGAAGTTTTTATGAGAATCTACACAGTCATTTCTGAATAGAAAACCTCCCACCAGTGAGAAAACTGCTAAGGGCCTACATATAAGCTAAGTGTTTTGCTTCTTATTGTTTTCGCTTCACTTTTCTATGCCAAGTCGCTTCCTAACAGCCAATACAACATTAGACAGAGCAGCTTTGTAGGTTAAAATCACGTTGTCATCTGAACAATTTGATTTTAACTTTCTGCATTCATTCTCGGTTATTCCAGGATGACATGTTTTCCTGTAGTGGTGGCTCAAGGCAACTTTTGTTCCAGGATCAAACCACTTAGGTAATCCAGGGAATTGCTGAACACAGTAATGATTAAATGTCCACAAACACCTCCTGGGGTCAAACATGGATTTCGGATTCCAGAGTGGTTCACTCGGTGATGCACGTTTCCTGTACCGCAACATCTGGAGAAACTCTGGATATGAATTATCTGGATTCAGAGTAAGGAAATGGTATGTATTATGGAAAGTGTATATAACACCTGGTTCTGTTTGATTGTGCACTTCAACTAAGCGTTCGAGCATATCGTGGTAGTTCTTTGTGTCTCGTGGTACAATGTTCTCGTCAATGTCGATTATAAGGATATAGCGATATCGAAACATATTTCTTAACATACAATCATTCAAGGAGGCGGACTTTACAAGGAGGTTTCCTCTCATCGTAGAATCAATAACCGGAGGCGGCATTTGGTGAACAAAAAGAGACTTTTCCTCTTCATAGTAACTAAATACTGGTTTAATGACATCATCAATTAACGTGTCATAAATGTGCATTTCCTTAGCCCCCATGAGTTTGTTGAATTCCATCCACTCTATAAAGCGATCTGTATTAACCCCTTTATACGATGCGGAAACGCACACACCAAACTCCACGTCCCACTCCCCCTTTTCAGGTGTTATTATTGGTAGGTAAATAGTGGAATTTCCGCACTCTCTGTAAGCGACGGACACGTGCTTAGGGTGAGGAAGGTGGCCTGGCACCAAGCATGAATACATTTGATGGTGGTATACAACACCGTTTGTTATAGAGTCCAGCATGTGGGCAGTGGTTATTTCTACTGGTGCAACTACTGGGACATCGTACATGTCATACCAGAAATTACAGAAGAATTGTTTACTTTCTGTGGATATTCCTAGTATACGTATATACGATTTATTTGCTAAAATTGTTCTATCATCAAAGAAAGCAGAGTAAACCATGCATTTTTTGCTACCTTCTATATTCATTTGCCAGTGTCCAAGCTTATTTTGAAGCACGGGTATTGGTCTGATGATATTTTCACAATACTGCGCCCCATCAGGTTTTTTGGTTTCGTGGATCTTCCACTTGTTTCCACCTCGGGAAAACTCAGATTTCCCAGAATTGTTCGAACAAAGGTTTGATTGACGCATCCAGCTCATTGCACAAATCATTAGGACGATGATAAAGTATCTACACAGGAGTCTAAAATGAATCAAAATATCACATTACAAATCAGGTGAAGAAATAGCTGAAATAATAATGTAGAAACAAATGAAATATCGATACATATATTAAATACTGATTGTAAATGTTATTTATATACACGTATATCTACCACGATGCTGTGTTTATACATATTCATACAGTTTTCCTTTAAATTAAATCCACTTCCCTGATTTGGCGGAGGATATGCGTTCATTTCCGTTCGTTTGTAGGTGTGTATGTTTTGTGTTTGTTCACAACATAACTCCTGAATGGGATCTCATCAAATCTGTAGGGCAGTTCGGGAATGTGCCAATGAAGAAACGATTAAATTTTGGCGTGGATCCGAAAAATAATCAGGATCCAGGAACGTCATCAAGTAATATTAACAAATGCGGCAATATGGGCTCAATAAATGAATGGCGGAGCGTTGCATTCGTAAGAATGTAGATTTCCAGTTTCATTTTTGCGTTTTTGGACTGCCAACTACGGTGACCATATTCCAGTTATAGTTTCCTTAAATAAGGTAGAGTTTATGTTTATCGGTCTTGATCACCGACACTGTTAGTTGCATCTGACTGTTCACTTTGCCTGTCTGGTCTTCAGGGCTTGTTCATTAATTTAAGTAGCGTAAAATATAAAATAACAGTAGTGTCGTTTATCCGAAACCCGTTCATCCGAAACATGTTTTAGCGAAATTTTTACTTTTTATCCGAAATCCAAACAATGAAGAAATATTTCAACAATAAAATGAATTCTGATTATCAAGGGCCAATCTCCAATAATTGCTAATTTTTACATGACTAATGGATAAAATAGACTGAAATCAAACTTGATATGTTTTGATGTGAATTCCTGTTTTACATATTTCGATCTTTAAATAGAAACATGCACACAGGTATCACTCATACTTCACAGAATCTGACTCAATTCAGTACGACTCTGCGGGCTGGTAAGGCAGGGTATCGCCTACAAATTTCGTATCCCAATATATTGTGATATTTGTTAGCTTATTGCGATACGCGTTATTTTCATCGTAATAAAATTATAGGAAATGAGTGTGTTTTTTATATATATAATGGTTTTAGATATATATAAAATAAATATGCATTTATTTTATTTATATCATTATAATTAACCATTCTTTATAATGTTAAATATAATTACACAATAAACGTTTATGCATCTCAGTTTTTTTTAAACACGAAATATGGCAACATTACTTACTTATGTACATTAACAGTGCCCAAAGAAACATCTAAAATCAAAGCCTTCTTTAGGTCTTACATATGCAAATAACTTGGTACTTAGAAACATTCCGGACTGTGATAGGCACAGAGGGATAGATGGTGTGCACAATAACAGCCGTGTATACCACATTGCAAGGCTGCCGTTCTTAAACAATAATACTGTTAAGTTGACTTGATCTTCCTGCAGTTATCATAAGATATGAGGAGAGAAAATAATAAAGAATGATTAATTATTATGATCGAGTTTAGCACTTCTTTCTTTTCACGTATCAAAATATTTTTTTGTTTATCAATAAGTCATATAGCAGACATGAAAATGCCCTGGTATATTAGGCCTACTTGATAATTCCCTACTAAACGTCTAAAGACACGGTACTTGCTTTCAATTTAAGCCTGTTATTAATCCCAAACCATTAAGATGTCTAAATTTGTAACTGAAACGTTTTTACTCACAAAAAAAAATCAGTTTTAGGAACGATTACTAAAACTTGAATAATATCGATGTTTGAAAACTGCATCGCGATATGCAATTTGTGAATCACCTTATATCGATATATCGATAATATCTCTCAGCTCTACTGGCTAGGGTCCATTGCCATCACAATCACAATACAGTCGCGGCATTGGTTTAAATGTGGCCAGAAAATAAGCAGGATTATAGACTTTGGTTCAATTTCTGAGTTTACTTTTTAATATTATGTATCCAAACCTGGTTTAGAATTAACATATAATGGAAACAAGTTACCTTAAAGCCTGATACTTAATTGTAATATCTTCGAAATGTTTCACACAGACATGTATAATTATACAGATGTGTGTGTGTTTACAAGAAAATGTCCCAAATTTGTTAATCTTCCCAAACCTGCGAGTCCCCCTCCTCTCTCCTCCCCCACCCTTGAAGATAAATTGACGTCATTGTTTAAAGGTGCTTAATTAGAAATCTCTATAAAGCATGTCGAATTAACACGATAAAAACAGTGCCTTTTCTTTGAAATAAATTTGAACCTGCCAAAATATTATCCTGAAACCACTGGCTTACTCCTGTACACGAGTGTTAAAAATAGTGGACCCTTCGCGATCATAGGCGTCAACATTAACACGACGCTTGGGCCACAACACCTGTCAATCAGGAGATGCCTCGACTGACTTGGCTCCAAAGATGTAATTTATGTTCCCGCTGGCTGAAACATCGCATGTTTCGGTCAGTCAGGCCTTCGAACGGATAAACAGGACCTTTTACATTCTTTCCATGGAGCTTAATGTCCAACCAGCAGAAATATATCAGAGGACATGATTGTCCATGCATTGACTAGTTTGAACTACTCTTTGTTTGGGATCTTTCGCGCATGCGAAAATCGGACCTCCGGTCACTCAGACATGTTATTCTGAACAGGCACACGTAGATTGTTTTTAGTAATAAGCAAAGGGTGTTAAACGGCTCAAAGGAAGGTACTGAGACCGTGTGCTGTGAGGCTTTTGTCTGGAAACTTTTATATCAAGCAACAGTAAACTGATAGTGTTAAATGAATAAGCATAGTTTGCTCCTGATTATGTCCCTTTTAAATGAGGCATAGTACGGTGTCATATGCAACACGCCATGAAAGGTGGCCATAAAGAGGCCATGCTACCGCGCGATACTACTCAGTTTTCAAATAGTTTTAATTCTGTCCAATAGGGGACGCCGTTTTCTGTAAGAAAAACAAGCGATACCTTTACTTGCATTTACCAACATAAATAAAGGGGCTAGTGTTGACCAGTCTCGGCTACTGCCATAGAACCAGGTCAAAGATAAAATTGCCACACTCATAAAGAATTCCGCCGGCGAAAATAGAGCGTCTAACTTAGTGATACTGACTTTATCATAGAATAAATAAGATAAAAACTGTTATAAGAAAACCGAGACCCTTTGCACGGATGTGCTAATGTAGGGCGGGGGCGCCTTGCATTTCTTCAAGCCGCCCTGCACAAGATTGGAAAGTGTCAAACTGTCAATGCCCGCCCGGCAGTAATATTTAAAAATGTTTAAGCCAGGAAAAAAAAACACCCGTGTACGTTAATCACGCGATGTTTTACCTGTATTACGATCAGTGACCCCTATCAGATTTATCAGAAGTGAATGTGTGCCAAGCTAGATCATATGACATCCAGTGGCGCTTAAAATGAATGTTTAATAGAAGGTAATCCCTCACACTGTGCCGTATTTAGTTAATGAATAAAATGTGCTATCTAAAGTATTGAACGTAACCGCCAGGGTAGCCCCACTTTGTATCTGTATAAAGGACTAATGGTGATGTCACTAGCGAAACCATATGACGCGATGGTGATGAACGATGTGAATATTTGAACATATTTGAAAGGTCACACTTCATGATGGGGCCAAATTGCCGTAGAACAGTGGAATATGATGTTTGGCCTCAGATTTTAAAAACTGAATACGGTCCCTTCTTTCATGTATGTGGAAGTAAATTGCAACATACACGGCACTCTCACCGCCTCGGCTGAAATTCGAATTAACGATCTCCCGGCTTTTAGTCCCGTGTTCTACCACTGAGCCACAGAAGGCGATGAAGTAAACGTAAATTGTGGGCGTTTAAGCCTCAGAGAGAGAAATGTCGACTTGTTTGAACTAATTATAGGTAAAACCCACCTGTAATTGGTACGAATTTTCATTTCGCTATACTGTTGATAAGCAGTTTTGTATTCTTTCCACTGTATATTCAAACTAACATGCCTCAAGTCACATACCTTCGTTTTAACTGAAACCTGGGGAAGTACTCTTCAGGTATGCAGCATTTGTTCGTGTAGGCAACAGTGACCAATTCAATATTTAAAAGTCATTATATGTTTTATTATGTGAACCATTTAAGGCCACTCGAACATTCCCTGTACCTGTTGCTGTTTCATAATTAAGTACAGAGAAAATAAATGCAGCTATAATATTCTTAATATTACGCCATAAATGTGAATCTTTTTTACATTATGCCGTTCTCTAAACGGAAATGGATAACTAATTTACTGTCTACTTTACTATATATCAATGCACTTATTTATGTGCTGTCACTCCTGTAAAAAGCAATACTCGCCCACAAAATGAATACAGCAAGGAAATGACTATTACACCATGATACCATGTAGTCCTCAAAATAAACTGGAACATTATTTCGTGTGTTTGCTTACTGTAACGGAACCTAATAACAACAGATCACGTAGCCTTGACGAGCATAAATTGGTTATGGCGATAAAAGTAATCAGATTCTGTAACACTAGGCATCGTGAAATGGGTTCTGTGACAGTTCATCTTTAGAAACTGCCCTGGGAAACAAACATGAAATATCAGGGTTCTTATGCTGTTCTGCGATAAGTTCTGACCTTGGAAACGCTGCATCCTATACGGGCGAGTCATTAGACGAGTCACTAGTGACCCCTAGAGTGTTATTATCTGGACCATTATCCTCATGTGTGTTTTTCTTGGACATAGATCTAGTTACAGCACATGAAGGATACAAACCAGGAATTTCCTGACTTTCAGAATCAGTGTCCTGATCACAACGGCTTTTCTGTCTATATTGGTACAGGCTGTAGTTTGACATCGCAACATCATTGCCTAGCGCAACTGAATTCCCTTAAAGGGTAAAGTAGTTCTTATGCCCAGAAATCAAATCTGACTTTAAATGTATACTGTGAAGCGGAACTGAAAAAAAAGTCTTCGAAAATCACTGGCTGTGGGTGGATTCAGACACAGTGGACGTGGACTGAGGTGTAGCAGTGGACTTTGCTGAACTATCAGGACTACTAGTACTGGGTGACTGCGCTTTAAACTTCTTTTGACCATACTGATTTACATTCTTGTTTGTGAATGACTGGTTTGATTGGCTATTAAAGGACATTTTATGTGTTAATGAATAATTATCAGCTAATTGAGCAGCAATGTCAAGTGTTTCAGGACTTTCCTCATCAAGAAAAGTTTAAACATCTGCGTTAATGCAGCGCATAAATTCTTCAAGCAAAATCAACTGGCGCAAATTGTCATAATCTTTCATTACATTTTTAGAACTACACCAGCGATCAAACAACTGCTCTTTTGTCCTAGCAAATTCGTCTTTTCTTTGCGCTTTTCACAATTTCTGAATTTCTGAGCCCACGATTTTATGTTACGAAACCTAATAACAACAGATCACGTAGTCGTGACGAGCATAAATTTGGTTATGGAGATTTAAAAAAATCAGATTCTGTAACACTAGGCAGCGTGAAATGTCAAGGGGAATGAATAAATAAGTCAGGGTTTTTTTGTTAACAAATAATTATAATTTATTCTTAAAATTTCTAACATTACAATACACTAAATCAATACAATTACACAGTATAACAACAGTATAACAGTAAATCAATACAATTACACAGTATAATGATAAAGTGTACAGTACCTGGATACCACCACTGTCACAGCGACATTAAGTCATTTAAAATGTATAATCCAGATGAACAGTTCACATAAATCTTCTCAGAGAATAATAGTCCAATTCAGTCACAAAATCAATCTGAGGTTCTCCAAAAGTGAAGTTCTTATAATAATCCAGAAAGCAAACTGGAGAAAGGCCGCACTAAATCTGCATAGAGTTCGTATAGAATCCGTGACACTACTGCAATTATCGGATAGGTCCAAAACTGACTCACACTCTTCCGTGTCCGCTGGAATATTTCTCTCTCCTCTCTCTGGCTCTAAACACAGCCCCTATTTATAACTTTTCAATCGAAAATTCTAGAAACTTCTATTTCACGAACAATCGAAAGAACCCAAAAATAAATAATACAAACGCTCAAAGAACCACGCATGACACGCGCTCATAGAGCGCGACCAGCGCAGAAAGTTCCAGAATTGCATTAGCGCTGTGTTTCTACACGTCAGAGTTCAAACAATGCGGAATACACCGAGCCTGCAACACCCGGCCAGGCGAGGTTGCTACAGCAACGAGCCACGCCCGCGCCACACGAATTAAATGTCAACAATACATGTAACAGACATCTGTAACATTACAAATACGGATGTAAATTTTAGTACACTCTGATCGGATAAATTCCCTTTGCCTAGTGATATAAATATGTTAAGACTTAATAGCAATGATAAAAGTCTGATCAAAACTTTGGCGCCGTCACACCCGAAAGCGGATCGATCTTAGCATGCTGGTTAAAACCTGTTCCCATACGAATATGTTAAATATATACAACGCATACACTAATGTGGAAACAATATGGTATCAGCCAAATTTCGTTGTCTGTACAAAAGTGGAAAAAGCTTCGTGGTGATAACCAAGATAGTTTGGTTATAATGACTAGCACTATGGTCGAAGCCTGCCTTGAGAGAATTTGTCTTTGCACCTATCTGCATAGGAATCTTCGATGGTCAGTATGTGCTTAATTGTATAAAAAACCTCCTTGTATAAAACCTCAAGTCCAGATAGCTGAATGACATCATAAAATTCTGATCCTGTGGTTTTCTTAATCCGCGTTCAGTAGAATGTGCCACGACATGTAATGAACCTGTCCTTTTCAAAATTACTAATTCAAACCATGACGTGATATAGTACCGCTCAGTTGAGTGTTCGGAATAATAGAGCGGATACCTCTATAAAGTTACTGTTGCACGGATGCTGGGATAAAAACAAACATACAGGATAACGGACATAACTTAAATCAAGCACAGAAGTTTCTACATAAGTTTCAACAAGTATCCAGGACGGTCTCTTGCTGGATTTGTTTAATATTAGTTTTTGGCAAAGGTTAGCGAGTGTTACGGACAAAATAGCACTTGTCAAGCAAGAGATCGAGGGCGTACACGTTGGCTGCGTACACTAGCTGCGCCACTCGCCTTAAGCTGCCCGACTATACTCCAAGGTTCATTCGTGTAGAAGTTACCAAAACCTGTGTATTTATTCACCTAATGTTCCCAGGTTCATTAATGCATAAGTGACATAGCCCTGCCTGGGCTTTAGTATTTGCGTTTACTAATAAAATGCCCTAAATAAAACGTGATTCAATGTACCGATTGACTTAACTCGGTGCCAGCTCTTATCACAAAAGCCCTGTAAAGTCCGTATGGTGAATCCCTGATATTTGCATATTAAGGCGTCACAAGGCTCTTTGAGGACCTGACGATTCCCCCGTATTTGCATATCAGGCCGTCACGCCACATGTGATTGGCATCGTTGCTATGAGAACGCCAACAGTGGTCTCACAGCTCGACCTGCTTGGTAACATTTGCACTGAAATCATGTATTCAGGTAGTCCACACTTGGACCTTCGTGTCTTATATGATATATCTCTGCTGAACATAGTACATGTACCGACATGTTCAGTAAAATTACACTCATTACCTAGCATTATCGGTAAAACAAGGAGTTTACAGACTGGAGTACCAGCTGAGAGTCTGGTCGTGTCTAATGTTGCTGAAGGGAGTCATAAAACTCGCTGCTCAAAGGCACACAGAGATACCGCTGATAACCCCGGCGCTAATTAATACAGCGCGAGAGTCCCCCTTCGGCGTGACATGGGAACAGCTCGTTAATTCCTAGAGACCCCAAACGTGAACGTATATGCCTTTATTGTTGCCGGTGACAGAAAGTGTAAGGGAATCCCCGTCGCATTGCATTAGACTTTAAAGAACATGTAAAAATGAAATGTCGTGTAGCTATGTTGAATTACTTCAGGATTAAGTGCAAACGAAAATACCTGACAAAAGAGGCTGCTGAAATACTCTGTTTGTCATTGGTTATGTCACATCTAGATTATTGTAATGGAATACTATATGGAATTGCAGAAAGTGATATATATAAGATGCAGAGAATTCAGTCAATGTGTGCCCAGCTGGTATTAAATCGAAGAAAACGTGAAAGTTCTAAACAAGCACTGTTTGATCTTCACTGGCTTCCTATCAAAGCCAGGATAAATTTCAAAATATTAACATTTGTGGACAATTGTTCAGTTGGCAATGCTCCGGTGTACTTGACTGAACTTCTTAAATCATCTGAGGTGAAAAGGCCAGGACTGCGCTCAGAAAAATACTTTGAACTCATTGTATATTATTCCTTTTAACAAGAGAAAGACTTTTAATGATAGAAGCTTTGGAACTATTGGTCTTAAATTGTGGAACGTTCTTCCAGATTATATTAAGCAATCTGCCTCACGCGACACTTTTAAAAAGAATCTTAAAACATTTTATTTTAGTAATTTCTATTCACTCTTTTAACTTGAATATCTGACAAATCTATTTTAACTTTGTATATGTTTGTCAGATATGTATGTAGGTTTTACTGTGGTCTTATTATGCTCTTAAAATGTTCTTTTATATACTGTGCTGTGTACAACGCCACTGAATATATATGTATAATAGTAGGCGTTTAATCAAATAAAACGTTTCAAGTTCATTATGGTAATCCAGTGTCCAAACGATGTCAGACGTCTTTTATCCTAAGACATAAGCTAAAATTCTCGAATTTGAGCAACTAACGTTTATTGAACATTATTTCATACATAGTTTGTTTAAATCATATTCTGAAAGTTTTCAAAGCACGATGTCTATCGGGCGGCAAGTCCGAAGGCCGCCATCTTGAAAATTGATGACATCGCTCGTCCTTCATAACAGGTAACATAAACATAGAAAATGTCTTAAAGGACATGACCAGCGTAAATAAAACCGCAATTTGATCATATTATCCCGTAAATGAATTGTTTTTGTAACTTTTGGCTCTGTGTGTAGTCGTTACTACCGGTCTAAAGTAATTAAAACCGCGTCTAATAAGAGCTGTAAGATGCTTGGTTTTACCCTGTCTGCGTTCGGCAATGATCGGTTCCGTGCCTCATGAATATTCGGAATGACGTCAGCTCAGGAACGGCAGTCGGTCATACCAAAGCCACATGTGAGAATTCATGACAATAGGTGTACCGTTTCCTGTATTGCTTTCGATCGTTAATAGTTAAAATAATGCCAAATAGTTGTGTAGCGGGTGGCTGCAGTAACATAAACCGTGATGGTGTGAGTTTACACAGGTTTCCTTTGAGCCAGCCAGAACGTTTGAAGAAATGGGTCAACTTTGTTTGCGTGAGGCGAGCAAGCAGGGAGGGGCCATTAGCTCGTTCCGTTTTGTGCTTAGCCTTCACACTACGTTACAATCGAGCCATTGTCAGCGTATTATAACACAGGCAACATCAACTTTATGTTAGAATGAAGAATTGATTACTATCTTAACAAATTTCGGATAGTTAATTAAAATTATATTGCCAGTTTAAAAGCAATCCACTGTTTCCCATTGCTTGTTAATTGTATTTAGTCGCGTACTTAACACATAAGTACACCTCTATAACATCCTGCTAGCATGCCTTAAAAAAACAATAAAAATTGAAGCCCCTCGTACAAATTATATAAAAATATATATATTAAGATCTGGCTGCCAGGTATATTTTTTGGGAAATTACTTTGTTGTGTATTTAATAAATCCAATAATATTATAAAAATATAACTTCGATATGTACGCCTACCGGTGATGTTCAGCGTTTTTTGCCGACTTTAAGCAATCCACTGTTTCTCCATTGCTTGTAAGTTGTATATAGTCGCGTGCTAAAATCGAAGTACGCCTCTAGATAACTTACCAAAAGTATGTCTTCCTTCCAATAACAGTGAAAGGAAATCCCTAGGAACTCATATTAACATATGGATTTAATATAAGAATCATTCGTGTCATAATTAAACGAATTAATATCTGGATATATTTCATTTTGAAGTGCGCCTATCAAATAATGCAAGTATGACTATACCAAGAATTGAGATAGCAATTTCTTTACAAAACGTGTCTTTGTGTTCAATTCTGCATGAATAAAAGGATTAGCGCTCCACGGCAGATTAAACTGGAAAAAGGCTTTCTTAAATTCTTTCTTAGAACGATTTTTATGTATATTTTAAAATATACGCTAATTTACTAGACTTCTGTGTAATGAATTAAAACATGATTAAAATTGGCAACATTTGTTTTTTGCAATGTTCATTCATAGAAGACCTAAAATTATAAAAATAAATTCATAAAAATCATTATTCATATATGTCTCTTTGTTTGCAGATTTTATTCCAGAACTAATAAAGCCAAATGATGACACATCTTGTTTAATTTTTCAATCATGTGATATATATATACACCTGAAATGTTGGATAAAAATCAATCTTCACAATGATGTTTTATTTTATGATCAGAAACATAAAAATATGAAAAACACAACACAAATGGATTTAATGTATAATGAATGACCGTGATTTAAAAGATCTGAAGTGTTAACTGGAGTTCATCGGAAGCCCGGAGACAGGCACAATTGGACACCAAGGTTTGCTGCCGCGACCACAGCTGTGAAGATGCATAGCTGTTATCATCTGTTCCTGCAGGATAAATATAACCTATTACAAATAAAAAAGTATATAAATATATTTGTATGTGTGTGCGCATGACAAAGGTGGGGAGCGTAAATTAGATGATTATCAATTTATTTCATTGTTGAATTTTGGTGCATACTATTTCGTCGAAACACAAGCTTAAAATTATGCCATGGTTACTCAACAAAATTAGACATTTAAGAGAACATATCCAAATGACTTTGTTAAAAAACACCTTAGTTTTAACTTGTGAATCTCCACCATGGACACTGTGATCTCATGTAATTCGACTTTTAACAGATGTAGAAAATAAATGTATTTTAATTACAAATTTCCTGCGCGGGTACATTAATTCATATGTACAGTTTTATTTTCTAAATATACAAGTTTTTTTACAATATATCATTTATAACAAAACTGAATAAACAAACAGAATATTTAACTGACATTTTGCAAACACACACGGGCGACTTGTGCATAAACACTGCACCATGCACCGGTATAGGCCTATATGTAACATGTCAACATCACATACTTCAAATATTATTAAGTTTATTAAATACACAAAATAAATAATTTCCACAAAATATCTGACAGCTATATCTTTATTTTTATTTTTACATATTTTTTAATCGTTTTTCACGGCATGCTTGCGCATTTCGATTTAAGTACGCGAATATACACAACTTACAAACAATGCATGGATAACAGTAGATCGCTTTAAAATCGACGATAGAATCTTAATTAACTATCCAAATTCCGTTAAAATAGTAATTACTTCTTCATACTAACATAAAGTTGATGTTGCCCGTTTGATAATTCGCTTATAATAGCTCGATTTAAACGTTGTGTGCAAAGAACCTCGTCAAAGATCGTCTCGTGTCCGCCACTTTGGGCAAAATGCGTTCTTGTCAACTGACATCCAATCAGGTTGCCCGATTCATTGGCAGTGGCTCTGAGCTAAAAACTGACCAATAAACATTGAATTAATATGGAGAAAATACTGATAAAGTAATCGCAAGTTGGCAACACGAAGGCTGTGGGTTTCGTACTTCGATTTAAGGACGACCGTCATTCCTTTGAAGTATACGTATACCTAAATTGAAGGACGTCTTAAAACTGCGGTCAGCCCTGACCTGTTTAAATGTATCGCATATTATGCAAATTAAATTATCAAGCATTATATTAATAAGATAAGGATACCCGTCTGTTAGTCATTCGCATTATTTTAAAGGACTTGCACACCTTTCTCTCACGCGGGACGATAATAACGTGGAGATTTTATCATTCACAGCTGACATGTCTTGTATTAAAAATTGCTGTGCATTTATCACATAATATCTGAAATTAATTTACATAACGTTCACCTATTTTACATATATATTTGGAATAAAAACAACTTACAAAATAACCATTTACGTTACGGTGATTGTATATTATTGACTCGTCACTCGAATTGTCATCATGGGCCGGCTCAAACATGTACGGCTGTACTTTTGCGCTCCCCGGTGTTCTTGTAACTTTACCTGAATGATCACTAAAGTTGTCGTAGCTTGAAGAGTCAAAATGGACTGTTGAATCCGTGATAGATTCGAAACTTTCAGAAAGGACATCGTTGCAAAAACCAGTGGCCATTGTGTATACACAGGGTGACTGCCGTAGTAAGCCTGCAGTTCCTGAGCTGACGTCACAGCCTGTGCCTGCACTTGAGAACCCGAACGGCTCTGTAGCTCTGACCCTGTGGCGATTAGCCACATATTTGCCTAATTGCTCATTAATCAAGCTCAGTCAGCACAGATCACCAGCGGTATGTCACTTTAATAGGGGTAAGATGCACTCTACACAAATGGGGTATATTTCGCTGGTCATGTCCTTTAAGGAATGAGAAATATTCACAATTTAAGAACAAAATGATAATAATTTAGATAGATACCAATCTTTTGTGGATGTTTGGTTTGGTTTATTGTCACAAGCAGTTCCAATCTAAATATTTATTTAATGTAAATATTGGAACAATCGTAAGTTCACACAACATATTTTCATTCAAAAGAAACATCTTGTGGCATGCGAACGAGTGTGAAGCTGTCGTTGCTTATGGCGCCTAAGCTATAGCTTGGCTGCGGTAAACTTGAGATATAATACGAGGACAACGCCGTCAGTGACAGAGCGGGCGATGGCTCACTGTTATCCATCAAAATGAAAGTCATCCGAATACTATAATACAAGGCTAATCTGCCAGAAGTGTGAAAACTGATGAAAACTTTAAGAAATCAGAAGTTATTCAAGGAAAGCAAGGTTTACAAATTCTAGTCGTCCGTCATGTATCACGGCAGAAAATGATGCAGATTGACCACATCTAACCCGAAATCGACTCAGTGATTCCTCAACACGAGACCTCTCTAGATATACTTGTTGCGCATAATCCTTGAAAAAATAACAAACGATTTGCGCATTCATAATTACGGTCAATGTTATTCTAGTGGTTTACTGCTCAGGGACAGGATATAGCGCTCTCCGCTTCAGCGAGCTTCAGTGAAAGTAACATCTAGCAGACTCGTTTATCAAAGGCCGTGCCGCCGCTGCGCCTTGCACCGCGGCACATTAGGCCAACTAAAGAGTTAATGGGCTTATCATATCTTAATAGCAATAAGCGTACGACTGACACTC
Source organism: Sipunculus nudus (assembly GCA_026874595.1). NCBI lineage: Eukaryota > Metazoa > Annelida > Sipuncula > Golfingiida > Sipunculidae > Sipunculus > Sipunculus nudus. Next base: position 14,233,170 of record CM049315.1, on the reverse strand, counting down.
GAGGCCTGGCAATGCTTGCGACAGTTGATACTCCAGTCTTTAAAATCTATGGGTAAAATAACAATGACACACTCGGAACCTGGACCCCGGAACTGGTTTATAATTTTATTTTAATCAATAAGTTTGAGGACGGTAGAAAACTTGAAACGCAGGTGGCGCCATTGACAGGAAGGTCTCACAAAGTGCGCTGGCTCTGAATTCCTGACTTCCGTTTTCATTCTGTGTACATAATGCCTCCATTATTGCCTCTTTTGTGCCGATGCCTTTGTATTACTTCCGTTTTGTTTTCTTTGACGAAAATGAAATAAGAAAACATTTCGATACTAGAATATTTAAAAAAAAATAAAAACATAAAATTCATCATCTTGGGCTGGTGGTTTAAAATTAAAGCGCATTGTTTTCTTTTACATTCGTGACTTTCCATTTATCAGTTCTTAAAATAAATCAATTAATCTTAATTTTTTTATGTGATTATGTTATTTAATGACGCACTGCCACATATGCTCTGACATAAGAGAAGATTGTGCTGCCGTTTTGTGACTCTCTTTAGTTGGAGGGACAGAAAGCCACTCACCTTTCCTCCGTTCAGATGGAACTTCATTCATTGTGCTATGTCATCAGCACTGGCATACAAGGAGCCTGCAGGACCAACCTTAATACTAGAGACCTGTAAATGTTTTGAAATTAAAGTGGTTAAAGAAAGCAGCTTCGCTTTTACAATAAAAATACATTGTCGACGCCAGGTAAAGATGAAAAAGAATAGTGATAAGAAATTAAAGGTAATACAAATTAAAGATAATACAATAGGCATATATATATATGTATATATATGTGTGTGTGTGTATGTGTATTATACATATTGTTGTTTTTACATGAATACGTTAATACTAAATACACCCAGGGTGCTTGGAAGCTTTTTTGGTTCTTCGTGCAGTTCCCGCATGTGCTGAGTGATTTTAGGCGACCTCATCCCATTCTGGACCTTGAATCTCAGCCGCCAGCTCGGCGTATTCCATATACCTTCGGCAGATTAATGCCAGCCGAAAACGATGTGGAAGTATTGTTGTTGTATATATTTTTTAACTTGTGAAGACACAATAGAAAAAGAAACTGTCCTAAGAAACATCTTACCTTATGCTTTTTATAACACAGCTACAAGGTGCAAGAATCAACGTTAATCAGGATCAAGAGGGGTAGGACAGACCAAAGCATAGGCCGCCAGGACATATTGGTAATTAGTATAGTGGTGCCCTTGCCGGAAGTGGCGTAGTGGTGGGAAATACCGCAGATGTCTGCCAGGTTCGAGGTTTACCATTGTCCGATTCAACCACTTCAGTTTCATTTATATGATATAACATACAAGAACCAATATGTAGCAAATTTAGACCACATTAAACAATTACATTAATTACAAGAATAGGGAGCGAGCGGACCATGTTGTTTATTATGGGTCTAGACATAAAATGTCATCTTATAGGAAGGATACAGAATTGTGCAGCATGGTGCATACGGACAACAGAATGTTATAAACATGTTCGATTTTAAAAATTAGGAAGAAAAAGTTTGTATTTTAAAACATAGAATGATTTCTTGTAGGGATTGGAAAAAGATCAATGAAAAACAATATTGATTCCTGTGAGGACTTCGTGCTTAGTCAACAAAAATAACGTTTGATACGTAAAAAAAATGAGCGGTGATCCCGCAGAATAATATGTGTGTTTGTGTGTCGGGGGGGGGGGGGGTTATGTATTACTTGACGAATTCATCTCGGGGTCACATTGAGACAGGACATATTGACGCCCCAGTAATTAGGGAAACCAATCTTGTGTGCCACGGCATCTCTCAAACCACACCTCCTGGTGCAAAGATCTCCGTGATGTGCTCTCCTTTGGCAACGAAGTCTGATATCAGAGTGGTAGTGAAGGCCTTGGTTATAGATGCTGCGGATGTGATATAGTGGTGGTTGTCATTGGCAATTGCCTCTCATAATCCCGAAATCCATACGGCTTTGTGTATACGGTCAGCTCAGCATTCACCATGGCAAGCGTTAGTCCAACTCATTGTCGACACGCCATAGTATGAATTATTAATTTATCCAGTTCCTTCTTCTGGTCAGGGGGCAGTACCTTTTCCGTGACATATCCGACAAGCATTAGGATGATTAACTCTGCAAACTACCAGTTTGTTAATCACCAACGGATAAACAAAGGGCTGTTCCTATATAGCGTGCTATAAATTGTATTATAAGTTCATAAACTGTACATATGAACAGTTATGTTGCACCTGTTGTATATTTTATCGTGTGTGATTTATAACTGAAGACTGTAACCAGCCTCAGGCACTTGTCCTCCTGTTCAGCCTTGTATAAAATAATGGAGCCACTTTAAATTCAATTGTGTCAAAAGTCCGGGAGCTTATTTCTGTAGGGGCTCAAATAAACGAAATTGTTTAACCCACCACACAGCCAAGCATTGACTTTATATTATGGTAGCTTGATACCTCTACAGCACATCTGGGGGGGGGGGGGGGGGAGTACTATCAAATTGTGGTATCCTTTTTGTGCTACTGACCTTTGTTAGCCGACGCTTGACCTTAAGAGCTGAAAAATGACAAAAGGTAGGGGTAACTAAATGTGAACAGCATCCAATCTTAATAATGAAGACATCTCTCGAAAGGTCTTTTACGAGTCTATCAATTTATGTAGAAACCATGTATATATAATTTAAAACATTTCAAGGAAATAAAAACGCAACGTCCAGTAAAAAAATCTCGATTTTTATTATGTTTTAATATTAAACGTTTAAATGGTCGCTCAATTTTCAACCTTTACTGTAAAATTATACATGCTTATAGAAAAAATATATATATACTCTGGATCTATTTATACTGTATATAATCACTGATTGGGTCTAATTTTACCATAATGATTTAAATAGTGGTTGATTAGAATTCACATTTAAGTTACCTTTACCTCTTGTCATTTTTTCAGCTCTAATGGTCAAGCATCGATGTGTGCGCGATAAAACCTACTGAATTTTCTGCACCCCTTTGGTGCGCATCCGTATAATGCGCATCGATATATTTTCCAGGTTTATCTGCTAATAAGCAAAGAAAATAATTTTAAATTATCTACCTCAATATCATACACAGTTCATCTAAAAATGACAGGGATTTGAATATACATTTTAAATTAGCTAGCTTTAAGTCATTAGAATAAGTCTGTGTTATAATACATACTCTTCTTAGTCTACTTCTTAATTGCTATAATCAAACCAAAAGTTGGTTATTGATAATAGCATGAAAGCGAATAGAATGGGATGAGAGAATGGCAAACTTGGGCGCATTTCATTCGGATTAGACTTTTGTTCATATCTTTTTCCTGAATTCATTAAAGAGGGGGTTCTGTGGCGTGTGTGGCTCCTTTTATATATAAAATGTTCGACTAACTGGGCCATTACCAAATGATCACGTCTTGCAGGGATACGGCGAAGCGAAAGTAAATCTTCCCCAGATATAACAGATGCCTTTAACATACGCGCTCCCGGTGGCATACCTTGACGCTTGCACTCTGTATATACTAGTACCTGAAACTTGAGTGTATAACAGTATGAAAGTATTCTTTCACCAGAGGACATGAGTAATTAAACACTTTCATTATCTTTCGGATTAACTGTTGTGTCCGTTTTAGAGTTATTATTGGATAATGATTAAATACTGCACCTGTAAAAAAAAAATATACAGGCTGTATTTGATAAGGCCCATGCATGCCCAGAGGAAGTTTGATATAATAAGACTTATATATAATACGTATATATAATATTGACTGATGTTTAGCTCATTTCAGTAAATTACAACTAAGCTTTACTTATGCCTCATTTCTAATAATATATACTGTTTAAGTAACTTGTGCTTTAATTTTTGCCCACGCCAGGAGAATATACGTTCATTCCCGTTCATGTGTGTGTGTGGGGGGGGGGGAGTGCGTGGGTGTGTTTGTGTGTATCTGTGCTTGTTTATAACATAATTCATGCAATCATGAACGGTATCTTATGAAATTTTTAGGGCATAACGGGAATGGGCCAAGGAAGAGTCAATTGGATTTTGGTGATAATCCAGCATCTGCCCGGTTTCTGGAGCTTCATTAAGAAAAATTCATAGTTGTACGGTCACTTATACACACATGAACCTAGGAATATTGGTAAAAAAACAAGTGAATGCAGACAAGGTCCCACCTTATGCGCCGCGTAGTATTTGGCCTGAGTACCTGATCAGGTAAAGGTCGAGCATCCATTGGTAATAAGCAATACTGAACAACGGCAATCTCAAAGTGTACACATAGCACTTGGATTGCAATGTTCGCAGAGCGTTTTAAAACATGGGCTAGGCAGGATGCACATTTCAAGTTCCAACTATTTTATGGTGAATTCGACAAAGATGTTCAAGGTTCTCGTACAACGGCACAATCAGACAGTATAAATAGGAAGACAGAGAGAGAGAATGAGCCAGAGAGGGCGAGAGTGAGAGAGAGGAACTTAACTTAACAATAACTATATTATTGTATAAATCATTATATTTTATTTTTATATATTATTATTATATCATTAAATGTAATTATTATTATTATTATTATTATTATTATTATTATTATTATTAAGAATAATAATATTATTATTATTTGATAAAGGTTTAATATCTTGAGCGTAAAGTTCTCAAGGTGTTTTATTTGCACCCATTCATCATGTTGCTACAAAGAATTCTTATGACGTATTTCTTTCAGCCATTGGATTTTAATTTATATTAAGATATACTGTGTCAGCGAATGACATACAACAAAACAATGAACGTAGCATGTGGTGTCTGGCCATAGAGATATTGATTGCAGACGTGTGTACTAGACTGAACAATAAACTGAACAACATCTATATATAGCAGAAGCGGTGGAGAAATTGCACCTATCATTCTGTGACTCTATTTACGCTCTTATATGTAAACTGGTACGGCCCAACTACTTCCGCTGTCCCTTTGTCTACGTTGTTGGAAGCGCTACGCAAAAGCGACCGAACCAATGTACACAAATCATGCTTGAGGGATGGTGCATGGACCAGGAATGGACCAATTTAAATTTTGTTACGATTATGCAGATATGCTTTTTATTGAATGTCCAGTGGTTTTATTTTTTCAGAGTGTGAAAAATAATGATGGACAATAATTATCGATGGAAACTGCCGATATGTTAAAATTGTATTCGACCATAAGACTAAGTATTTTATCGAGAAATCCCTTTGTACAATAGTTTTCGCATTTCCAATTAACGGAACTGGCTTTTTGAGAGGGTGTTCCCCGACCACGACTTTGGAGTTTTGACGATTTGCACCGTGCATTTTAATGTTATACATCTAGTCAGGTGGCTTAGCGTCAGATTTTGGCCATATCGTTACAGACCGGATAAAAGCACAAAATTTTGTAAATGGGTAGAGTACACCAAAACGGATTATTTCAGAGCGGGTGCCCTCATAGAGTATCCGCGAGATGAGTTTAAGAGCCTGAAAACCATCTGCACCTTGCATATCACAGTACCTTCTTTTCGCATGAAAATGAAGAGGGGTAAGTAAGGAAAAATAACCTTACACCCACCACGGTTGAATGAAATATAGTTAATTATATAACAAAAGAAAGCCAAAGAAGTGTTCTTTCAGTCATTACCATTTACATTGATATATTTTACACCTTGTAGCCCTAAAAATGTAGAATGGTCACGTGACCATACCTTTTCTCAAATTCGTGACTGGGAAAGCTACATGCAAACGTTTAATCAAGATATTAAGTGTATAAACGAAAAAATGTGGAAATATTTTCTTGTTTACTATTGTTGAGTTTGTGATTGAGTTTTTGGGAAAGTATTAAATATATATAAAAAAGGATAGTTGCCTTAGCAGCTACTGGTGTTTGAACTAAATATGACCGATAAACCATATTTCAAATCAAGATCAATCTAACATTAATATTTCTATTTGTTCTTGTTATTCATTGCAACTGATATAAAGTAAATCGTTGCAATTCAAAATGTAAACCTTTTCGGCCAGCACAATGAATTTTTATTAGAATTGTTGTATTAACTCTCATAGCCGCCATGTTACAAGAGTGCGAGCAGATTCCTGATAATATCTTGACAAAAATCCACTTAAGCATCACCTGTTTCAAAATTCACTACAAATTGAAATGTTACGTAGAAATAAAATCCTTTAGACTGCTTTATCAAATAAACTGATCATATTATTAAAGCTTTAAGGTTACAATGCGATATATTAGTTGTACTGGCACATTCTGGAACACAACTTGGGTAGTTACATTTGCAAAGAGGTGTACAATCAATATTTGCTTTTAGTCAGGTGGCTAAGTGTTAAATTTGGACCATATCGTTACAGATCGGATAAAACACCAAACTTTGTAGGTGGATAGAGTACATTCAGGGGGTTGATTTAAGGAGGACGTCCCCAGGTGAAGTACATACTAATTTCGTTTAATAACCATTTTGCAATTTTAATTTTTGTTGAAAAGATATCTTTCTTAGTTTCTCTAATATTTTTACTTCAGAACATAAGGGCATTTTAACACGCTCATAGGATACAGTTTCACATCAATGGTTGAAGTGACCTTTTGACCTCTTGCGACCTACAATTATACTTTAACATGATTTTCCTCACAATTTCTATGAGAAATGTTCATGATATTTCATAATTGTGTCCTAATTATGTAAATCGATTAATTTAAAATGAGTTTTAGAGTCAATTGAGTTTATAACTTTTCGTTTATTTTTGTAAACTTTTTAAAATTTTACGTAAAATCCTGTTATTTTGGACTCGGATCTGCTGTAAGAATCAGAAACCAAGTTCGGATGGGCACCCCCTCCAGAATGATCAGGATTGACCTGAAGATACTTCATACAAAATTTGGTGCTTTTATCCGGCGTGTACGATAATTTTGTTAAGGCACCTGACTAACCTTTAACATACCAAATGTAACTTAAACTATAAATCTGCATTCTAAGGAATGCAAGCCTCCGTCATTTGGGGGTACTATGTATCAGACGTGAAAGGTGTACGTCACTGACAACAAGCAAATTTTTAATATTATTGGACTTATAATTGAATTTCATGTCACAGTCTTGTCAGAACCAATATGACCGTAGGTTCCTCTAAAGTTGGAGTACAAACAATACCCATTAAGTGTAGAAATACAACGCTAGAGGGTTTGACCTTCCACCCTTAACAGTCGAGGAAAAACAACCCGGTGAAATATGGTTCTAACTCCAGCCTAGGGCTCATGGAACTTATTAGAGCTGATAGAAATACCACAATAATAGGTCTTCCATAAGGCCCCAAGTCAGGAACGGTTTTATTTATTGACCCGGGCATTTAACAGGTGTGAATAATGGCAATTTAAACACAGCTGCCCCGGGACGTTTCTGATTAAGAGGTCAGTTTCCAACCGATCCCGGAACCTCCGCGGGATAGACGCCTCTTTGCACTATCGGCTCAATCCTATCGATGTACGAGCTGGTGGTTCCACGCACCAATGTAACATGATCTGCTTTAAGTGTGTCCTTTCCTCGTTGATTAGCTATTCTCGAATACCTCGGTAAATTGGATGGTATATGTCACCAACTGCATTTTCACAAACGTAAAAGGATTCATTCAGTCATCGTTGTAGTCCCACAATATTGGCCATGCTCTGTATTGACAACAGATTTGCTGAAGTCTATATTTTCATTGAAGAAAATGCTTTCCTGCCGATGTGTGTATCTGACAAACGTCTGTTACTATATGAAACACAACAGAGCTACACATAACTGACATTTTAAGTTCAGAAGGAGCAACGTTTCTTTGGCTTATTAGATTTTTGGCGGAACAAATATCCTCAGTAAGCGCACAAATTCATCAACTTAGCAGAAATACTCAAAGCAATGTCCACGTACATTTCTCAGATACTATGGCTCTTTTTCACAAATTCTTTGTCATCAGACTGGTGGCGCAAACTGTATTTTTTCAATTTTTTACGATTTTTTTCTCTATTTTTGAGACCTTAAAAGATGTGGTCATCTGTTAACAGGGCACAAATCGGTACGACTGGACCTAGAATCTTTTATCTCGACATGCTGGGAGGCCTATGAAAAGTCTCCTTTGGAAATCTAAAATTACGTCCCTGTTACCTATAACCTCTGAGCTATGGGGCTTCGAAGTACCCCCGATAATAATGAAAAATATGATACAAAATCTCAAGTATCTGAGCAGCTAATGCATTGATCACCATGTTTTTTTGCATGGATATTGGTCATGGAATGTTTCATCAGTTTCTGCAGACTGGTGGCGCCACCTGTAATTTTTTTCGATTTTTTACGATTTCTTTCTCTATTTTTGAGACCTTAAAAGATGTGGTCATCTGTTAAAAGGGCACAAATCGTATCCGCTGGACCTGGAATCCCCTACCTTGACATCCAGAGAGGTCCATGAAAAATCTCCTTTGGAAACCCGGAATTAGGTCTCTGTTACCCATATTCTTTGAGCTATGTAGCTCCGAAGTACCCCAAAGAATAATAGAAAATTTGATACAAAAGCTCAAGTATCTGGACAACTAATGCATTGATCACCATGATTCTTTGCATGGATATTGACTTTTTAGTGTTTCATCAGTTTCTGCAGACTGGTGGCGCCACCTGTATTTTTTCGTTTTTTTAACGATTTTTAGCTCAGCTGACTGTAAGTCATCTGAGCTCTAGCGATTACTCCTTGTCCGTCGTACGTCCGGCCATCCGGCCGTCCGGCCGTCTGTCCGTTAACAAGGCACAAATCGATACAACTGGAACTGGAATCTCCTAAATATACATCCAGAGAGGTCCATGAAAAATCTCCTTATTTGATACAAAAGTTCAAGTATTTGAACAACTAATGTATTGATCACCATGATTCTTAGCGTGGGTATTGATCATGGAGTGTTTCATCAGTTTCTGCAGACTGGTGGCGCCACCTGTACTTTCCCGATTTTTTAACGATTTTTTTTTCTCTATTTTGAGACCTCCAAAGATGCTGCCATCTGTTAACAGGGCACAAATCGTAACTCCTGGACATGGAATCTTCTTACTTTACATTTAGAAAGGTCCATGAAAAGACTTCTTGGAAATTTGGAATTAGGTCTCTGTTACCCATATTCTTTAAACTATGGGGCTCCGAAGTACCCCCGAGAATAATAAAAAAAAATGATACAAAAGCACAAGTATCTGAACAACTAATGCATTAATCACCATGATTCTTTGCATGGATATTCATGATGGAGTTTTTCATTAGTTTCTGCAGACTGGTGATGCCACCTGTATTTTTTCGATATTTTACTATTTTTTATCTATTTTTGAGACTTTAAAAGATGTGGTCATCTGTTAATAGGGCTCAAATCATAACAAAAAATATTCTCACTTTACATCCAGAGAGGTGCATGAAAAGTCTCAATGGAAACATGAAATTAGGTCTCTGTTTCCCATATTGTCTGAGCTATTGGGCTTATAAGCACCCCCTCCCCCCCCCCCCCCCCCCCCATCATAATTAAAAATTTGATACCAAAGCAGGGCACAAATAATAAACATTGGACCTAGAATCATCTAACCTAAAATACAGGGAGGTCTATGAAAATCTCCTTGGAAACGTGTATTTAGGTATCTGTTACCCATATTTTCTGAGCTATGGTGCTTCTAAATATAAGCACCCCTGAGAATAATTGAAAATGTGATACCAAAGTAGGGCACAAACCATAACCTTTGGGCAAAGAATCTTCTAACTTTACATCCTGAGAGTTCCTAAAAAGGTCTCCCCAGAAACCTAAAATTGGGTCACAGTGAACTATATTCTCAGAGTTTTCGGGTATGTTTGAGCACCCTAGAAATAATGCAAAATACACACAATTGCCAGATTCCTCATGAAAGGCCGGTTGGTTTGTCATCAGATTTGTTGTGCTTATGGGTCTTGATGAACTTGAGCTAATTTGCATGATCAATGATGCCACCTACATTACCTTAATTAGTTGTCTGTGCAAGGACATATTGCCAACATGTCAGTCGGCTGAGCGTCATGACCCACGGGTCACTTGTTTTTTCTCTATTTTTGAGACCTTAAAAGATGTGGTCATCTGTTAACAGGGCACAAATCATATCCGCTGGACCTGGAATCCACCACCTTGACATCCAGAGAAGTCCATGAAAAATCTCCTTGGAAACCCGGAATTAGGTCTCTGTTACCCATATTTTTTTAGCTATGAGGCTTATAAGCACCCCCGCCCCCCCCCCCCCACAAAAATTAAAAATCTGACACCAAAGCAGGGCACAAATCATAACCATCGGACCTAGAATCTTCTTACTTAAAATCTAGGGAGGTCCATGAAAAATCTCCTTTGAAACATGAAATTAGGTCTCTGTTACCCATATTCCTTGAGCTATGGGGCTTGTAAGCAGCCCCAAGAATAATTGAAAATTTTATACCAAAGTAGGCCACAAATCATAACCATTGGACCCAAAATATTCTAACTTGACATCCTGAGAGTTACTCAACAGTTCTCCCAAGAAATCTGAAATTGGGCATGTTTGAGCACCCCAGAAATAATACAGAATACACTCAAATTGCCAGATTCCTCAAGAAAGGCTGGTTGGATTGTCATCAAATGTGGTGTGCTTATGGGTCTTGATGAATTTAAGCTAATATGCATGAACAATGATGCCACCTAGATTATCTGTGCAAGGATATATTGTCAACATGTCAGTGGGCTGAGCGTGATGACCCATGGGTCACTTGTTTGATAATGACGAGAGTTGACACTCTGTATTTGTGTACTAGGTGAGAGCTTATCAGGAGCAGATGAAACAAGCAAATAACGAGATGTAAGATGAACAGGCTTGAGACTAGTCCTCTTATACTTCCGCTCTTTACACAGCGCTTTAACTATAGGCCTACTTCCTATAGAAGCGTAAGATTTCCGCTGCCTCGGGAGCGTATCTTACACTTAAACTTACCACTAAAATGTATCGTGTGTAAACAAGACCAATTGGTCGAATTACGTTAATTTAATCCTACGCTATTCCCATTTACCTGTCACCTTGGAACAGGTCCACATGTCGGCTTTATATAGTAAACTAATTGGGTTCATTTGATTTGACCTACAGACGTACTAGTTGTGGTAGAAATAACAGGAAACACACGCCAACGTTGCCACTGTCATACCAACCTATCAGATCACAACCGTTCACTTGATACAGATTTTTAAGTGGCAATTAAGTTTTAAGGGAAGTAGGGTTATTTACCCAATGGCTTTATGTTCTCAATTTGAAAATGAGATGTGGTGCATAGAGATCATCAAACACACACAAACAAAATCATGGGGTAATAGTCCGTTTTATAGCGGCGGGTTACATTTCCCAATGTCCTGGCAGCCTAATCGTTCTGCATTTCATCATGAAAACACTATACAGTGTTTTTTTTTATTTTTAGGCAAATGAATATTCGGAGGTTTAACAAGAAATCAGAAATATTTTATCTCACTGCAATATTGAAATGTTTTATCTTAACAGGAAAAAAAGGAAAATTTCATCTTACTGCAATAATGCTGTGATCTTGCATATCTTAGCAAAAATGATGAATCTCCCCTGAATAATAATAAGGTCGCCCATGATCATTTTCACTGCTTTTGGGTAGAATTTTATTCCCTGTCAAGAATGACGAGGTGTGTCATTCATTATTTATTAAGAATTTATCATTTTTCATTTGATAATGACGAGAGTTGACACTCTGTACAAGGTGACAGATTATCAAGAGCCGATGAAACAAGCAAATAACGAGATTTAAGATGAAAAGGCTTGAGACTAATCATCTTATACTAAAACTTACCACTCTAAATGCATCGTGTGTAAACAAGACCAACTGGTCCAATTACGTCAATTTAATTGTACGATATCCATTTACCTGTCACCTTGCAACAGGTCCACATTTCGGCTTAATACGTTTAACTAATTGGGTTCACTTGATTTAACCTACAGACGTACTAGTTGTGGTAGAATCAACAGGAAACACGCCAACGTAGATTCTCTCATACCAAGCTATCAGATCACCACCGTTAACTTGATTACTTTAATTTTGTAAGATCTTGAAAGGTGCATGTTAAAGTGTCGAATCCATCATGGCCTCACTACGAAAAACAACAATAGTCGTCGAAAAGTTAATTGTAGCATGGAGCAAATCAAACTTCATTTTTATTCTTATGCGCTGCATAAGCTTGTTCCCAAATTTAAAATGTAAGGCAGGGCACAGTGACCAGAAGAAAAAAACATGTTCGCTTCCTTCCGTTCGATATATATCTGTATGTAAATGAATAAAATTCACATTAAATTTTGATATAATTTCTTCTAACACAAATGTCGGTATTTATCAATAACGAAGCATGGCCGATATTTAAGAATATTTATACCGACAGCTTCCAATATTTTTTAAGATAGACTGTACATGTCAGTTGCGTGTTAGTACGTCTTTATTTTTTGTATGATGTAACCATAACCATACGAATATAACGATAACGAGATGTTATCATCAAGCCTACCAGATTTCAGGGGATTTTTTACATTGATAATTCGCCATTTTGCCGAAATCATTCTGGCGGAGTTCGATCAAGTGGCTTTCCTCTCAGTAGTCTAGTTCATTAATTCAAAGTCTACGCACTATCCAAATAGTCCTATTCAGTGCATAATATTTAATCTAATTTAATTAAAAGTCCGTCTTAAAATAAATTATTCAGCGTTTTTACGTTAAGTGTTTTAAGTCAAGCCAGGCTTAATAAATTTAATCGTTATTGAGAAAAAAGCTCCGATAGCTGTGAGCCTTGTTATCCCAACAGATCGCTCTGAGCCTGTTTTTTTAGAAAAATAGCTGTGAGCCTGGTTATTTAAACAGATAACTCTGAGTCAGGTTATTTAAACATAGCTGGTAGCCTTGTTATTTAAACATATAGCTCCTAGCCTGGTTATTTAAACAAAAAGCTCCAAGCCTGGTTATTTACACAGATAGCTCCGAGCCTGGTTATAAAAGAGATAGCTGTGAGCCTGGTTATTTAAACTGATATCTCTAAGCCTTGTTTTTTTAACACAAAGCTGTGAGCCTGGTTATTTTAACAGATAAGTGTTAGCCTGGTTATTTAAACAGATAACTGTGAGCCTGGTTATTCAAACAGAAAACTCTGAGCCTGGTTTTTAAACAGACTGCTCTGCGCCTGGTTTTTAAAAAAGTCAAGGTTGTTAATAGTAAGTAATCGGTCGGAGGTTAAAAAAAACCAGCCGTCATCATTTCTCTCTTACTCCAGATGCATGTTGCATAAACCAAAATATTTCAGTAACAGATCTTTCTTTAGATATGTTTAAAATGAGGATTCCAGATGTCTGGGGCTATGAACGTGAAGGCACGTTGGCAGACATTCTTATCGGGCTTTGGAAGTTTGAGACAGTTTTCAACAGCTGCGGGCAGGTTATACGCAAAGGCTTATAGGTGTCTTGTTTTTTTGACGAATAGGCTGACGTGTGTTATATGGTTGAGTAAACACAGCGCCACAAACAGAAAGACAATACATTTTCATACGGAATCTTTATTGTATAGACATGTCAAACTATAACCCCCAGGGCATTTTCACTTGCTTTTGATACCACTTGTATTTCTTTCGCCTCCATTCGTGCTTTCAGCAATACTTCAGAGTATGACATGGCTTTTGATCAGTTAAGGGCTGCATCGTGACTTGTTGATGTTCCCTTTTTACGTTGACAAATGATGTCCAATAAGGGAACCGTAATGAAACGTAAAGAATGGATAATGGGATGTAATCAGCATTTGAACACGAGAATATGTTTATCCACTCGTATTATGATCAGTGCATGTATGTTTATGAACTTTGAATAATTTCCGCGGATCATATCTTCCACATATTATGTTAATAGTGCATCTATGCCATATCACATATTTAAAAATGTAGACTTGCATTTAAATCTGATTTTTTTTCTTATTTTCCTTTTCTTGAATTAAACCTTTTTCCTTAACGAAATAAATGCCAAACCTTCTCAATGGAATCAACGGTATAATTATGTGGAAATATATACAATCATTCAACAAAATTTAAAAAAAAAGAAAATGGCATGTAGGGGACGTTCTTTGTAGCACAAGCATGTGATCAATATTACCTGATGAAATGTTATATCATTTACGATTAAAGTTCGCATCCAATGTCCAACTGAGTCTTCACGACTGTTCAAGATGCCATCGATAACTAGGGAACTCGATCATTGTATGACTTAATTAATATTATTAACGATTCCTAGAAATTTTTCGGTAGGTCTCCTACACCGCCTGTTATCAGGTATGATACTGTTTCAAAACACTTTAAGTCACCGAACCATCAGATATTGACCACAAGTGTCTGTGAACAGAATAAAAATTGGTAAAGACCCTATTTTAAACCAGCGAAGACTCATAACTTCTTAGTGATATGTACTCGTGTATTTGCATGACCTTGTGATTGTTATTGACATTGTTTTTTTTTTTTTTTTTTTATTAATGATTTACGACGTTTTATGAATCACAAAAAAGTGAAATAGACATAAATAAAGGTACGACGTGCAAAGATGAGGTAAAATAGAAAGTGAGAATCATTAGAAAAAAAAAATTTACCTTCAGATTGTTCAGCGGGACGTTGAAACATTGGCCACATGAATAAAAAAAAATAGATAAAACAAGGAAGGTGTGTTGGATTTAATTTATGATAAGCGGAAATTATCTTTGGGCAAGGTCTCTTTATTTTAACTACAGGGGATCGTTTCCGTTTGGCACGTTGCACTGATAGCAAGTCCATGCCTACAGTGCACTAACTTTCGCATTTCACAGAACTTCAAGCTGAGAAGCCGGTAAATGCAACATTACCTTAAGTATGTTCTTTGACGTGAAAACTGCCATCTTCCTGTAAATATGTACCTGTGACCATGGCGTTTATCTCAACGCACTGATTTGCTGAACCTCTAGGTCGGGCGATCGATCTACGATGTAATATCGACCTGCTATATCCCAGGTGGGCGGTCACATGGTCACATGGGCACCCTGTACTTATTTATTGTCATCATGCGGAGCTGGTCTGAATGCGCACGCTCTCTGGACAATGCTTACGGGGACAGTTACTCCACAGTTCAATTCTTCCCATTTAAGTTATAACCGGTACGTTTGCATAATTTATCAGAACAGCGCCACAATAGTTACATATAGTTGCATGGCTCAATACGAATTCTACACGAGATATGGATGCTATTGATGCTGGAACTGTGCTCGTTAAACCTGGCCATGTGAAGATGACGGACGGAACTTTGCATATTTAACAGTTTAACCATGTGCTTTATTGGACTGTCAAACAAGATCTTGAAATAGACTATACGGCCGCATGTCCTTTACATAGCAGCTGAAGTGAGATGGGAACGGACCACCAACAGCAGGTCAAAACGATATAAAGCAAAAAATAGAATCAAGCACATTACTATTATTTGCCGGACGGTAGGAATGTTATACCCATCTTCGGCGCATATATGCACAATAATGTCAGCTTTTATTTTTCATGAAGAACCATCATTTCAGTTGCGTGAAACAGGAAAAGTAAAGTATGCAGTACATAAAACATGGAACAAAGAGGAGAACAAATAACACGAAGTAAGCTAATTTTAAGAAAACACGC
Organism: Sipunculus nudus; assembly: GCA_026874595.1. NCBI lineage: Eukaryota > Metazoa > Annelida > Sipuncula > Golfingiida > Sipunculidae > Sipunculus > Sipunculus nudus. Next base: position 14,217,390 of record CM049315.1, on the reverse strand, counting down.
AGGTATCAAATGGTGAACAAACTGCCATAATTTTATAGTTCACCTTCGTTTTATAGTCAAATATATAATATTTGCCAATCATTTTTACAACTATACGGTTAACGTGTCTTGTGCTAACAGAGTATAGACGTTAGCTCTCCTGTCTCTTTAATCCTTGAACATATCCTGAGGGCCTCAAAGGGACGTAGACAACATTGATGCTGGATTTCATAGATACTGGTCGTCATGGCTGATGTTCAGGTGCGTTTGTTTGGAGCTAACGCGGACGGAACTCCTGGCGATATCTTCTTCGCCATACACATATTGGCTATAATAGCCCTTACTTTATCACTCATATTCAGTATAGGAGTTCTAATATATCTTGGCATTTCAAAGAACATAAGAAGCTTCTTCAAATGGACAATCGGGGAGCGGTTGGTGTGTTATCTGGCTCTGGCGGACCTTTGTTTCAGTTTTTTCCACACTTTGGATCACGCGTGGATGTTGAGCACCCGCGGACACCCACCGCCGCACGTGTGCCGGGGGTTTGCGTTCTTCGTCTCGACCTTTGCCCTCCTGCAGGCCTTTCTTGTCATCTTTACGGCATTCAATGCCTTCTTGATGGTGGTCGTGGAGAAGAAGATACATCTAGGGAAATACGACTGGAAATTCATCGTGTATCTGCTTGTTCTGCCGTTTGTGATCAGTGTTGTTGGAGTCAGCGTCCCTTTTCTTGGCCCGAGCGGCGCGTGGTAGGTGATCCCTCTTTTCAACATTCTTGTATGTTTCTTACTATCCACAGGATTGCAATTTGGCAAAACGGTAAGACTACCACGATCCATTTGAATCTGTATCAACAGCTGACGACTAGATCTGAAAACAATATCACAGTTTTTAATTTACGCTGAAAAAAATTTTTTGCTGTAAAAATTCACTGAAAACTCGACAGATTGTTTACATCATGTAAGCCCCATATATAAGTTCTTAATTTTGAATGAATCGACAATAATCTATTTGAATGTTACAATCTTCATATGTTACGTTTTGCTTTTCCATGATCTCTTCCAGCATATTATGTTTATGAAATATTAGTTTAAGCTTTATTATAAGTCAAACAAATATCGTATTCTCAAGGAGAGCCTTGGATGAAACACATACTTTCATACTTTCTAATGCTCAGATAGCAGCGACCTACTGAGTACCGAGCTGTAAAAGCACTGAAAATGTCACCTGGAATTGAACATTCCTCTTATGTTTTTACAACGCCTCACTGCCAGACAGACGTACGTGTTTGGGTCAATTAAACCAGACGTATCGTTAAATGTTTTGTAACCTTGTGCGAAAACAATTCTTTTATATCTCAGCATATTGATAATTCACTTTGCACATTTGTTGAATACCCGACGGGTTACATGATTGACGGCTAAGTCGTGAGATTCACGGGGTATGACGGTGGTTTCGATATTCAGATTAATACTTTGGTTTGACACATTCACATGTATTCTTTTGTATTAATTCCTCACTTGTAGCCAAACGTTATCGGTTCTGTACAGCGACATCTTTCCAACTTGATTGTGGTTATTATCCTATCAGTTCACAAAACTGCCTATTGATTCGTGTTTTTAGGTCCTGTGTATCTATGTATCTGTTTTAAACTAGGTTCATGCCTTAAATTCCCCCCGCGTTTTGCTTACCTTTGCAGTTAAACAAAGGTTAGCACTGTTTGTCCTTAACTTTACTGTTTGTATCTCAAACTTGTTGTTACTTCTAATAATGGACAGTCTATACAGTGTCGCAAGAAGTGAGAGTTAAGTTGTTTATGTTTATTGAATGTAACAAGAAAGCACTCTGAGAGCGCAAGCCTCCGCCAAGGTGGGGCATTACCCACATTTGGCATTGTCAGAAATGCACCATTTTTTCTTTTAAAAAATCCTGGATCAAGATGGTGATCCGGATTACTCCCAAAATTTAATCATTTGTTCGTTTTGTCCTTGCCGAGCTACCCTGAAAATTTAAATATATATATATATATATATATATATATATGAAACTCCTAGCCAGAGTTTTTACCTTAATTGGTATTCCTCTGCCAAGGAGTGAATGGATACTGATCATACAGGCAAGCAGATGCATAAAGAATGATGTCATATCGCGGCTTCTCAAGTCTGTATACGTGGGTGTATGTTTCATCCGGGGCTAAGAAAATAGAGGAGAATCAGCATACAAAGAAGGCAAATTTGAATGTCTGATAAGATTGACCTCATATTTGATAGCAGGATGTAAAACCTGCTACCTGATATCGAATTGCTCGATTTAGAACGTTTAATTATTACATATATACCTTGGAAAATTTAGAGGTCCGGTAGTGATCCATTGGCTGACGGTAAGTGATCCGTACATAAAGTGCAGGCTGTCAGAGCGGGAGTATTTTACTAATTGCATTATGACATGAAAGAATATTGTTAGGTATACCTGCTGAGGGAGGTGGCGGCTTCCTGTTTGAAATATTAATGTCGTCTGGGATCAAATTGACCCCTCGCAGTTACCTATATTTGTTATCTTATTCCATGTCACAATAAGTTAGCGCAGGGCTGAGTAAACTAATTAATGCCCCTTCAGTTTCATTTTACCTATATCGGTCCTTTTCCTAAACCTACCATTCGAAACATACCAAGTTGTAAGGTCCTCACATGTAAAGGATTTTCATCAACTTCAAGTGTTTTTGCCAATTATAATTTACTTCTGTCTAAAGATAAATGCTGGCTGGTTTGTCTGTTTGTCTGTTTAATTCAAAACGAATTAAAAACCAGGATTTTAAAAATTTGTAGAGGTTGAAGATAATGCCAAAGGAGCAACCATTTAAGTTTTAGGGTATAATATGGATCTTTTTTTAGAATTCCTTTCCATACCGAGATCGAACATTTTGTTTGTCCTTGCGCTTACAAGACAGTGGTATTCACTCCCATTAGAGCAAACTTTAGGTGTAAATTTCTGAACGGGATGATGGTATGAGACCAAATTTTTCTTATTTTCAAATATCAAAAACCTAGACGGATGGCCTATTGAAAACAGATTTTCCGTCCGTCTGTCCACCGTCAAGCTCCTTTGTGCACATTATCTATAAGAAATTCTAGAAAAAGACCACCAAATAATTGCTTTTGTCTCTTGAAAAGAATTTAGTTCAGCGAGGCGGTGATGTGTGTTGCTGATTGTCCTGTCAAGACTGGACTCAATCAGATCATGAAATGGGTCGGTCAGAAAGCTGTAAATTAGTTACGTTATTTGGCGCCAGATGATATTACATGTCCAAAGCGTCGCGATACAGCGAGAGCAAGTTCGATGGCTCTGTTAGTGGGGAGCAATAAAGTCTAAACAACTGTACCGACTGGGCCAGTCTAATAAGACTTCGACCACGGGCCTTAGCACAGGAATGGACTGAACACAAACCATTACACAACACCTCCCAACCACCGCCATATGAATATTTGATAAACGTTAAGTACTAATCGACGAGACTATATTCACTGTTTATTATCCCTGAGCGCTTCTTTTATTGTATGTACGATGGGAAAGCGTTGGCTTAATGTAAATGAAAACCAGCCTGTGTTTGCTGTCGTGACGCCAAACCTGGCGCAACCATTCACTGCCATAGCATCAGATCCCTGGAGATAAGAAAAGTATCACATAATGAACAAATTACTCAGTTAAGAACAGTATGAGAGTTAATACGACGGAGAAGCAGCGGTTTGAATAAGCTAATGTTTACTGCTGTTATCATGTACAAATTCGTAAACAGTCAGTCAAGATAACGACAGGATACATTAACCTGATATTAAATCTAACTAGAAAAGCACTCAGAGAGCGCAGACCTCCGCCAAGGCAGATCATCACCATACGACATCGCCCGGAATGCAGCATTTTACCTTTAAAAAATCCTGGATCCAGATTGTGAAAATTAAATTAATTGTTCCTTGTATCATTACCCAGCTATCCTGAAAATGTCATCAAAAGAATTCAATATTTTTTTGGTAATGTTGCTAACAAACAATCAAAAAGACAGACAAACAACGCCTGCAAAAACATACCCCAGCCCCTTGGCGGAAGTAATTATATATAAATAAATAATATCCGTATTACGGACACTGACGGGACCGGACAGAGGGGTCCTAAGTAGGGCTAGGAGGTCGCAGATATGGGACGAACTTTCAAGAAACTGCCAATAAGTGGCCGTAAATAGGACTACAGGAATATTTACCTAGTCTAAACCCACTAAACGAGCGACCATTTACCTTTAATTTCCATTTCGTGCCGCACATTTGTAGCGCTCTCATTAGGAAGAAGTATTTTAGAGTTGCATAGAATTTTGAAGCAAATCAATTGGAGGGATATCTTTCTCGAAATTTGATGTATTGTAAATTTTGAAATGATGATGAAATGTAAAGCACAGTGTTTAAACTATTGACAAGTGTGTTTCATGTACTCGGCAATAATAGTCAGTGTCTGCTCAAAAAGCCAGCTTTTATCCTCTCGGTCCCACAGTCTGAAATTCGAATGTTCACGCAGGCGCTCGGATATTAAGATATAAAGTTCTGGAATGTATTACCCTGTTAAAAAAATGAATATAGATTATTATAAATCCGGAGGCATGGCCAACCGTGGGACCCTCTAGATAGCCCCGATCTATCACGCATATACATCTAGCCGCCGACGGCGAAGCAACAGTTTTCTAAGTCTTTTGTGTCACCGGCCCATCAGAGGGTTATTCGGAATTATAGCACAAAAGACCTGTTATTCTTGGAAAGGAAATTGAATAAAATATTACCTATGGTTTTTACATTACATTTTACAGATTAAAACAAAAGGATCTTAATGGCACTCTATGGTGAAAGTACATAGCCCAAGGCGAACCATGTATGTCTTCCAATCCGGTAAAGTTAGTTCACACTGGACTGCTAGGGTTTTGTTTGAGACATAATCCCTTTACTCCTGAGTAAAAGCAGGCTAGAGTAAATTAAGATTTGTTCAACAACTGGTTTTATTGATTTGGGCTTATCACTAGCATTTATTAGACTTTGTATTAACATAAAACCGGAAAAGAATGAGTCATTGCACTTAATGGCAATATAGCAAACTGGTCTATATTCATGTTAAAATTCTGTTTGCCCCACGGTTCAAATAAACTTCTAGTTTCCGTTACAGAAAGTGGTATTTATTTAGAAATCTCTCTCCTGTCAGTAATGTTAAATTATAAACAGAGGCAACTCAGAATGCATAATTTACAGCTCTGTTTTACACTGACACAAAGGCAAACTGCAATATCTATCCTTTACTTATGGTGCAACCCAAACAGAATGTTGTAGGTACATTTACTGCTCATGCCTTGATTTTATATGTTAATTTTGTAGGAAATCTTTGCATGGAAATATTTCAAGAGACAACATAGCCATCTCTCAGCCGAAGGCGCTTTTATAGTTCGTGTAAGAAAGCTAATTTGGCCAGAAGTGTAGATACGGCGGCCTTGTTTGCATGATATCACAAGTGACTTAGGCACCAAAATAACAAAAACTTACAAATAAAAATATACTGGGTAAAATGACTCGTCGCCCTTTTCTTTTTTACCAACCGGAGACATGCAAAAAAACATATATTTAAACAACTAGCAGAGTACCCGTGCCTGCATATACATTGTCATGTGTGACATTCGGCTTGCGACATCCGAATTTTACTCTATATATCGGCCCCCGATAGAAGCCACGTGGAATAATTGGGAGGATTAACCAATCAGGGTTCGATAAGTGCATGGGTATGTGACACAAAAGTACTCTAAAACATCAACCAGGTATTAATTGTTTCTGCGGACAGTTGGTGGCAATGGGACATGTATCGGCTAACTTAAAAACGGAATAACACTTTTTTGTGACCACTCCCGAATCAACAAATTGTATTTGGTTGCCAGACATATTTTTTTCAGCTAAAAGACTTCAGACTTCTTAAATGGCTTCATAAAAACCAACTGGTCACGGTTGATCTTATCAGAAATACACCTTTTGTTTTTTTTTTAATAAATTAGCTAAAAGTATACAAATTGCTATTATACAGGGTGAGGAAAAGTATCCATATCTTTGGAATTTGGAAAGCTAAATACATGAATAACACACCAGATGAAAGCTATAAATATTTACTATCAACTGACATTAAACTTGTTTTAAACAGGCATTATATAAGATTTTATAACTGAATAATATATCTATTACAGGATGTACTGCAAAATTACAATTTCGGTGCAAGTACATTTCAAAATAGGCTGATATTTTACTGAAAGCTACCACTTTCATACTGCTATCAGGCATGTTTATTATCTACACACATATAACTTTAAAAAAAACATTGATTGCAATTGTCACCTGTTTGGTACCAGTGAACCCTCTGGCTGATGAACTATGGTCATTGTGCTACCTGAAAGGTAAAAATATAAAATAATATTAAATGGAGATAAAGTCTGAGAGCAAGAGGTAATATAGGCCATGGTTGATTGATATGATTGGAGATATTGTTGCAAGTGATATTTTGTGATCTAACTGTGTGTTTCCTAATGTTGAAACTGAAGCATGTAAGCAGTTTGTGAATAGAAGATATATATTATTACCATGATCATTGGTCGGCTTTCTGATAAGTTGTTGACAGTTCAGCAGTTTACACATTTGTTCAATTAAATCAAAATCTTTTTTTTTCATACCATTTTATACAGTTATACATGGTGTGGAATAACAACACCTCTGTATATCCATATAGGATTGAAACAGAACTCAACAGTGATTGCAGGGAAAAAGAGTAAATGGGGGGGGGGGGGGGGGGTTACAATACATAAGGATATGAAATTTAATTTATATGAATTTAATTTAAACATTAAAAAACTGGTAGAGAGATGGAAACAACCCCACTTTTTTTCCCATTCTACTGAGGCAGGAAAATATTTGTTTATTCATGATGTGACTCATATATTATAAATTTATGCCTATTTATGGATTTAATTATATTTTAATTCGCTTAAATTATTTAAAAGGAAATTAAAGCTGAAATTAATTAAAAGGCAATAAATTTCTTTAAAAGTGCTACATTACCACAACATGGCATCTTTTAGATTACTCCTTGAATTACTATTACAATTAAAGAAATACAGTAAAACACAACAATTATAGCAACAGTTATATTAACAATTTTATACAATAAAGCCTCTTGAAAAAACTTCAATAGCTACCCTATTTTTTAGCTTTTTCTTAAATTTTAGAATTGAACAGATTAAATCCTAATACGTGCCTGCTGTAAAAATAAAGTCAAATGTACTTACAAGAAAAAATAGTGCCATAGTCAAAGTTGGGCAATATTTAAGGTACTAAGTTTATATTTATGCTAATAACTTGAAAATTTTACAAAATTCAGATTTGTGTATTCAACTAAATCTTGATTAAATAAAGTTATATCCCTAAAAAAAATCCCTAGCTTCAACAATTATCATGTTAAGTGAATAAATATCTTTCTGATTTTTTTAAACTTTTATAAATTACATAATACTGATTTAATTTCTGGCATGTACATAGGAAACATATAAAAGAATATTTTTGCTAAAAGAAAAAAAAAACAGCTCTTGTTCGATATTAAGCAATCTTGTAGTGTAAAAATAGTTTTTATTTAATTTCTCGAAGGAACGTAGTCACAGTGACCGAGTTTTCGGTTTTGTACGAGAACTTAGGGACACATAACTGCTTGTTGAAATTTGCATTGGTAGGTCTAACGGTTTCAAAACGTGCCCTGTAAAACGTGCCCACTTATAGTCAGCTGAGCCAAAAAGCAATCGAGGAGTACATTCTTATGGGCAAATATCCATCGTGTCACTGTGGAGTCAAAATGCCTGCAGCAGATGTGTGATTTTACGTGGGCTCACAGTAAGCAACATTACTGGGTCCTTGGAATGGGGTCTCTAAACAATTATCCCTTGTCCGCACAGTTCCATGTAAATAATACAAGTGAAGGGGACTCCTCAAACAGACAGGACGTCAATATCATGTGATATCGTGGTACTGTTAGCATTATTACTATCAATGTATTTTAATGTCAGATTAATCCTTATTAAGTTAACATTAGGTATTATTACTAATGCTATTCTTATTAGTTATTGTATTATTATTATTATTATTATTATTATTATTATTATTTAATTTTATTATTTTGACAAGCGCCACGATTAATGATACAGCATTACCAAATGATAGTTCATGATCCATGATCATGGAAAACTGACATTGATGGCTCGTACAAATCCTATTAAAAAACAAGAACATATGCTTCTGTGGAAAAACATTGTCAAATATTCCATTTGATGAGTTCTTATACCAAAGGTAACGCGTGGATACGCCTTGTTTGAGGTTCTCTTTCCCTGACAATATTCGAAGATATGTTTGTCGCCGAAAGGCCGTTTACATTAACCGAGCAAATTAGCTAACAAAATATACTACCGTATTTGACGTAATAAGCGCCCCGGGCGCTCTAAAAATTAATTTTTTCTAAATATATTTTTTTATACCCTAATAAGCCCCCCAACCCACATTTCCCAACTTCCAAAGTGCATTACGATCCTCTAATTTAATACTGCGGCTTGTGAACACGTGTTTGAATTCACAGCACATTCAGGACAATTCAGAAAAACCAACGATCTTTTAGCGATGGTTGTGTGAACATTGAAAAAAAAACTTATCTTAGTGATACCGATATGCAGACGATTTTATGTTGTCTGAGAGAGTGTTTTATGTATGACTGCAGTCAAGATTTCCTTTGCAGGTGAAGAGGAAAAATAAGGATAGTAATAAATGAACTCTTTAATAAAAGTCACCGCCTAATAAGGTAGTAGAATGTATAAAATGTTCATATAAAAGTATGTAAAACAGTATTTATTTAAAAGATGAAAAATATAATACGGGACGTCGGTACCCCGATTATGTCAGTCACCTTACGCAAATACCAGCTGAGCCGATGTGTGACATAGAATGGCATCGCCAATAATTGTCCTTTTTGTCCTTTATTGTGCATAATATAACATGCAAAAGTTTAAAAAAAGCTGATATACTAACCCTCGGACTCCAGCGTATTAATTGTTATATTAACGTCAGTGCGTATACGCACCAAATTCAGGGTTTAGTTTTACAATTGTAAAGAAATTCGTCATATTTATATTCTGCGGAAACACGGTCCTTTTCTTGAACTTTGTTGACCCGTTAAAAAACATTCAGTTCTTCAATAATAAAAGCTTTACAAACATTTAATTTTGCGTCAACTGAGGAAAGTTCGCTTCATTTTTATATAACAACGCGCTACTAGTTGTCTTGTAATCGAAGTGCCATGGGCGAGTCTCCGTGTATGTCAATGTGCAAGCCAGCTGACAGCGTCTGCATTCACTGGACTCGTGAACATTTTACGCGGTAAATACGACACCATATGAAATAATTATCGTTGTTTTAATATGCATATTACGTGCTACTGTATATTAGGTAATATCCCAGCATCCCTTGCGCGAGCGCTGTATACACACAAATAAACCCGGGGCTCTTGGGTCTTGAGTACATGGGTAAGCCCCGCACGCTGTCAGCGGCACCGACAATCATTTCATTAACCTCATGACTAAAACAATACCAAAAATGAATTCTCTGGGTCATAATACCCTAGAATTCATGTATTGGATTACCCTCTTTGTCAAAAGTAAAGGTAATGTTGGCATTTTTGCCATTTTCGCATTATTTTGGCGGCCATTTTGTTTTATGCTAATTAAATAAAAAATGCCCAAGGCTGACAGCGGGACAACATATTTTTCACACCTGATATGTGGGCAAACAAAATCCACAAAGAAAAAACTTATGAGTGTCCGATACAATACCCTTCTAATTATTCAATTGTGTTCATATTGTGTGCAGGCATTGTACATACCAACAGGGATGTGTAAACAGTTAAGCAAGCAATTTTTGCAAAACTGCAAGAGACATATTGGAGAAATCCTTCCATTAGTCGTAGCAGACACTGCAAAATTGCAAACTGTTCAAAATTATGCCCTTTAAATTATAAAGAGTTATGCCTGATGGTACTCACGTCAAATCTGTTAATTTTTTCAATGTCTTTTTTTTTTTTTTTTGCCTGTAGTCCTTATAACCGGTCTCTTCAAAGTTTCTCCCTGAAAGTAAATATTCAAATCTAGAAATAGAAATATTATTGCTTTTCCATCGTTATCAAAGAGGAATTGTTCACAGTTTGGTTTCCTTGGACCTTGTTTTGTAATATGTTTTAACTAGTGCTGCTTTGTGCTCTGTGTATTCTGTCTTACGTTACAAGTTAAAGGCCAGCACTCGTCAGACCGTTCATTTCTGTGGTAATCAATGCACCCCGTGGCAGTATAAAACTTAAGACCCACTTGAACCTAAACCAAGAAAGTGGTCAGAAAGCCACAGTTACCTCCGCCAGAATCTTAAACTGAACATGATTGATGTTTGTCGCGGTTTAACAGCTCCTTTCTCTGGGTAGCTGGCTCTGGCCTACACAGGGACAAAAGAAGTAGCGGCAAATCCAAATGGCGAGGAAGTTTTTGAGTGAAAGAACAAAATATGATGGTGATCCGGATTACCTTAACATGGATCGTTCCTTAGGTCTATTCCAACCCTCCGCAAACCCTCATATTGTTTTGCGTCAAATTGCCCATGCATTAACTAATGGTAAAACATAAAAGGATTTTTTTTTCTTCATGTTTAAGAATGAGTACAAGTGCACGTCACTTCTCTTGTTATTCTATATCACAGAAATGATCAGTAGTTACATGCACTTTAATTATAGGTATAATTATAACAATACAACCACGAATAGAAAGACTTATAAAAGCGAGGTCTCTCTGATCATATGATAAATAGCTTTATATAAATTCATTAAGGGTGTATTGATAATTACATTCATTCATTTATTATTTATTTGTTATGAAAATGATTTCCATGTTCATTTATTGCCACATGGTGACTTTAATTTACAATTTGATACAAGTTTGAATAAAATCAAAGTACATGATGTATTTAGGTACCCTTCACCAACTCATTTTTTTAATATTATAATAAGGATTACATTTGCATTCCCTGTAATAATAATTAATACAAATGTGTGCGTTGTTACTAACGGTTTTAGGGGGTAAAAAGTATATACAAGTTGCAACCCCTAATTACTTCACTTGGGACGTTATTTCGACAACGTTATTTCCCGGCGACTTTGGTCAACATTTGATCAGTCATTTTTTTTCATTATGTGGTAAACAGTTTCACATTTATGACAGAGTGAATTAATAAGGGCTTTCACATGAAGTGATTTGACCAAGGTCAGCGACACGGTATTCTACGTACTTTATGGGATATGTTTGATTTGTTTCAGGTGTAATGTGGATATGGGGAAGTCATACGGCAAAGCTGTCAGTAACATCTACTCAGTGGCCATGCTTTTGACCATGGTCGTCAACGTGGTGTGTTACGGCAGTGTGTGGGGCAAACTCCGCCAGGCCGCCAAGACTCAAGTCACCCAGAAAGGACAGAAGTACCACCGCACAGCGCGGGTCATGATGCTGTTTGTGGTGTCATACGTCGCACAATGGTGGGCATACGTTGTGTACGCCACCTGGGGGCTGTTCACCGAACCCACCAGCTGGTGGCTTATCGTCGCAGCTTTCTTTTCGAACATGGGTGGCGTGTTCAACTTTTTGGCTTATACCTTCATTAAAACGAAATATCAACGGCAGACTGCGCCCTCTGACGGCACAGCTGCAGGGATACAGCAAGGCACGACGTCGAGCTCTTAAGGACCCATACAAACAATGTTATGAGTGTGGTACCGTCAAAATGGAGAAAGCGTTTGCCTTTCCTTTTCATTCTCTTTTTTATGTTTGCATACTTTTAAGTAGGATACAAAAAATTCGATTTTTTTAGAAATGTGCCTACGAATAACACAAAAATTAAACCAACATTTTCAAAGTTATGTTTACGAATAACAATTTACATGCATTGTTAACACACGTAATGACGTCTGCAAAGAGGAATTAATACCAAGAAACATAAATACCGAGCTTCTCTCGAGTTACCATGAAAACAAAAAAACTATAGACTTATTATTTTTATTTTGTGTCGCTTTAACTGATTAATTAATTTAAATTGGTTAATTTAAAGTATATTATACTTCCGTTACTGTCGTTTCCATTTTTACTGTGGGAAATTTTCAAAATGCTAATGTTCTACCCTATATAGAGTTGATTTCTTGTTAAAATAGAAATGCGCTTTCTTTAATATAAAAAGGACCCATGGGTTACGGTGCTCAGCTGTTTTTTTTTTTTTTAATTTTACTAAATTCAAAATGTAGCTGATATTTTTTTAAATTTAACAAATGCAAAATATACTCATTTCTATTGTTTTTTAAATAAAATAGCACTTGCAAAATTAAGAGGAAATGGCCGTGCTATCTGGTTATAAAAATACTAAATGTTTGCCAAACTAATACTGTGCACTTTAATGGACTTTATTAACGAAGAAGGGGCCTCTCATGATCAAATATTAAGTATCACTGTATCAGCTATATTACAGTAGTATTTGCGTAAAATAACCGCTCCACTTGGAATGTATGAACCTTGTCAATTATAGAATACGGAAGAAAGCAAGGATTACCTAGAGTAATAATACACATTTTACCCAAAAGAATTCAATAACTAGCCTAATTTATTAGCTTTTATTTTCAAATTTCAGATTTTTAACAAATTAAATACTTACATGTACATGCTGTGAAAACTAAATCAACAGAACTTACGGGGGGAAACGTGCTATGGTCAAAGTTGGGCAAAATTTAAGGTACTGTGTTTAAATTAATGGTAATAATTTATAAAAAAAATTACAAAATTCAGTTCTAAGTTTGGGTATACAACTGAATCTTGATTAAAGAGATTAAAAATTATATCCATGAAAAAAAGTCTCTAGCTTAAACAATTATCGTGTGAGTAAATATCTTTCCCGATTTGTTACAAAGCATTATGTTCGGGCCCATAAGAGGCCAAAGAGAAATAAAACAGCTCTTGTGGTTTTGATATTAGGCAGTCTGGAAGTGTAACAATGGTTGCATGTTGGATTCGTAGGTCCAACGGTTTCAAAACGTGCCCTGTCAACGGACGGACGACGGACAAAGGACCATTGCTATAGCTCAGATAACTTATAGTCAGCTGAGCTAATAACTGTTGATATTTTGAATTTCGATAAATCAATAATAAGAATTAATATATATTTGTGAGAAATCTGATATTTTGTTACAAGGGTAATACATACGTCTAGTAATCGTGTCACGTATATTTAGTGCACGTTGAATTCACATAATGAAAGCCTAAAAGTGAACCTGTTCGTGCGTATGGAATAAATCATTTACAAATTTGATAGAAATAGTGTCCCTCTCTAAACTGGATCAGACGAGCAAAGTGGCACTATGCAGTCTGGTTATCAGATATTGATTAAGAACAGAAGGGGGGAAATTGCACATGCACTATACAGATAATATCATCTGCAATACTTTCTTGTTTGACAGCAAGTCGGGATCTGAAGGTAAGTTAAACAAAAAATATTTAATAAACGTAAGTTTTATATTGAAATTCCAAAGGCCGCTGGAATTTCTTGTATACGATAAATCTTGCCTTCATGAAGGGAACCTCCCTGTAATTGCTGTGTATAAATGAACATCTTGACAAATGTTTATATTAATATAATTCTATCAAGTTTTTATTTAATGGATCTTGAGTTAATCTTTTTTATCTTTATAAGCGAAACTTCAGATTAAAAAATCTGGTCTTCGATTATTGTTGAATGAAATATCAACATTTCTAAGCCAAACTCAAGTTTACAATCCCGGTGTTATAAAATTCTCAAGCCGGCATTCGGGTTACGAGACCCGACAGGACGGGTTTCCATGGAAAAGCACGCTCACTCCATCTTTACCACTCCATCGTGATCATTATCCCCGAAAATGAAGAAACCTGAATGAACACGAAGCATTTCTTATGGCGGAGATTTCACTGAAAAGATTTTTTATTTTATTATACACTCCCTTTCTCCCGTCATCAATGGAAGCTGGCAATGGAAACCAAGGTCCCAGGGCCACAAAATAATTCTATGGATTGGACGCCGATTCTTTTCATCGATCAAAAAATTTCTCTCAGTTAATAATCATAATATATTGAAATGTGTTTAATGTGTATGTATCACTTCAAACGAACGGAAGTAAATTTTGTATCTATGTGTAACCTGCACAATGTCGTCCATTTGATCTGGAATGGCACATTTTAAAAGACCGAAAATAATCACCCGCTTGCTCTATGATTTTTTTGTCCTAAGGTCAGTAGAAGTTCTTTATTTTTTTGTGATTGTGCATAATACCAGTGGTCTCCTTAAATTAATTTCGTAATTACCTGCAAAAGTAAATCTGTAAGATGGTAGTAACTAGGGTCTGACTGCTTAAAAACACCGCCTGACCCTCAATGAAATATTGATGATAGAATGTTTAGGTTCATGGACATGTTACTTAATTTGATTATCAGGGATTAATACTCTCGGTTATTAACTCCAGGAGAAAATCACAGGTTGTTGAAGAACTAATGTTTGATTTTTTTTTTCATTTTACGGGGAGATGCATGTAAAACGTGGATCTTATAAGTCGTTTCTGTGTTATTTCCAGTCTGTGTTGTCCATCGTCAGCGTCAATTCTTTTCATGTTCAGAACAAAATGACAGTATTAAAATTCATATTTGAAATATACATGTATACTTTCTGTGATGTATGTGGGTAGTTTTTTGGTGAAAATCTGAAGGAACATACAAAAAAAACTTACACATATATATTTATATTGCTGTTTGAGATTTCGCTTGCAATTCGTTTTATTTGTAATACCAAGTGTGCGCACAAATAAAACTGTTGCTATATTTATTTTATTTGTTCCCTCTGCTTATACATTTGCCATTAACTGAATAATATTTCCACCGTATTTTTCAATCTTTTACAATTTGCCAACATTATTTCTCATTCACAGGTAAAAAAATCACAAATATTCACACAAGAGCAATTTATTCCAACAAGAGGTAAAATAAAATCACTGGCTTTGGCAATACAGAGATTAAAATAATGGAATAGTTAACTCCAGTAAATACCAAAGAAAGACCTTGAAATCATGAATACTGACCTGTAAATGTTATGTCTTTGCATCTGATCAGCTTAAACAGGACAGTCCTAAACGTGAAAAACAAACTCCCATCACTTCAGAATTATTCTAGTAAAAACGGCAATAACTGGCTGAGCTTTATTGTCACAGCATGCACAGAGATGTTGTTGAACATCTCAGACGAAACTGAAAAAGGTGACGTAACAGAGCCTGGCAAACAGAAGAAATGGTAATATTAATTACCAGCCTTGGTGTGCGCGTGATAAATCATCAATAAAACTGGAGATGAACAGCTGTGGATAGGTTAAAACCAATTACTGGCGAGGTATTATTGAAAAATATATTATATTGACAGAGGAAGTATCTTATTATTTTTATTAAGGCATCACAAAGACTAATGTTTTAACAGCACATAATTATCCTTGATCGTCTCCACTTGTTATCTGTGATAAAGACTGGATTTACATAAAAAATATAACCATATGATATAATGATGATATACTGAATACGAGTATTTCATTTGTGTTTTGTATCAAATTTTGTCATCCATGATCATATAAATTCTTGTCAAAGACATGGTTACACCAAGCTCAATCTTGTTAGAGCCATCAATGATTAAACTAGATATTTCTTGGCAAAGTATCCAAAGTATCCCCAGAAAATTTACATCCCCCCCCCCCACCCACCTTTAAGAATATGTCCCCTATCTTCAACAGCATATACTGACACTTGGCAAGCGACTATGGTTTCTTCCATCTATCAACTTGAGAAACAATATTTTTCACCAAATATGGGGGTGTTGAATCTCCCTTGAAAAAAAAGAGCATTAATTTATTTTTCGGAAAAGGGAAGGTAAATGGCGCCACCTGAAGAAAATTTTCCAATATGGATAGACATGCCAATTATAAGACCAATACCTTTAACCACTCCTGAGATATGAGCAATTTTCACCCAAAGCACATGTACAGATGGACGCCAAGGCAAAACGATTGCACATGGCGCCACAAGTCTTGAGTACAAGATGGAGGAGTCCAAGATCAATGGAAATGCACAAATTCAAGCCAATGGGCAAATCACTCTTCAGAAAAGAGCATTAATTTATTTTACGGAAACGGGAAGGTAGGTGGCGCCACCTGTCTGGTTTACGAGAAAACTTTCCAAGATGGATGGACATGCCAAATTTCAAACAAATACCTTGAACCAATTCTGAGATTTGAGCACTTTTCAACCAAAGCACATGTACAGATGGACGCCACGGCAAATCGATTGCAGATGGCGCCACTAGTCTTGAGTACAAGATGGAGGAGTCTAAGATCTATGGATATGCATAATTTCAGGCCAATAGGGCAAATCACTCATCAGAAAATGGCATAAATTTATTCTACAAAAATGGGAGGGTAGGTGGCACCACCTATCTGGTTTTCAAGAAAACTTTCCAAGATGGAAGCACATGCCAAATTTCAGACCAATATCTTGAACCAATCCTGAGATATGAGCAATTTCCACCAAAAGCAAATGTACGGATGGGCACCACACAATTACGATTGCAGATAGCACAATTAGTCTTGAAAACAAGATGGAAGTATCCCAAGATCAATGGACATGAAAAATTTCAGACCAATCTGTCCATTAGTTTTAGACTTATAAAGCTCACAGTACTGGCAAGTGTCAACGATAGGTAATTAAAAGGCCCAACAACAACAAAAGGACAGAAGGTGGCGCCACCTGTCTTCTGCATGAGAAAAAGCTGTAAAATCTTTGATTTTTTGACCAATCAATGCATCCCTTATTGAGATATTCATTATTTTGTGTGATTTTCACCATATATGGCAATATTCAAGGCCAAGGCTACTCTCATAGGAAAGGTCATGACCCCAATTTAAATATACATCATCCCATAACCCATGTCTATGTTTATGCATAATATGAAAGAAATCTGTCCATTAGTTTTTGACTTATAATACTCACAGTATTGTCAAGTGGCAATGATGGGGGTATTAAACCACAAGAAAACAAGAAAAGGATAACAGAAGGCACCACCAGCTCCTGTTACATGACAACACTATCCAAGATCTTTTATCAAGTTAATTTTGAATAAATCCATGCAATATTTCTTGAAATATTTAAGAATTTGTGTGATTTTCCCCCATAATGAACCTTTTCAAGGTCAAGGTCACTCTCCTGGTGAAGGTCATGACCCCATTTTTAATAGGCCTAGTCCTCTTACCCATATCTATGCACATGTCAAGTTTGGTAAAAATCAGAAAAAAATTTTTAAGTTATTGCGCCAAAACAAAATCTCTGTGGCTGCATCGCGAATGGCTTAAACCATAGTATCCCCACTTTGTGTGGGGATACAATTAGTCATTTTACTTTTATATATATATATATATATTATATATATATATTTATTTATTTATTTAAACCAATACATCATGCCAAGCCTAAAAGTTCCATTCAGTAGCTGAACCAGCTCCATCTGACAAAATGTTTACCACATAATACTGTGTTGACGACCACAATAGATTTTTAGAAAAGCATCCCATTTTGGAATAAATTTTATTAAACAGTACAACATTACCACCAAATTATTCTAAACACGTAATTTTCCAATGCCTATAATATAAAGGTGCACTATTGTAGAGGTTACATGTCTAAAAATCTCAGGTGTCCAGAATAAAGAAGTGCTCGTAAAAGAGAGCTAGGTGTTCGTCTCTAGTTTTCTCAATACCATAGTGTCAGGGTAAGCTAGATCTCAATGAGATGGTGCACCTGTGCAATAATTTGTAAATATTTCCAAATCTGTCATCTGCTAAGACCGTTAAGTTCCTTTTTTGCAAGGTTTGTAAAAGATTAACTTTATCAAAGATATTAGAAGGTATGTACCAGAAACCGAAAGGTTAAAACCTAGAACCTGTTAAAGAATTAGTAATTAAGTCTTATTGTCTCACTTATTAACTATCAATTGGTTTGTGTATAATAATACAGAAACATGTACAAACAGAAAAAAAGGACAGCTAAAAACTAATTACAAAATTCTTTATATCATTAAAGTCATGTTATGACATCATGGATTTTTGATCGGGAAAAAAAATCCATACTAATGAAAAACAGTAATATTAATGAAAGCTCATATTCATGGAAAGCTGAAAACTAAACAAGGGACCTATGGGTCACTGTGCTCAGCTGAAGTTGACCTTGAAGGTAAAAATCTAAAATAATATCAAATGGAGATCAAGTGTAAGAGGAAGAGGTATTAAAGGCCATGGTTGGTTTATATGATTGGTTTGTATTGATGAGCAAGAAATTGTTGCAAATAATATTTTGTGACCTGACCATGTGTTTCCTAATGTTGAAACTGAAGCATGTGAGCAGTTTGTGAACAAATGATCTGTACTATTACCATGATCATTAGTTGGCTTTTGATTAACTGTTGACATTTCAGTAGTTTACAAATTTGTTTAACTGAATCTATTTTTTTGTATAATATATATTATTAAATATATATGTATTTTTTTATGAAATGTATACAGATGAAAAATAACTAATTAACAACATAAAACAGGGCAAACAAAGCCTGATCTCAAATTCTGCTGTGGCAGGAAAATAATGAACAAATGTTTGTATTAAATCCTAATTTTTTTATCACATCAATTTTTAATTTAAGTTTATATTTCTATACATTTCCAATAAAACAGATACATCTGAATATAAAAGTTGATTCATAATTCTCAATTGCATCATCATAAATCTCAATCTTGTCAAATAACACCACACCATGCATACAAATGTTTATTTATTTTTTACCACAAAAATATATCTTTTAAATCTGCAAAACAATAAATATCTAAAAATAATACTAGATTTAGATTTCACAATTTTCAATTGTGTCTTTATTTATCCATAATGTGCTTCATATTTTATAAATTAAAGCATACTGATGGGTTCAATTATATCTGTTAAAATCATTTAAAAGAAAATTAATTTCTTTAAAAATGATACATTAACACAACATGGCATCTTCTGGATTACACTTGAATTACTTTTTTAAGGAAAGTTTTTGTATATTGGAGTGGAAACAGCGTTACAATTAAGGAAATACAGTGAAAACAATAACAATTACTGCATTACACTTAGTGGGTTGGGTTTGCTGGGGGGGGGGGGGGGGGGGATCGGGGTGGTGATATTAGAATAACTGTACACCTGTCACAGCAGGGGGTCTCCCCCAGTGACTGTAACAAATCAGAAACCTTGGCACAGCCCGACTTCCAGTGACCTGGAGTGGGACCCTGCATCTGTAATCTGTTATCAAAGCAAATGATTACAGTAGAGCCTAAAAAAAAAAATCAATAACTAGCTTAATTTTCAAGCTTTTATTTTCAAATTTCAGATTTAAACAAATTAAATATTTATGTTTACATGCTGTGAAAATTAAATCAATGGTACATACAGGAGAAAAACGTGCCATGGTCAAAGTTGGGCTAAATTTAAGGTACTGATTTTATTTTTATGCTAATAACTTAAAAAATTTACAAAAATCAGATCTTATTTTGGGTAAACAATTAAATCTTAATTAAACATAGTTATATACTTGGGAAAATAGACTCTAGTTTCAAAATTTTTCATGTTAAGTGAGTAAATATTTTTCCTGATTTTTTACAAAGTCTATTATAATTCTTAAAAGAATTCATACTTAACAGACTTAATTTCTGGCATGTACATAGGAACTATATAGAAGAATATTTATGGTAAATATGAGGAAAAACAGATGAGTGGTTTTGATATTAGCCAGTCCTGAAGAGTGAAAATAGGTTTTTAATAAAAATTTGAGGTTTTTCCTTAATTTCTCAAAGGAACGAAGTCGCAAAGACCCAGTTTTCGGCTTGGTAGGAGATCTTGGGGACATCTAACATTATGCTGAATTTTGGATTCCTAAGTCTTACGGTTTCAAAACGCGCCACATCTACGGACAGACGGATGGACAACGGACAATGGACCACGACTATAGCTCAGATAACTTATAGTCAGCTGAGCTAACAATGGAATTCAAAAACACATAATTATAAAATAACTGCAAGATACTAAATTCAATGAAAGTCTTTGATATCAAATTTTTAACAAGAGCACGACAAATGGTACATAATACCCATGTGACATACCTTCTGACCTCTTACTTCATTAAATATGCATGAATATTGCTGAGAATGTAATTCAGACGAGAAACTTTATTGGTTAATATTATTAATGATCTTCATGAAAATCCATCAGATTTTTGTTAACTCATTAACGGCACCTCCAAAATTAAATATGCATGGATTTTGCTGGATATCAAACTCTGGTAAGACATTATACTGATTAATATTTCTTCTGAATTTTATCATAATCCATCCTATTCCTAGTAATTTATTGCAGCAAAAACACAAAGTAGCCTAGTGACTGCTGACCTCATTAATTATGCATGGATTTTGGCCATAATCAAACTCAGAAGATAATATTTATTGGGAAGTTGTTATGGTGAGTTTCGTAAAAATCCATTGACGCCCCGGTAAGTTACCACAGCCACACTAAAAGTTAACGGACAGATGGACGGTGGGTATACCATAATACATCCCAATATAGAGGGGTATATAAAAACAAATCTTAGGGTTAAAGCTGCATAACTGATAAGAGACACCTTAAAATATATGATTACAACCAAAGATCCAATCATACAGTCCAAATCTGTATGATAGTTACTGTATAAAATATAAAATACTGTTGAAATCACAACGATCCATCTGCTTGTATGGTAAATATGGATCTTGTTTCTGTAATGGAATGAGCAAATAGTATTCACTTTAAATGTTTAAGCTTAATAAAGAAATATGCCATCTTTCATCTGACCACAAATGTGTTCATTGTTGTCTGATCAAGGCAAGTTAGAATTCCATATGCCTTTCATAAATAAACGCACATTCTCAATTTACATAATCAACATGAAAATTACTAGATTAACATAATTTCAATAAATCACATAATAACAAAATACTTTTACTATTAACCTCTAAACATTAATAATGTAAACCTGTGTACATGTGCAAGTGTCTGCTATATAACCATACATGTGTAAGTATGAGCATCCATGCAAGAACTTCCATTTAATTTACTAATATTCTCCATATGATTCAGACCATCCCTACACTCATTTAGGAGCCCACCAGAGACAAGCTAATGATGAACACAACCAATGTGGCATAATGCCATGTGGCATTATCATTGGCACTAGTGCACCCACGGTAATTATCAAATAGCGTGAAAATTACTCTCCGGTGGCACCTTAATAATACAGCAGTCAATGATACATCACAATAGAAAGTAATTTTGGTATTGTCAGATGCCCCTGTATATATAAATTAATGTATACAATCACACGATGGACAGTGCATGGCATCAGATATAAAACTCTGTCAACTTAATATAAGGCATGTCAGGTGAAACATGATTGGCCAGAAAAGAGCTGAAAGGCATCTGATTGGCTTATTATTTTGAGGATGTAATTACTTGTGACACAAAAATAATTTTAAGAGAGTTCTAGTAATCTCCTGTGTTGAAATCTAAACTCTAATATATCTAACATGTACCATATATTGTATCATACTGGACTGCAGTACGGATATAAAAATCACATCATGAGCTGCTGTATGGTGACAATCTCCTTAAATCACAATCTACTCATTAAATAATGAACAAGAAACAAGTCTACTATACTTTTATTGATTTTACTAATAACAAAAATAATGCTTTTTCCACAGCTAAACCTATTATTCACATACGAGTCTGGAACCTTTGAACTATTGTTCAGATTGTGTGATTGCAAAAATAGTTACAAGTATGATACTTACAAATATGTGCAAGAAACCAGTCCACATGTTGTGCCACAGCAAAACAAATAACAAAACAGAAGTGTTTTCTGTCACCATGATTGGTATATCCTAGCTAGTGCTTCACTAACAAATAATCCAAAATATGACAAAAACAGGATACAGTGTTTATGACTTTTCATTGCCTGAGAACTGATCATAAACAAGCCAGGCAAGTTGATGACGTCATAGACAATCATAGACATGGAATGTGTACCATGGGGGATCATACTGTTCAGCTGAGCCGGAAAGATGCCATCCACAGTTCATCAGCATAAGTAATGCAAAAGAGTCCCATAAAAAATTCTTTTTACATGATAGATTACTACTTTACACATAGTTGGTGGAATATCTGCATAAACACTTTAGACCAAAGGGCATTTTTAAAGAATATTCTTGAAATAATAATCACGAAAAAAACCTATGGACAAGGGTTTTAGGACAGACTATAGACAATAACCTTCATGATGCAACTGGTGAATAAATCTTAAATGCTTCTTGGATATTAAACATTCAGAATACTTTAAATGACAACTGTTCATGTCATACCGCCACACATATCCCTGATCCCTAACCCCATTCTTAACCCCTTATATCAATCTACATTCCATTCTATATTAGTTCATTTTATTTATTCATCGGGATGCTGTGCTGTAATTCTGGCAGTGAACTAAATTCAGCTGCGTTGTGCTGCTTACTAATGCAGCTGATCTGTACCCCATGTGCTAATCATACATATCCCTTTAGGTCACACCAAATATTTTTCAAGAATTAATTTTTTATTGTGTGTATGAGTACTAAGTACTTATTTGTTAATTGTAACCCAAAAATCTGTTGATAGTTTATTAAAATCCAAATTTTTTTTTCATACATACATTTAATAGAATTAAATGAACAGAGTTTACTTGCCTAATTTAAGGATTGTCACACATTTTTGGGGTCTTATGGCACACAGGCAAAATTCAATGCATTTTGTCTTGACGGGCCAATAAATACGGCGAAGTTATAAAGAGCCAGCTGGTTCCATAATTTGTTATACAACAGTTTCTAGAACATGTTATTTGTTGACTACTGCCTTACCCACCTCTTTAACCACAATAAATTGTTTAACTAGCCAATCCATTCATCTTCTACACTGACTCTTCCCAAAATGATAAAAAGTTGAATTTATAAGCACCATAAAGGGATTAATCATGTACATGAATTAATTAATGAATGATTTAAAATTCATTGCTGCATAAATAAAACTCCAAGGATGATTAAGAAAATAAGTTTTCTGATGTAAGGTGTTTGCACAATTCATCAACATCTTGATCATCTTCAAAATCTCAATGGCAACAAATGCTAGGGCATAATGAATTTTTCTTCAAGTGGCTGTGGTATCCCCAGAGTAATATTATGCATATGTCAGTCACATATATGTCAAAGTTAGTTAGAAGTTTTGAGTAATAAAATAGTTATATTATCTTTACCCTGCAATCAATGTGGTCCCAACCGAAAGTGTTTGAGTATAATTATGAATATAATATAAATCTAAAATTGAATTTTACACACAGATTGAGAAAAATGTCAAAATTTAAACATAATAATGTTATTCACAGTTATCTCACTACAGGTAAACAGAATAGGATTACTAGTACAAATATACAAGTTGTCTCCACTTGAAAAATCACCAGTTTCAGGAAACATTGTTCCCTATTAGCTTGTTCTTTGTTAGTTTATATTTTGAAGCATAATATCAATCTCATATGAATCTTAATTATTTTACACTTTCATATTCATCTGATGATGAGCTTATGAGTGAACTGGAAGCAAAAAAATAACTTATATTAAAGCAGAAAAAAAGTTTTTACACAATCAGTGCATTACGATAGAATATCATATGGCTGTCATATTAAACAATTAGATCTTTAGTTATCATTTCAGTCAACCATAAAATAAGCATTGGTTTGGAAAAATACTGTATACACTACTCTGTTAATTCAGTTAAAAATCCTCTTTAAATTTTAAGTCTCTAAATTAATCTGATATGCAAGGTCATCCTTTAGTCTAAGAAATATTTAACAATTATCTGTTAAAATAAGGAATGTTCATCCAAACTTTCTGCAACAAGGATTTCTAATTGGGTTAACAAATTTAAGTCTTAAACAGGTAAAACGTGAACAAACCAAGTAGCACAATAACTGTGGGTATGACAATAAACTTTCCGTATCTCTGCATGAAGCTCAGTTCGATGGCCTCTTCACGCTGTTTTCGTTTCCTCTGCTTTCTCCCCTTCAACTTGCGTTCATACTCGTCCAGCTCTGCTTGCTCTCGTTCTCTCTGCTCCTTCTCTTTGGCCATTTCTTCCTCCTCCTTTTGCTGTAAACACAATTTGAATGATTTTTTTAGAAGTTTCATCTGGAGTGAAGGAGCAAATGTCTCCTGACTCAGCTTTTTATCAGCCGCAAATCAAGGCAATTATAATTCTAAGAATATTTGCACAAATGTTCTTCAAACCTGCCCTCTTCTTTGTCCGGAATGAACATACTTGAAACAACAGAAATATAGGAAAATTTTGTAATGGTAAACAAATCTAGTAACCTTTCGTTGCTTCTCCTTCAGTTGATCACATGTCTCATCACACTCGACCTTGGCCAGCCCAGCCTGTACCTCGTTACAGATAAAGTCCTTCTTACGACGTCGACACTTGCACCGCAGCTTCACCTTCTCCGTACACCGCTCTGGGTGGGGGCAGGGTCCAGGGTGACACGTGACTGTGCACTGATGACCACAAGGCAGCTACAACAGATAAAGTCATTTAATACTGACAGCTTTAAGGTTATTTAAACATTTATACCTTAAGGCAAAAAAAACTGAAAATGCTCATGAAATTATAACTACATCTGATCAAACTAGTTTGGACAATAATAAGTGCAAATATATAAAACAGCTCTATAGCACTGTTATACAGACCTTGCACTGCTTTCAAAGAAAAATAAACAGAACAAATATGGCTTTAAAAGCAAGACTTTAAGAGAATATTTTTATTAGAAACAAAAAGTAAGAAAGAAATTATACATTGTAAAAGGTATATGAGATAAAAAAATCAAATGATATATTTCTGATTTTCCCAGTGTTCTGAAATATAACAATTTTTTTTTTTCACAAGATGGGTATCATTAGGAAATAAACAAACATATTCAAATGTTCAAAGATTGATCTGTTTTGTGTGTGTGTGTGTGTGTGGGCCATGAAACCTGTATATACAGCAAGAGTTGTCCAAAAATGAGGGTAAGTTTGTTTTCTCATCAACATTTCACTGCCCTTTTTCTCAGACCAACTCTCCCACTCAAACATGGTTTATACACTCTCTCACTGTCAATAGAGTAAGACCAGTTCAAAAACTTAAATGCAGGGCAAATGGTTGAGTTGGATGAAGGTGGCAATTAATATATGTGTATGCAGTATGAATATATGGTGGAACCTGTCTAATAAGACCACTGTCTATTAAGAGCACCCTTGAGCCAACTAAGGCGTTCCCACTGGTTATAGCTGACCTTTCCCACAGATGGTCTTATTACAGAGGTTTCACTGTATATATATGTGCAATTATTATGCATACACATAACAACTGGATACATTCTGTTCCAGCGATTCCAGTGATATGTACCATATAAGCATACATATTAAAATAAAAGAGCATCCATTTTCTTACTGAATATGCTTACATTTATAGACATGCATACATACTGGATGTGTATATATAGAATCCAAGCATTAGAATAAGATAATTAATTGATGAATTAAGAAAATAGCTAGTCTCTCTAACTCACCGATTTTGGGCACCTGCTGGGGCAGGCTTTTAGACGATCCTGCTCCTTTGTTCCAGCTGATGTCCACTCATGGCATTCAATGTGTTGAACCAACATCTTACAGTGACATCGCATGCGTATCCGCTGGGCACACGCAGGACAGGGGCCTGGATGGCATGGTAACAAACAAGTATGGACACAGCCCTCGGGGCGTGGCTTTGCACAGGCTTCCTCGCATACCTGACAGGTCTTGCCAGCCTGAGGAAAAAGTCATCCAAAGTTCAGCTGAGTGCAAATTATATACAAGACCGCATATTATTTCTACAATGGTGTAATTTTGATATGTAAAACTGTAATTACTGTTCTTAAAAGAAGAAGAAAATCAATTGAAATGATGAACAAATTTTACTTATAGGTATTTATTACCACTCATATGTGACCATGCATTCTGTTACCATTAAGTAATTACCTACTTGAAATATACTATATTTAGTTTTACTTATGCTGAGCAATCATTCTGGGGGATCAAGTAGATTATGTGTAGCTTTAAGTAAAAAAAAAAAAAATTTGAATGCTTCATGAAGTACTTTGGATCAACTGCAATTTCATGGTTCAAATATCCAGGTAATATATGGTATGTGCAAACAGTCTCATGTATATCTGTCACATCAGTTAAAATTTTCCTTACCGACTTGCTGTCTTTTGCTCCTTCCACCAGATGGCAGTCCAGTTCACACATGTGGTTTCTGCATGCCAGTTGTCTACCACAAGGTCGGCGACATGAACCAACACGTGCAGATGAACATGGCATTGGTGAAGTCTGTACATACACAAAATTATAAATTTTTTAATCATGAGCATCATGGAGCAGTATATTTTAAACACATCATTTTTACTAGAAAAACAAAGTTTAAGACAATTTACCAAGGCACTATTTTCTCATATATTCACTACATTTTCACTGGGGAAGAGAACTCTTTATTTTTTTTTCTTTGTTTCCAGCTAAATCATGTGACAAGGGCTAAATATGTACAAAAACATCCAACTGACATTTATAAAAAAGACCTAGTAAAATCAATTAGTTAGAATTCATAAAAATGTTTGGATAAGATAAAGCAACAACTGGAGAATACAGACAAAATTTAAACTTCTACCTGCCAAAATATCATTTCAACATAGTTATAGGAAATATGATGTATTAAAAATAAGAACTGTTAATGTAATGAATATTTTATAACATATTATAAGTAGCAGTTCACCCCTTTCATCATCAGGGCCTGTACAGCAAAACCAGATATTTGCTGTGGTTCCAACCAGAAGCCAAACTGTATGCATCTCAAAACAAAAAGACAAACATTGTTGTTTTTCACACTAGAAGGCAACATGTAATGGTTGTCTCTGACACCAGAAGGAAACCATTTTTGTCTTTCAGACCATAAGGCTACACTGTATACACTAAATATTCCATACCAGACTCCAAGCAATGTTGTGTATCAAGTGTATTCCTCCCCCTTACAGTGAAAAATTACCCATTTTTTGGCAGTGTTTTCACTAAAATTTTAAAGCTACCCCCTCCTTCCTCCCCCTTCAAGGAGCTTTGGACCTCTTCAGGGGCATAAGTTCCTCTGTGTAGCAGTTAACCCCTCCCCAGATCCTGGACCTGTCCTTGTCTCTTACAGTTACTTTCTTACCTCATGCTCTCCGAGGCATGTAACCGGTACAGGCACCTCACAGGGGGGGCAAGGCTGGGCTATAACCTCCAGCTTGGTCTCGGGTCTGGGCTCCCACGGTCCTGCACGATGAACCTGATCAACAACAACAAGGGACCCATGGGTCATAGCGCTCAGCTGAATTTTTGAAAATATTAGTAACTGCAAAATATTTTTATTTCTTTTGGTTTTTCATGAATATTATCATTTAGAAAAACTATGAGAAAATGGCCCTGCTAAAATGAAACTCTGTAAATTATAGAATAATGGACATGAGCTAAACCATTTAGTGACGCACCAAGGGAACAAATAGGCATATGGTAAGTGTTATATAAAAGTAACATTTCATAAACAAATAATGTGTGAAGGTAATTAAGTTTTCAAAAGTTAAATATATGGCCATATGAGTTAAAAATTAATCCCACAAAGTTTGACCAATATTCCTATTCACACCTAGGCCCTGCCAACTTTAAGAGATATGAATGAAATGCTACAAAGTATTTATATCTTCTTAAATCTTGTCAGTTAGCACTTACATTAGATCCTAATATTTTATCACATTTGAATATTAGGACTAAATACCTGAAATTTTTTTCTTTAAAAAATCAAAATTGTTCAAGTCTCATCAAAAAGAATTCATTTAACATTAAAATTATAAGATTCATCTTGTTTATTAGTCCTGTGTATTGAAGGGGTGGGTGGGTGGGGGGTCTCCGTTGTTACTGCTCGTTGCTGAAAAAAATGTTAATTTTAAGATTCATTTAGTTCATAGTACAGGTCTGTCAACAGAATGGGGTGGGGTGGGGGCCAGAGAAAAAGGCTCCCTGTGGTATGTATTAACTGCAGACAGCCTGATCAAGCTCAACAAGAGAGAGGGCTTGCCCTAGTGATGGGATTGCATAACATTATGCCAACAGCCTGGGGAGCATAGAGAGCTGCACTGAATGACTAACAGTCACCAAAGTGGACTGCTTGACAATGTAAGGGAATACAACAAGAGCCTCCAAAAAAAAATCAATAACTAGCCTAATTTTGCAGCTTTTATTTTCAAATTTCAGATTTTAACAGATTAAATCCTTATGTGTACATGCTGTGAAAATTAAATCCACAGTACTTACAGGAAAATAACCTGCCGTGGCCAAAAATGGGCAAAATTTAAGGTACCAATTTTATAGTTTTGCCAATATTTAAAAAAATTTAACAGATTTTTATCTAATTTTTGGTATACATTTAAATTTTGATTAATTAAAGTTGTATTACTGAAAAAAAGTCCCTACCTTTAACATTTTTGGTTTTAAGTGACCAAATATCTTTCCTGATTTTTTTACAAAGTCCATTATGTTTGGGCCCATAACTTTTTAAAATTGAATAATACTGACTTAATTTCTGGCATGTACATATAGGAACTATATGGAGGAATATTTATGGTAAATATGAAGAAAACCAGATGAGTACATGGTTTTGATATTAGGCAGTCCTGAAGTGTGAAAATAGATTCCTAATAAAAAATTGAGGTTTTTCCTATAGGAAGTCCTATTGCCCCAATTTTGGGCATGGTAGGAGATTTTGGGGACATCTTACTGTATGCCGAATTTCAGATTCATAGGTCCAATGGTGTTGAAACGTGCCAGTCTTACGGACGGACATCCGGACGGACGGACATCCGGACTGACAACGGACAATGGACCAGGACTATAGCTCAGATGACTTATAGTCAGCTGAGCTAAAAACATAACATTTACCTTTATACTGAAATTCTGATAATTCAAAATATTCCACTAAGTTAACTATTTACATAGTACAGGCCCTTAATCTGAAATGCAATTAATCAAATTTAGATTTAGATTTAGGGTTGTCTAGATATGTTCATCAAAATGACCAAACACTGGAACTAGGGCTCTAAGACATACAGCATTCCGTTATATTTCACTTTACCATGGGCAGCTTTGTCAGGGGAACATCATGTTTCATCAATGCTCCATAAGTTTCAAAATATTTGAAACATGTTACACTATTTTTGTCACAATCAATAAACATCACCCCTGTTAAAGGCCAACATGACTCAGCGTCTTACCTGTTCCTTTACTTTCACGCGCAGGGCTGAGTGACAAACAGCGGGGCATTTATGTTCACACTGTGGTAGCTTACAATCACAAACAAGTCTGCAGGGCGGACATGGTCCAAAGTGGCAGCGATGTGGTATACGTTCAGGATGATGACAATCTGGAGGTATTCTGAAATAGTGTAATTAATGTATAAATAGATAATACTCTTCAAATCTTAGCTTATAATAACCTGATATTGTTTATGAAAATGTTATTGGAAAACATTTGCATATCATTTTTAGTACACTCCTTCAACAGTGGCAGCATTCCCTTCTGGATAGTTCATTTCATTCTACCATTGCTCATATGTTGAGATTAAGCTGCAGACCCCTACAGGGGAGCTGTGTATATTGCCACTATGCCCAGATTGACAGTCTCGGTGATATTTTGGCAAACACCCAAGAAATACCCTGCTCTCATTTGTCCAAACATTGGCAAGGTGCTTGGCAAGAACTGGGCCAAATGTTTCAACAGAGTTGGACATTCCTGTTTGAAGACAAGTTTAAATGTATGGCATGGTGTCAGTATACATTTGTCCCTGGTGGCGGTATGTGGCAAAGGGTCTCTTTGACAGCAGTGGATAGAATGAAATGGATTACCAGGAATGGAAGAGGGTTACTTGTAGAGTGTGTAAGATTAAGACTAATTGCAGCTTTTTAAAAAAATAAATTATTGATTTTCAATAAAATGCCTCAATATATTGGAAATATTTCTAGAATAATGAATAGAAAATAAAGTGCAGATCTACCAGATTATGTCTGAATACTTGACATATTAATGAAATTTCACTATGTTAATACATTGTGAACATTAAAGTAGATCTAGGAATGGTACTGTCCATTAATCTGACATAGCTGACAGCTTTACACAGTAAGCCATCAATGTGTGTTGTCATATCTGACATTCAATAAAACCTTACATCAAGTAGAATACTTCTTAAAAGAACCCAACAACTGCCAGATTATTTCAGAATATTTAAGAGAAATAATATCAGTGAGGTACAGGTATAAAAGTTAAAACTGTGGGATATCTGAGAATATTGAGGAATGTCATGATAAGCTGACATACCTGCAGGGTTGTTTGCAGCGAGGCGGCTTTGTGATTTTCTCTCTCCCACAAGGAACTGTAATGGAGGTCTTTCCACAAGCACAACTCAATGTGACTGTCCTTGGGCAGGGGTAACAACGACCTGAATAAACCAGGACATATATTTACATACCAGAGAACAACTATGAAGAAGGAAATGGAAAGTAGCCACTATTATATACAATT
The DNA here is from genome assembly GCA_026874595.1 of Sipunculus nudus. Lineage (NCBI taxonomy): Eukaryota > Metazoa > Annelida > Sipuncula > Golfingiida > Sipunculidae > Sipunculus > Sipunculus nudus. The sequence goes on along the minus strand of CM049315.1, from coordinate 14,186,383 downwards.
ATTATGATACTGTGAATAAACAATACTACTGTTGTTTGAGAGTACTGCATCTGAGAACATCATCAAGCAAATCTAAAAATTGGAGAAAATGAAGTTTGATAACAAACAGTAAAATCTCAATATCCAAACATTCAAAACACATTGACAGTCAATCCCTTCAGTCATATCTTTACCAATTTTAGTTTCTTAATAGTATCTGATTCTGTGGCAAAGTTAGTTTATTAAACTAATTCATGTGCTGAATATTGTATTTAAAAATGTGATAAAATCAGATGTCAGATCTCTCTCTGATTGTAATCGCACAGTTTGGGCATAATGGTCAGGAGCAGATAGAATGGCTGTCGCTGTGCTGCACTCACCTCTGTGACAGCGGCTGGCACACTTATGGTTCTTACAGCCTAGCGTCTTACCACAAGGCTGTTCACAAGAAGGGCAGTTTCCATCGCAGCACTGTAATGCCACAGTTAACATGATACATCAAATATAAGCCAATTAAGCTGGTTTCCATCATTTCTTGGTAGGCCCAATGCCTAATCAAATCACATAATTAATGAATGAAGAACATTCTCAAATCAGAGCATCTGGATGACTGTAATCAGCAGCTTTCAGCAATATTACATTGATAACTCTCCCAGAAGGCTTTGATTTTTAGAATTTTTCAATCATTTAAACAAAGACAGAGTCAGGAAATAATTTCCATTTTACACATAGCTAAGTTAATGTTTTAATACAGACAGGGCTAAGACATTGTGATATGCCCTATTTACACAACTGAAAGGTGACAAATTATACCAAAACAGTATCTGATAAATGGGGCCCAATCTTATCAATGAGAGTAAATTATGTTTAAACAAGGATCCCCCATGGTCATCAATCAGTATTAAACAAGTACTGCCAAAACATTTAAGATTAAGAGTGATATCAAAAAGAAAATGAGGGGTGTTCTTAGGTGACTGTATTTTACCACATCATTTTTTTTAAATATCCATGGATTTGTTTCAAATAACAATTCCTGATGTAAGCTATGCATGATGATCACAATACAACAGCTGCATTGTTACCCTTTGTATTTAAGAAAATTAATGAAGCAAGGGAAGCAGTTTTGTGTGTTTATAAACACCTTGCGTTTACACTGATGTTTCCCACAGTCTCGATATTCAGAGCATTTGGTTTCACACTGGTAGTCTTTGTAACACTGTATCTCTTTCTTCCTCTGTCCACAACGACATGTTTTCACAACCATTTGTCGACACTGTAATAAGAATAATGACAATGAACCAACAACTATGTCAGTGACCATGATGATGGAATGATTCAAATATAGGTCTTAAGGTCATGGTTTGGACAAGTTGAAGGTAAAGAACATATGATAACACTTTTCAAGATCAATGGTCATGCAAAATTTCAGGACAATTCATAAAACCCATTCTCAAGAGATCGGGTGTGTAGTAAGATTTTCAGGTAGTAAGATTTTCAGAAAAGTGACCTATTTAAATTCACTCCACACATACAGGTCATAACTCCACTATAAAGAAGTTTCTCCATTACTCTCATGTGTATGCACATCCAAATTTTAGAAAGAAATCAAATTATTTATTCTTTATTCATCTCACAATCAAGGGTTTTCAGCTGCAGTGGCATGAACCATATAATTGTCATGAAACTATTATGTGCCCAGAAATTTGGTCTCTGGGTACATGTTTATTTAATGCCTGGCAGAACTGACACTCACTGTGCTGCAGGGTCCTTGGTGACACATTTCAGCACAGGTGTGGACTCCACACTCTAACAGCTTACCACAGGTATCCAGACAGGTAGGTACATCCTCTGTACAGGGCAGCTCAAAGGCTGAAATAATGACAAAACTACAAGAATCATTTAACAGAGTACAATTATGAACAGAGTACTGTATAAATCCACTATTACCTGCAGGTGTTAAAACAATGAGCTGCATATGATCAATGTACAATCAATGTACTATTAAGTACCTCAAGTACAGGATATTCTTACATACATGGTAGGTCAAAAGGTCACTAAATCCCCACGAAGCAAGTGGACTGGATCCTCCACTTAGAATTCTATTTTCCCCTTGTCCTGGTTATGCAGTCCATGCACTTGCCCCATACAGAGAGCAAACGAATGATTGAATAAATGGTTGGTTGAAATATAATTCTGGCTAACATAAAACATTTCCATGAGTTTTCACAAAAAGTTAACCAAATGCCAACTAAACATAGCTTTATACAGCTAGTTCACCATGGCTCAAATCAGTTTAGAATAAACATGTACCCTGGAGAAGCCTGTGAAAGATTCTAAAGGCAAACCAGGATAAGTACATAATCAAAACCTTAAAGATTATATGAGGATGTTTATTTATTTAACATTTATATTTTAAAAGCATGTCACATAAATATTAGGATGTCCTTTTATAATTAAATTTATAGTGCCTGTGTTTGCAATAGATCTCCAATGTGCCTGATTTTCCAAAAAATGACCTACGGTAAGAGGTAGTCACAGGTAATAAATTTGCATCTGATCTTTAATTTTGACCTTGACCTAATTTTCAAAGTACTGAGCTGTAGTGTAACTAGCATCACTGCACAAATGATAAAAATTAGTTTTACACTTGTCTTTTATGCTTTTTTAAAATGTTATCAGTGTTATGTATTGAATGGTGTTATTCTAATTCTTTTTAGCAAACTATGTTTTTTTATTAATATTCACCATATCCTAGTCTAATCATCATCTGTTTGTGCATATGGTCTGGTACCCTTAACCCAGTCATATCAGTTAACATCATCAGATGCAGATTTCTGACTTATAACACTGTTTTAAGTTCCCTGGACATAACTGCTGGAGTAGGCCATTTATAAATTAAACTGTAATACATGTATTTTTTAGGAACCTACTACATAATACCCCCAAAACCTGACACGCACCACTGGGACAAAAGGATTAAATGTGCAGTAATAAGGAGTGATGTGATCACAGTGACTTACATGATTTTCCACATGGACAGGATCGCTTGCCGGCTCGAGGACACTGACCACAAGCACCGCTGTGACAAGTCTTTTCACAGGTATGGTTACCACATACCAAAGGTTTACCACAAACCTACAAAGAAATCACACAGGGCTCATGCATGACAAAGTAAAAACAAGGGACCTATGGGTCACTGTGCTCAGCTGACGTTAACCTTGAAGGTAAAAATCTAAAATAATATCTAATGGATATAAAGTGTAAGAGGAAGAGGTAATAAAGGCCATGGTTGGTTTATATGATTGGTTTGTATTGATGAGCAAGAAATTGTTGCAAAAAATATTTTGTGACCTGACCATGTGTTTCCTACTGTTGAAACTAAAGCATGTGAGCAGTTTGTGAACAAATGATCTGTACTATTACCATGATCATTAGTTGGTTTTTCAATTAACTGTTGACATTTCAGTAGTTTACACATTTGTTCAATTGCATCTATTTTTTTGTATAATATATATTATTAAATATATACGTATTTTTTTATGAAATGTATACAGTTGAAATTTAGCTAATTAACAACATAAAACAGGGCAAACAAAGCCTGATCTCAAATTCTGCTGAGGCAGGAAAAATATGAACAAATGTTTGTATTAAATCCAGATTTTTTTATCACATCAATTATTTTCTAATTTACGTTTATATTTCTATACATTTCCAATTTCACATATATATCTGAATATAAAAGTTGATTCATAATTCTCAATTGCATCATCATAAATCTCAATCTTGTCAGATAACACCACATCATGCATACAAATGTTTATTTATTTTTTACCACAAAAATATATCTTTTAAATCCGCAAAACAATAAATATCTAAAAATAATACTTGATTTAGATTTCACAATTTTTAATTGTGTCTTTATTTATCCATAATGTGCTTCATATTTTATAATAATTTAAGCATACTGATGGGTTCATTTATATTTGTTAAAATCATTTAAAAGAAAATTAATTTCTTTAAAAATGCTACATTACACAACATTGCATCTTCTGGATTACACCTTGAATTATTTTTTCAATGAAAGTTTTTGCATATCGGAGTGGAAACAGCATTACAATTAAGGAGATACAGTGAAAACAATAACAATTACTGCATAACACTTGGTGGGTTGGGTTTGCGGGGGGGGGGGGGGGGGGGGGATTCGGGTGGTGATATGAGAATAACTGTACACCTGTCACAGCAGGGGATCTCCCCCAGTGACTGTAACAAATCAGAAACCCTGGCATAGCTGACTTCCAGTGACCTGCAGTGGGACCCTGCATCTGTAATCAAAACAAGTGACTACAGAAAAAAAAATCAATAACTAGCTTAATTTTCAAGCTTTTATTTTCAAATTTCAGATTTAGACAAACTAAATATTTATGTTTACATGCTGTCAAAATTAAATCAATGGTGCTCACAGGAAAAAAACGTGCCATGGTCAAAGTTGGGCAAAATTTAAGGTACTGATCTTTTTTTTATGCTAATAACTTAAAAAATTTACAAAATTCAGATCTAATTTTGGGTAAACTATTGAACCTTAATTAAACATAGTTATATACTTGAGAAAATAGACTCTAGTTTCAAAATTTTTCATGTTAAGTGAGTTATTATTTTTCCTGATTTTTTACAAAGTCCATTATGTTTGGGCCCATAACTTAGAGAATTTATACTTTACAGACTTAATTTCTGGCATGTACATAGGAACTATATAGAGGAATATTTATGGTAAATATTAGGAAAAACAGATGAGTGGTTTTGATATTAGGCAGTCCTGAAGTGTGAAAATAGGATTTTAATAAAAAATTGAGGTTTTTCCTTAATTTCTCAAGGGAACGAAGTCGCAAAGACCCAGTTTTCGGCTTGGTAGGAGATCTTTGGGACATCTAACATTATGCTGAATTTTGGATTCCTAGGTCTTACGGTTTCAAAACGTGCCACATCTACGGACGGACAGACAGACGGACGGACGACGGACAATGGACCATGACTATAGCTCAGATGACTTATAGTCAGCTGAGCTAAAAATTAAAAAGGAAACCAGAATTAACCCCTTTATCATGATCTAGACCAGCATTTATTAAGGAATTCCCCAACCAATGTCCCTATCCTGATTTAAGTTCAATGGTGACTGCTTGAGTAGTTTTTGTGTAATCCTGTTATAGTCTGTTTCACCCCCTGATGTCCATCTGTTTTTTGCTATGAATATCTTCATTAGTTACATTTAAAAGGAGAAAAATGAAAGTGAAGGGTAGAGGACCACAGGACCTAATTTTCAACAAGATAAATATAGTACCTTCCTCACACCTTATTTATGAAACAGAATTCTTTAAAATATTAGAAATCAGTCTACATTTCACAACATATTAGACCCACTTATGGCTGGTTGGATGATTTCATGTTAACACTCTAAAAAATATAACCAGCTAAAACAAAGATGGCTACTCATGCAGGGACACACTTGATCTGCCAGATCATTGTGAAGAGACCAAAAAATTGTGAAACATACACTGGAGATTTTTGAAAAAATTCTTAATACCATTTTATGCTGTCACTTCCACATCTAGTTTTCTACAATTTCTTTTAAAATGTAAACTTTTAAGAAAATCATCTGCAAAAAACTGTTGGACACAGGTTGGTGGAACAGAGTAGAGAAGTCCAACAAATGCACAAACAGCAAATGTAATCTCCAGGGTGGATGTTATAATGTCGTAAACTTAAGGTTTGTGCATAATATTCTCAGGTAAAAAAAAAATCATACCTATCTAAAATTTCACCATCTTTGAATCTTCTCTACTGGTATCTTACATATTATCTACTGTTATAATACATGACTTCTCAGCGACACCTGGTGTTCATCCCAAGAATCAGATAAGTTCCTTGTCATACTGAATAAAATCTTCATTTAGCAACAGATGAGTAGTAAAAGGTGGCAATATTTACACTGCAATGAACATATATTAATAATAACTGGTTGAAAATAAACAACAATAATTTAAGAAAGAGAATAATTTCTTGCCTGAACACTAGATGGCATTGGTAACTAGAATATCAGCAGAAGCTGACAAAAGCCCTCAGCCAAAAGAACAGTGTTTATAGGTGGTAACAGTGACAAGTAATAAATATTTGTTCTGTCATGGATGTATATCTGTATATGTCTCAGTTATAAATTTAAACTGGAGAGGTATGTATACCATGTTTCATAACAATCTGACATATGCTTTTAGAAGATATTCTGCTCACAAGACCAAAGTTGAAAAATCTGATAAAAAATCATTAAAAATCAGGAATGTAGGTAGTGCCCCTCAACTTGTGCAGCAGGTACAGACCATCAGTCCCAATTATCATAGTAAGTTTTGTGAAAATCCACCCAATGGTCTCTGAGAATTAACCTTCTAAGTGTTTTTCTATAATCAGCTCTAAAACGTAGAAAAATAGGTCAAGGTCACCAATCTTCAAACTTGACTGAGATTTTGTCAATATACATCTTCACCAAAGAAATAAAATTCCTACGGAGAATCCTTTTAGAGATATCCTGCTCTCAAGGCCAAAGTTGAAAAATCCGATAAAAATTCATTAAAAATCAGAAATTGTAGTTGGGGCCACCAAACTTGTGCAGCAGGTACAGACCATCAGTCCCAATGACCATAGAAAGTTTTGTGAAAATCCACCCAAAAGTTCCTGAGAAATAAACTTTCTAAGTGTTTTTCTATAATCAGCTCTAAAATGTAGAAAAATAGGTCAAGGTCACCCATCTTCGAACTTGACCGAGATTTTGTCGATATACATCTTTACCGAGGAAATAAAATTCCAATGGTGAATCCTTTTCAAGATATCCCGCTCACAAGGTAAAAGTTTACGGACGCCGGACGGACGGACGGACAGGCAGCTTGGGTGACGACAATAGCCCATCAGCCTATTTTGACTGCCCCCCCCCCCCAACCCACAAAATACATCTTCATTATAACTGTTAAAAAGATGTGCAGGGCTTGATTGTTTGCTGAGATATCTCTTTAAAATTAACAAAAAATATTATGAATATGTAAATGAAGGTAGTGGTACAAACAGCTACAGCTGTGTAGCATGAAAACTATAAAACACTTTGGTATTTTTTAGTACCTCATCACACTGCCAGATGGAGCTAGCACATGGTCTAACAGCACTGTTCCTGCCACACTGACATCGCTGTTCACTCTTTTCTGGACATGCTGGGCAGTCACCTGAAAAACAGCTATATGTTTTAATTAAAGCCTGATGGTAAATATATACACAGTACACATTAAGGTGCAGTTGAACAACTTAAAAGGGACTGCTTCCCTGGTCTAATTTATGCCGCATGAAAGTGGACAAAGACAGTGTCAGGCAAATATTTGTCATTCACACACCTAAACTTTAATAATCATGATAATTAATGAGTGTTTTGCCTGTGTTTTAATATATATTAGCTATAAATCTCATATAGACTGTTGCAAACCTGACAAATTTGATTATTTTATTGCCTCTAATTTCACCTGGCAGCACTCTTTCACTAACACCTATCATACCGTAAAAACTCGCATATAAGTCGATCTCATATATAAGTCGAGTATTAATTTTCAGGGTAAATATCAGGTAAAAAATTTTTCAAGCCATTCTGTAGGTTAAAACAGGTCTAAAGCAGCATACATGACCATCGAGAGTAGTGTGACAGGCCACTGGGGAAAGGTGAATTGTATGGCTGGCCACTCGTTTTTGACATTCATACCACTAATTTTTTTTTATACTGTAAAAATGTCATTTGTTTTGTTGTGCAATCTATTTAAAAGTTATTGGGCATTATAAAGACTCTAAGATTAATGAATATAACAGGTCGATACTTTAGGTATTTTGCAGAAATGAAGATGGTCTGACATCCAGAATCGGCAGGTGCGCGATAATAGATCAGCCAAGGATTTCTCACACTTTCCGTCATTGCTCATTTATTTTAAACTTCTAATGACTGTTTGTGTCAGATATCAATAAAACATGATTATTTAAGCGTGTTACTAAAACAGGATTGTCGCGGACTTCTCTACATTTTATATAATTGAAAAGAACGCGCGACCAAGCGAGTCGCCTGAAAAGGCCGCGTGACAGTGTAAGCTGTCCTCAGCTTGGTCATATCCGTGGATCAAGGGCAGGAATTTTATGATTTTTATTATACATTCTGAGAAAACACAAGGCCGTAAAAGACAGTTTTATTCAAGTTTTAATTAACTCGAGTCTTCCTTGCCTCCACTGACGGACGCACTAATTAACAATTACATGCAATATAACTGCATATATGCAGTGTAGGTATCCAGTATAGCGAACCGCAGAGTGAGAGCACGAAAGCCAGGGCAACACGTGGACAACACGTCAGTCGTTCTTTGATCAAACTCTGTTTTCGTGAATGAATCATATATTTCCCATTCTGTGGAGTACTAATTTTGACTAAGTCTTGCAGGTTTTGTGTTCGTTTGTTCATAGCGATATCGAAGTCAGGTTGAACTTCGGTCTATTTTTTTCCCGAGCTTTGCTCAGGGCCGCAGTCATTCACTACGATTTGGGGTGATTTTTAAGTAGGAACTTCCGAACGGAGTGATAATTTCCACCGCGTGTAAGTACACAGGTGAACAGCATGACCTAGTTTTGGGCTTCTTGGGACAGGCAGCCATTTCCGTACCCAGTGAGCGCTAATCGGTGCTGTAATCAGCCATCTGTCACCTGTCTGTAGTTCAGATACCACGGCCCAAAGGCTTTTACCGTTTACATGTTTGCAAACTTACGCAAGCACCAAATGTTTTTGTGGGGAAATACTGTAACATAATTGGATGTCAAATACACAGGGACCGATGCCCTGGATAAAATCCCAACTGATTACGCAATACCCGTGCCTCTTGCACTCGTACTTAATCGCCGTGAACAAAGCTCATTATAGCTAGACGCGGGTCATTTTCTGGTCGTCATCAACCATGTGAATGGCAAACATTTTAATATACTGCATTATTCAAATGAAAGAACAGCGTAAATGGTCAAAATTTGAAAAAAACAATATTCGGAAACCTTATTAGACTGTATTTTTGGACCGAAAGGGGGACTTGTTTACCTGACTTCACCGGAAACTGATATCTAGTTGTAGATCAGTTAAGACATTCAGGCCAGCAGTTTGACTAAGTTCGTGCAAAATTATGCCTCTCAGGCTTAGACCCGCACATTAGTCGACTCCCCTTTCTTGAATTAATTTTTTGGGAACAAATTTCTCGATGTATGTGCGGTTTTTTACGGTACATTAGGTGAACACTATCAACAGAAGCTAGATTTATAAACCAACATACCTGGATGACAGGGCGTGGAGCAGCGATGATGACCACAAGATAACAGTCTCTTACATGGTCTACCACAAGACCATTCTTTGGTGCCACAACGCCGTGGTTGTGGTGGCTGGTTGCCACAGTAACAGGTGACCTTGACTGTCTGTGGACAAGGTGGACAAGGCCCTGGAATTCACAGCAAGGAATTTGTGATTTAAAAATATTTTTCAAAGATAATTCCTGATTATTTTACCTTTCTGAATGTTAAGACTACCTGAGTGATATCCCAAAGAAAACTTGAGATCTATGCTTTCATCAATTTGCCTACTATATAGTGATTGTTTAAATAAGAAAGAACAAATATTGCACTCCATTTAAAATGAAAACATTGCTGATGTACTGGCATATTTCTATGTTTTCTCACTGAGTTTTCCTTCATTCCTAACCTTCTGATTTATGTTTTTAACATTGTTACCATCCAATGAAGAATGTATCAGAGGGAATTTAAAAGTATAGTTACTGGTTTATAGAAACTGGCCATAATGTACACACGACTTGTTACTCAGCCACAATTCACTTGTAAGAATATGAATAAGAAACAATCTTTAGGCATTATACAGGTGTTATACAGGCCTATGTGAGCTGGATGAACTGAACTTACCAGGATGACATAAAAGGACACATTTGTGGCCACATTCTGGCTTAAGTTGACGCTCACAGGTCTGACCACAGGAGTGAGGCACCAACCAAGGGTCAAATTTTGGGTCTTCTTCTTTCCCACAAAAACAGAAATATCTGGTTGGACATTCAGACTGCTTGTATTCATGGCGACACTTGGGGCTAGATATAGAATGACATAATAAAGAGTGTTGTATGTAAAGTCAAATATTCATTTAAAAATTCAGAATTTATCAGATACTGATTATTCTGGCTGAGTAGTTTGATTTCTGTGGTTCGGGTTACACAAAACTACTGGACTTATTTCAACATTTTACTTAGGAGACCCATAATAGGAAGACCCAAATACAGTGAAACCTCGTTGTGTCGAAGTCGAAGGGACCCTCAGAAAACTTCAACACATCAGTGGTTCAACACAAGCGGGTTTTATTTGGTTGTAATTTAACTAGAGTTGTCCAAAATATCGAGCCTGTAACTTCGACATAAGCAGGGTATTCAACTTAAGCAAGTTCGACACAACGAGGTTTCACTGTACATCATTATGATGCAAATCGGGTTGAAGTGGTTGTTGTTGGGGAGAGGTGGAGGGGGAAGAGGTTTTCGCTTTGCATTGGTCACAGTGACAAACCAGTACTTTCATGCATGGTATGAGGCTTTGGCTAGAGCTACCTGTAAGCATAGTTACAGGTCTATAACCTTATAGTGTTCGCAAAAGGTGGTCTGCCCCTGCTGGCAAGAAGGCTAAAGTCAAGATTACTTAAAAGTCAGGGTCATCCCTATAGCCCACATGAGTTACATTAAGTCTCACTGATATAGCTCTGATGACGTAGTGTCAACTGAAATATATATTTTTATTCTTTGAGCTTTTAAGTAAAACAGAAACACAAGCAGGCTGAAAACAGAAAAACAGCAAGAACTGAAACAATGAACACACCAGTGCCATGGGATAGTTCGCTGATCAATATTGTCATCAGACTGCGCCACCTGTTGGTAGACTCCATCCTTAACCCACTTCTGTATACAGGGGATGTGAAACATGGAGTAACAGCCTTGGCAGGTCCAAATCTGTCAGATAAAAATTTAACAAATACAGTGGAACCTGTCTGAAAGACCATCTGTCCAAAAAGACAACCAATCTATCAGGACCATGCTTGAGTGAACCAAAAGCTTTGATATTCATTATAACTGACCAGTCTCATTAGACCACCTGTGTATTAAGATCACTTTCGGCAAGTGTCATAGGTGGTTTTTACACAGGTTTCACTGTACATTCATATAAGATCAGCATTTTGTACCTGAACGACAACCATCTTACCTGCATGCAGGACACTGTCAGGGAAGTGTCAAAATGGTCTGTTGACTGTATCTAAGTTTATTAGAAATAAAAGTACTTGCCAATATAATTCCTAATATTAATCTGACAACTGGAACATAATTAGAAAATTTAAATAAATATTATGCAAGAGTAAACTAAGGATATTTAATAACTAGGTTTCAGAAGAATCCTTGTTGACAAATATTTTCAGCTGCTTAGACAGATTCATTTGGCTGAAATTGTAAATATTTATATAATGATAATAAAAGATGAATTTACTTAAAATAAGATTTTTCAAATTGAAAGTTTAATATTATTATTACTTTGAAAATAAGGGTCGCCTTAAATCTAGACCTGTCCTGAGGATGCTATAAAAGCCACTTGACCCTTATACCCTCACCTGGCTTGATCCTTTGAGGTCTTATACACTGAATATTAATATTAGTTGCAAATATTTACATTATCTTAGGACAAACCATCTTTGTCATGACTTCTGAAAGTTTTGTTCAGATACAATGTACACTGGGCAAGATATTATCTAATACATAAAATAAAGGGAGTCTGAATGTGTCTGATATCTAGTGACTACAAATAATCGGAAACATAAAGGGTTAAAATATTTTCATGAACATGCAAAGACAGGCTTACCCAAAGAAGGGTCATTAGATATAAATGAATTACCATAGCTAAATTGATAATATGAAAACTTGGAAAAGCAAGAAGAAGTACAACTACACGCAATTTATATGAAAGTGACTTGCATAAGTCAAATCTCAACCAACTGCTCTGTCCAAGGGAAAGTGAAATACTGCCCAATTTAGTATGCTCATTTTCAAATGTCTAGCACAGTTTCTTTGTTTTTTATCTATTTTCAAAATTAAAATGTTCAATAACACATACTTTAATCTTATTTTAATCAACCATTCATCATTATACTAATGTGATTTACTTTATATACATCATATCACACATCTGTAGACTGTGCTACCAGATTTGGCAAGGACACATTTCACTACATGATTATAAATATTAAGAATACTTAAGCCTGAAAATGTAAAAAAAATTGTGAACATTCTCTATTTTATCAAAAGGTCAGACAATAAATTAATGCAGTTCTGCTTTCATAATTGCCTCCACCATTAGGTATGCATTCATTCCAGTTCATGTGTGTTATATGCATCAATGAACCTTGGAATATGGGCCAATAAGAGAATGAAAACACGAGTTGCGGAGTACCATACATTAAGAATCATCTAAAAAGCCTGAATTCATGAGAATGCATATTTCTAATTTTGCTAATGAAATAATAGATGTAACAAATATATACAGAAATACACAGAAATATTACAACAATATTACAATAAATGAACATACCGACTCATTCCTCTTGATGGTCTCGATACATATGAGGCAGACATTGGCTTTTGACTTCACAGAGTTCATCAAGTACTCCTGGGTTCTTCCTAAGCTTCCAAGTTCATCCACACCTGATGGCATAAAGAGTAAATCTGTTATCTGCTAAGTCATGTTACTAGTTGTGTATCAGTATTTTCAATAATAATTGTTATTTATTTTCTTTTTTTTAATACTTTTTTTTATCAAACTTGCCAGTCCTGATCTCTCTATAAGATACCCAGCATTTCTTGAAAACAAAAATGGCCAGATTACAATTCATACAGTGGCTTGGCTGTTTAGGCATGTGAAAAATGTCCTTTCACTGGTAAATAGCAAGTAATTTTCTAGGATTTGCCTGATCCATTATAGTTGCTATTTGAGGCTGTATCTATTCATCAGTGCAGTACTGATACATGTATTATTATATAATGTCAAATATAATACATAAGTATTATCAGATGTCCCAGTAAGCATGTATATGTTGATGAGACATGACCATCAAATAGAAAGCTGGAAATTCCTCTGACCACTTTCCACATTTTGTAATGTGCAGACATATACAGCTAAACATCATTGGTAAGAAATAAATTAAACATTGCCTCATTGCTAACTGCAGCAAATGCAAAGCAAGTGTAAAGGCTGTTATACTTCCTTTTTCCTGACGGATTGAGACAAAAGACATGGTGAACTTAAAACCTAATTTAACTCCAGAACAAAGGAGAAAATGACATGAAACATTAACTCTTGTACTAATCATATGCATCGTATTATGAGTGAAGTACTGTACTGCAATACATATCATGAGATAATGTATCACTACAGGTCCACTGAGAACCTTGAATAAAAGATCCACTTACCTGACCCACCCGTGGATGAAAAGGATTTCAACATAGATCCAAAGATCTCGTCATCATTTAACTCTTCCTCTTCCTCCGAAGACTCATAGTCATCTACTTGGTCCTCCAGGTGGCGCTGCACAGACTCCTGGTGTTTACTTTGAACTTTATGAAAGCGTTCTTCTACGGATGATTGTCTCTGTGGAACAGCAGCTGTCAGGAAAATAGTTTTGTACCATTCATACAGTCATATTATATATTATATAATCGTGATTATACCAGGCGTGCCAAAGGTAAATGACAGAAGAAAAGAGCAAGTGCTCTGGAAAAAAATCATTATTACATTCAAAAAGTCAGAAACATAAATGGTGCACATCCCCCTAAATGAAGATAAGTGCTTGACATCTGCACACACAAAAACTGTGAAGTGTCCCATGCTTGTACTAACTGGACTGTTTAAGCAGGAGATAAATAGCATATATCCAAATTCTTTCACTGAAAAAAAGAGGGGAAAAAATAGTGCTGCTGAAAAAAGTGTAATTTTCAGAAAATCCTCAGAGAAAGAGCAACTCTTTTAAAAAAGAGTGATTTGGCAAGCCTGAATATAATATTCATTAATATTATTTACTGGGATGGTAGTAATGCTTTTCTGCCTGTCTGAGAGAAGAAATTTCATGCACAGAAAAGCATTTTAATATTGTACCAATCAGTTGGAAAGGTTAATTTCCAGATGTTTTCTGTCTTAGTAGGTAAAAAAACAAAATATTTCTGCCGTTAACAAAAACTTGGAAAACCCAAACTATACTGGTACCCCACACCAGCCCATCTGTTTCAGTCATAGAGCTCTAAGAAAGTGCAGTAGGTCATCAAAAAGCCAGGTAAAGCAAGCCAAAACCCAGCCTCAATTTTTGTAAAAATGTTATTGTTCAATATTTCTTTCATTTCTCTACATATAATCACAGCATACACAGAAAACGATTGTCTTATAGATATATATATACCTTGAAAAACATACTTTCTGGACAAATAATAAATTGCTAAATGTGCAAAAGAGGCTAAACTTATGTTTTTTTAAAGATGTTAAACAGGATTATTTATTAAAGCTCAAAGGCCCATTTGAATATTTACTTTTTTTAAAAGGTAGATCTCTCTTTACCTTCTTTCTCCCCTGTCCTCAAAGTCCAGTTTTTTGCCCATGTTGTGTCCACAGACTGGTTACCAACACAGTTCGCTTGACCAGACGGTGCTTTTCCTCTACCTTTAGTCTGCGATCTCTCTGTATCATCATTTGTTACCCCACGACGACCTCGGCCCCGCCCACGGCCTTGCAGGTACAAAGGTTTTTGATCCATCTTCTAATTTTCTTTACTTCAGCATAATCCTGATAATTGAAAGAAAACTTGTCATTACTGAACCTGCACAGAAGCAATTAAAGAAGTGTTGAGGAATATACATAACCATTCAACCATCCACATCTAAGTGAGATGGTCATGCACTAATTATGAACATAATGTTTATTAATGGTACATTAACTATTGTTATTATTGCTATTATTATTATTATTATTATTCTAACTGGAGCACCAGCAGGACATATATTCAAACAATGACCTTAAGGTCAGATAAAGAGAGAATGACTTGAAACATCATGGCCTGACATTCACAAATATAACTATTTAGCTACATTTTTCAAAGAGTTGTTCAAAGAAGTTTTCTTTGGTCTTCTTTTCAGGATGACAGAAATGTGTGACTGAAGCATTACAATTTATGGCCCAAGGCCAAATGATTGCTTTGCTGCTTTCCTGACCTAACTGCTTTTTGTGAATTCTGAAATAAATTAACAAATATTAATGGCACCGCTAGTCTGGTACAATCTGAAAGTAACAGGGATCCAAGGACCCAGTCCTCACTCGTAAACATTTTCAAGTTTGACAATCAGCGAAAGGCAAGAATTATTCTTTTTCATACAGGAAACTTCTTAAAATGTAATAATTGAATTCAGCAATGAAACCTGCATAAAATTTTAAAGGATATGGGGAATTCAGGCATAAGTTTCACCATCCTTAACAGTTTGCGAATTTGACATGCCTGCTATCAGGGATATGATAAATCTCCTGTAATTTTGAACAGTTTGCAAATTTACCATGGACATATCACCCTAAAATAGGCATCAGGCCATAAGTGAATACCAATTTAATACATCAAGACATTTGTAGAAAATTTTGTCTGTTATAAGCAAATATCGTTTCAGCCAATGACAGCCTTCCCTTTTCATATTCACACCCAGAGTTTTGAAATACCGTTAGAATATTTTATATCATAATATAAACCTTGTCAAAACCATACATAACATTACATGATACATGAAAGAAGAGACACATCCAGGTTTGCAATTTCAAGATCATTATAGTTCAACACCGAAACTGACTGAGCTATTCAGCTGTGATTCTGAAATGGGGTATTCCAATTAATTTGAACCTAATGATGAAGCGCCACCTGACTGTCACTTGCAAAATTAATCATGAAGTCAATGAAAATATTTTATTCATGTAAAATTCCAAACCCCTGCTCAGCCTGTGAACCAAGGATAATATCTCAGGGGTTGGACTAATCCCCCCCATTCCCTCCCTGTGAATGGTGGTTTTGTTAGTAAACTGTTGTGAGCTTTTCTGTATTAATGAGAATTTTCTCTGTTAAAGTTTATACGCCAGAGTAAGCCAACCGAAAATTTTCCCTTATTGGGCCTATTATCGCCCATCCCGCCTCATTCCCATGTATCTAGGTCACACTTCCGTTTCCTGTAATCACATTTTTCGAAGGCGGAATGAAATGGACTGGGAGGGAGCGTTGTTTGTAATACAGAAAAGCTCACAACAGTTTACTAACGAAACCACCATTCACAGGGAGGGAATGGGGGGGTTTTATTACATAAACATAATTGTGAGCTGTTTCTGTATTAATGAGAATATAACAGATAAACCTTGGGGAGGGGATACCGACCAGGAACGACGGAAAGAGGAGAACAGCACAGCAGCGAGGAAGCAGACGAAGACGTCAGCGCCGGAACAGATGTAGGAGTCGAGGACGGTCTGGAGAACAGTAGGACCTCACCTGCCGAAATCACAGGGCCCAAGGAATAAGGGACCGAAGCTTGTAACATGACATCCGACAGATAGAAGCGGGGGAGTGAGAAGGCGACAGCCAAGAGCCTTTCTTGACCAGTTGGTTCGGGGAAAATAAAGGGGCCAAAGACGGAGAAATAGCCCAGACGGCACGAGCCTTGACGTGAAGCTGCTCCAATGATGATGGAGAAGCAGATTCATATGCTGAGACAATGGGAGCTTGTAGCCAGGCACAAATGGAGAAAGAGTAATTTCATTGTTTGATGTAGTGACTTTCGTTGAAATAAACAACTTCTTGCGTCCCCCCCCCTCCATGAAGATTGAGGAGCTTGAAGAGAGTAACGGAAAGCACGAACAGGGCAAACGTGAGCCCCGTAACGGAACTGGCAGTGAGGGAGGGCCGGAACGTGCCAGGGTAACGGAGGAGCATCGAACAACGGTACTTCTGATAAAGTCCTTAGGGAAAGGTAAGGTGGCCGAAGCAACGTCTGCCGCAATGGAGTGGAAATGGCGAGTCGGCCACTAGGGCAGGAAGCTCAGAGCGGTGACCAGCAGAAGTAAGAGCAAGGAGAAAAACTGATATCCGAGACAATGCAGAAGATGTGCCGAACGCAGAGGCTCAGAAGGGGTTCGCGGAGGTGACGGAAGACAACGTCCAGGCGCCAGGAAGGCGCGACAGAGCGAGGACGAGACGCGTGGGCATGTCCCCCTGTGAGAAAAGCCAGCACCAACGGAGGAGGAAGGACACGACTGTGACCGAGCGGACGGAGCACGGACAGCAGGGCAGCACGATAGCCACGACTGTGGTGTCGGCGGTCCGGACATGAATGAGACGGCCAAGCAAGCGGGGGGACCAGCGGGAGATCGCGTGACGGATGGCACACAGGTCCAGGATATGGAGATGCCGCAGACGGTCCGCCGGGGACCATATACCCGAGGCGCGGAGATCGGCCAAATGGGCACCCCGACCGAGGAGAGATGTGTCGGAAATACCGGACAATTGATCCCCTGATAGAAAGGAACGTCCTGAAGGAGAAATGAAAGGTCCAGTCAGGGGCGAAGGGTCCGCCACGTACGTGGAGGACCGCAGGACGAACAGAATGGAGAGGGAGAAGGCCGTGAGCGCGCCGGAGAGACCGAACTGGACGGAGATAAAACCGACCGAACGGAATGAATCGGCGGCTGAGGGCCCCGGTAGTGGTCGATCGACCCCTAGACGGCGGCTGGGTGTTCCCCAGAGAGGTCAACCGTATAAATGGAGGGAGGCGAATGAAGGGCTGCCGGATTCAAGCAGAAAACGGACGCCGACACCGACGGAACTTAGGACCGTCTGGTTGCGTCTCCTGCATGGAGGTAGCAACGAGGTCCAGCAGCGCAGAGGTGGGTGGATGCCAAGCCTGGCGTTGCAGCGCGATCGCCGACCACTGATCTTATGCCAGGGCGGGATCGGCTGTGTGAGAGGACGGGGACGCTGGAGAACCCCGGGAAGGGGGATCCAGGGAACCCCTTGGAGCTGGAACGACCGGAGGCCGGAATAAAAAAAGAAGCCGTGGTCGGCCAGCAGCAGGACGGAGCCGAGAAGCCACAGGAACCGGACCCGCACGCGGAACAGCAGTCGGAGTCTGAAACAAAGCGGTGGCCGGCCAGCCAAGGATCGCAGAGCAGCCCGCCGGAGCAGCATGAATCACAGGAAGCGAGAGCGGCTGAAAAAAAAGGGGAAGCAGGAGGGCCGGAATTACCTACCTCAGCTCTATGCAGCTCCGAGGAAGCCAGCAGGACAGCAACAGCTGGCTCCGTAAACAAGGAAGGAAGCCGGCGGGGGGCCAGCGGGGAGGGCAGCGGTCGAAGACAGAGAACCGGGTAGGAGAGGTAACCGGGTGAACGGATGCGGGTCTAGACGAATCGTCTAGATCCGACACCATGGAAGAGCAAAAACGTGAGTGTTTACTCAAAAAGGAATAAGCGGACTGGGCCGAATGTGAAGAAAATAATAGGAAAGATATTGATATACCGGGGAAGTAACTTCACAGGTTAATGTGTATGGGGAACGTAACACGGACGTGTTGCGGCCACCCATGGTAGGATCCCCCCCCCCCAGGGGAACAACGGGGCCAGATAAGGTCACCGTGTACAGGGAACCCCTACAACCGGGGTATGGGACCAGGCATGGAACATGGCCCATGTGTCAGACGACCAAGGCTGACAAAGAAGCAGGGATCGGCAGGGCCCCGGCAAATGTCATTGTTTGAACGGCAGGTGAAACAAGGGGGGGGGTGAGAATCCCAAGTGGGGATTAATTAACCACAAGAAGAACAGTTAAGGGGCTCCATGGCGGGAAGGGAAAAGAATCACTATTTACAAATCAGTTGGCAAACCCGACTGTACAAACCAAAACAGTGGACGAATCGCGCAGAGCGTGATCACACGTCCATCGTGGCTGACGCCAGAAGAAAAATGTGATTACAGGAAACGGAAGTGTGACCTAGATACACGGGAACGAGGCGGGATGGGCGATAATAGGCCCAATAAGGGAAAATTTTCGGTTGGCTTACTCTGGCGTATAAACTTTAACAGAGAAAATTCTCATTAATACAGAAACAGCTCACAATTATGTTTACGTAATAAAACACTGGATTTGACAGGGTTTAACCAAATTTGACTGGACTTAAATGCACTCTTGTATGATTTTTGTTTAACACTATTATTTTTTGTGGATGAAATATGTTATATGAGAATATAGAAATCATAGTCCTCTTGTTTTTTTAGAGAGCAATTTTACTAGATTTAAAAGCACTTTAGTATTTTTTTAAGATAACACTGTTATGTGCCTAGTAAAACGGTTAAGTGTGATAATAGGTTTTTAATGGAAATTTGAGGTTTTTCCTTAATTTCTTGAAGGAATGAAGTTGTAGTGACCCAGTTTTCGGTTTTGGTAGGAGATTTTGGGGACATCATATTGGAATTGTAGGTCTATTGGTTTCAAAATGTGCCATGTTAACAGACAGAAAGACAGACAACAGACAATGGACCACGACTTTAGCTCAGATGACTTATAGTCAGCTGAGCTAAAAAATGACAAAATTTGATTGGAATTAAAAGCACTATAGGATTATTTTTTGTCATACTAGATTAAATTATTGTTAACAGTATTAGTATCCTGGATAAAACGCAACAGCTTATCAAATAAACAGCAACAGTCCAGATTGTATTTTTAATTATTTTAAAATTACATTTGTCTTTGATTGATTAACATAAACCAATGACTAAGTAACCATATCTTTTATATTTATGATGGTAACACAAATAATTTTAACAGTAGTTCTAGGTTCAAACCAATTTATCTGAGATCACTGATTCTCAGGAATGGACATTCTACACCTTCCTGTATATGTTGAGGGAAGAATGAGAAACTTGGAGGATCCAGAATCTTCCAGGAAAGAAAGGGAATTCCCATTGTTCCTTGGAAAAATATGAATCAAGACATGGTATGAAATGATTCCTGTTCTTCCTGGGGGGAAATGAGAATTCTCATTCTTCCCGGGATAAATCAGAATTCCAGTCTCTCCCAGGAGGATTAAAAATTTGAACCTGGAAAAAATGAGAATTCTCTTTTATCCTGAAAGAGTTAAGGAGTCCTTTCAGACCACCTTTTAACATTTAATTTTACCTTAAACACATGACCTAGGGGTCATGACGCTCAGCCGACTAGGAAGACATTCACAAAAGGAATTTTATTGTCTGAATGCCAAATTTTGTAGATGGTATCCCAATTCAACTGAAGCATTGCTCGATGAATATGGATAACATCTTTGACCCTATATGGACCGTTTTAATATGTTCTTAATGGTATATGGGCCTTACATTCTTGTGTTGTGTTGTGGCAGATAATTATCTATTAGGCATAGTTGGCGGCAAGGCATGCTCCCACTGAGACAGCCTGGGGATAAACCTCTATTATACTTAACAGCTTATGCTCCTATCTGGACAAGATTTTCTGCATTCTGTTATTTAACTACCTTTTTCATTATTGTTGTTACAGGTAAAGTTATTTCTAAGCACTTGTTATACCTGCACCGATTGCTTGGTAGGCCTACATTCCAGATGCTAGAGTTTAATGTCATTTTCTAGAATCCATATAAGAATCAATATAAGTACTCTGGCATTGTAAAACTATAGTACTCATCATATACACAAGTAATGCTCCAAGAACCAGAGAGACTTCACCAAGAGAACACAAATACAACCTGCCTAGAAGAGAGAATTTGGTCGGTTCATGTCTCCTTGTGTTGGGCTAGTATCTGACCCTCTGCTACACATATTTTGGGCACATAAGTGTAAAACAAAAAATTATACAAGAGTGCACTGAAATCCAGTCAAATTCCATAAAATTCTGTCAAATTCTGTAAAATCCTGTCAAATCCTGTGATCAGTCCAACTCTATCTCAGGAGAGGAAGGAAAAAAAACTGAGAATGTGAGATTCAACCTTTTTTATATTAACCGGCTTCTGTGGCTACATGGTAGAGCACGACTCAAAACCAGGAGGTCGTGAGTTCAAATCTCAGTAGAGGTGCTGTGAGATTGTCACGATCAGCCCCAACCTAGGGTGAGCATTCCGCAGGCTTAATGGGAAGGTTGTGCCCCACAGCCATGTATCAATCACAAACAAGTGTGTCTTTGTGAGGGTCCTCCATGTTATGACCCAGCAATGAGGATGATTACACACCCAGGACCTGCAGGTGCGGTAGACACCAGGCCTGGGTGACACCAGGATATAAAATAACAAGAGCACCGCAAACGTGCATTATACCCCCGTCGTGTATCTGGTGACCTCTGACCTCATTAAATATGTGTGAATTTTGATGAGAATGTAATCAGGTGATAAACTAGTGGTAAATATACATTAGTTTCACGTAAATCCACAAGATTTTTTAAAGTCATCAACATACCTGCAAAGTGCGGTGACCTCTGACCTTATTAAACATGTATGAATTCTGGTGATAATGTATATCAGGTGAGAGAGTCTTTTGGTAAATATGTATAATGTGTTTTATGTAAACCTATAGGTTTTTTTGTAAGTCACCAAGGTATCTCCAAAGTGTGGTGACCTCTGACCTTATTCAATATGTGTGAATTTTTATGAGAATGTAAATCAGGTGAGAAAGGCTATTGGTAAATATGTATAACGAGTTTCATGAAAATCCATAAGATTTTTTAAAGTCACCAAGGTGCCTCCAAACAGCAGTGACCTCTGACCTCATTAAATATCCATGGATATTGCTGGAATTCAAACTTTGGCAAGATATTTTACTGGTTAACATTCCAGATGAGTTTTATCAAAATCCTTCATAATTTTTGTAAGTTATCCCGGCGACACCACAAAGTAGCCAAGTGACCCGTGACCTTATTAAATATGTGTGGAAGTTGCCTGTAATTATACTTGGGCGAGATAATCTGTTGGTAGGTATTTATAGTTTTGTGAAAATCCATTAAAGCCCAGGTAAGTTATCACAGCAAGACTTAATGTTACTTACTACTTACAGTAGTAATATATCATGTCAAAAGTATTTTCTTTGCAACTCTTTTGTGTTTTTATGCTGACGGACCATGGATGGCATCTTCCTGACACAGCTGAACGGTATATTCCTCCACAGACCTGTTTCCATTTGTATGGCTGCATGTGGTGTTTGTTAGACAACAGTGAGGTCACAAAGCAGGGTTGGGCGGGTAATACCCGGGCGGGTAATACCCCTTATTACCCGGGCGGGCAATATGCCTTAAAACCCACATGCGCATGCGGGTTTTAATGGGCAATATGATTTGGGCTTTTTTAGAAGCATTCTTTTCAATCTCAGAATCGCTGCATAAAATGCATATAATCAAATAGAGGAAACACTACAGTGATTGTCCATGAAATAAGTTTAATACCAATAGATGAGCAACATCACAGATATTAATGAAGAAGCACACAAGCAAGAATTTGTGTCATGCACCAATGCTTTTATGATACATCATGCAGTATGTTCAAACTTTTTAAAAAATGCCCTAACAGTCCAGTTCAGAATGTCCACAAAAGGCATGACAGCAGGTCACAAGCTTTGCAGCATGCTGTAATCTAGGTCGATTTTGAATCTTGTTTTGTATGTAGCCAAGGTTAGAATATACAGGTTCTACAGCAGTAGAACTGGCTGGCATACAGAGAATATTGGATGCGCATGACACTAGCACTGAGGTGTCTCTGTGGCTTCACCTGTACACGTGGTAAGACACGAAGACGTCACAATGATTGGTTGCGCATTACCTTTGATTGACTGATGTCATCAGTTTGCCTGTCTTGTTTATTATCACGTCACAATGATTGGTCGTGCATCACCTTCAATTGACTGATGTCATCAGTTTGCCTGTCTTGTTTATTATCTGTTCTCTGGTGATGAAAAAGTCATAAAAGCTGTAACCTGTTTTGTCATATTTTGGATTATTTGTCTCATACAAAATCAAAGCAAGGCAAGGCATTTTTTTTTTTAAGCAGGCAGTTGGCAGAATAGCTCCTACAACCTTTTGACCAGAAAGGCTACACTGCTTCACTTGTATGACAAGGGACCCATGGGTCACGGCGCTCAGCTGATCCTGATTGGACTATAAATGTATCACCATTGTGATACTATATTGAGTAGATAAAGCTTAGAATATCATGGTCATGTTGGGTTTTATAAAGGAATATAATGTAATATGTGAGTAAATGATATATGAAATAACCTGACTGATGGATTAATATGGAGTAAAATATAGTGGTTTATTTTTTTTTATTTGGGAGGGGTCGAAAAAAGCAATTTATTTGAGCAAATATGAATGCAATGACAGTATGCTAAGCAGTGGTATAATGATGATAAGGCTATTTGTTGAAGGATCTATAGTGTATGGAAAACTGCAAGAGTTCAATTTGACAGATAAAAGGTTATGATTAACTATACTGATGAGGGGATTTATGAATTTGTGACTGTATGACATAATATCTTGACAAGATCGGTCTTGACAAGGTGCATTATTTTGATGCCCCTGACGTCTACATATTACACAATATTGACATAATTTCTGGCATGTACATAGGTACCTATGGACAAATGGTCAACAGTACTGAACCACCTGGAAGGTTAAAATCTTAAAAATATGATGAAATGTAGATAATGTTTGAGAGGAAGAGGTAATCTGGGCCATGGTTGGTTTATATGATTGAAGAAAATGTTGCAAATAATATTTGAGACCTGACCAT
Organism: Sipunculus nudus; assembly: GCA_026874595.1. NCBI lineage: Eukaryota > Metazoa > Annelida > Sipuncula > Golfingiida > Sipunculidae > Sipunculus > Sipunculus nudus. Next base: position 14,162,441 of record CM049315.1, on the reverse strand, counting down.
GCCTTTCCATTGGTTACCTTTTTGATAAGCTGTTGACAGTTCAACAGTTTACACATTTGTCTGATGAGATCCAATTTATTTGGTAAACCTTTTTTATCAATTTTATGATATGTATACAGTTGCCATAACATCCTCATTCCACAGGTGCAATGACTTGATAGGGGGGGAGGGGTGTTGTGTTATGATCAGAGTTACAATGCCTCTGTCTCTCTGTAGATATTTTCTTTAATTATTAAATTTTATGCTATAGCCATAGAACTATTGTTCACAGTGACAAGGAGCAAAGCCTCAGTGGGATGAAGAAGGGGATGGTGAGAGTTACAACACCCTTGCATATACATACAGGATATGGAATTTAATTCAACAGTGCTTATAAAAAAAAGTTTATTCATGAACATTAAATATTTAAAACAGAAAGAAAGATGGAGAAGCAAAGCAAATAATTTTTTCCCCATTCTACTGAGCCATTAAAATATTAACAATATTTGCATTTATTCCTTTTTTTCATTACATAATTTTAATCCAAGTTTCCGAATGTTACTATAAATTTACAGTATAACATACATGTGATTGTGAATATTTCAGTTGATTCACATTTCTAAATTGCATCAACATTTATAGCTAATGTATCAAGTTTATAGTACCTGTCAACAGAATGGGATGGAGGGAGCAAGGGAGGCAATTAGGGAGAGAGAGAGAGAGAGAGAAAAAAAAAGTTGGAGAAAGAAAGAGAAAAAGCAGAGGAGAGAAAGAGAGAGAAAGAGAGACCTAGACTGCCAGAGAGAGAGAGAAAGAGAGGCTCTCTGGTAATTACTGCCTGACCCAGCCTGACCCAGACACTCACAGTGGCAGTAGGTCAGACCTGAAGGTGTTATGTAATTGCCCAGTACACTGCATTTATACTGATCTGATGCAAACAATGAAGACATGGTACCTGGAAACTTGAATAAAATCTACAGTTTTTGATCAATTGGTTTCAAATTTCAGATTTTAACAGATGAAATGTTAATGTGTACATGCTGTGAAAATTATATCCACAGCACTAACAGGAAAAATTTGAATATTTATATTTTTTTAAATGGTATCAGGAAAAAAAGAAAAGTATTCTCAGCTATAAAACTAATACATGTGTTAAAATTAATCCAAGGATCAAAACACCCAATATATCATACCAGGAGCAAACTGGAGTTGGGAATGTTTAATTTTATGAACTGAAATAAAGGACCAGCAATATAAATTTTGATTATTTAGCCAGTCTCATGTAACAACTGATACAACCATGAGTTATAAGTCAAACAAATTAAAATCTTTTATGAACACTTGTCTGAGTAATATTTTAAATTTTTGACATATTTATTTATTATTTTAATTTTGTGATAAATGTAAATCAACCAGTTAAAGACCTGGAAAATACCTGGAAATTTAGATTAATTTAATATAATCAACTGCATCCTTGTCTATCATTATCTTGCTTCATATAATCCCTAATAGTAAACAACAATTTATTTTAATTATTTATTTTTCATTTTTATGGTTGAAATGAAAAATACCCAATGGTGACTGCATGGTGTTATTTGAAATACAATTTTGGCCATCCATGGAAGATCCATAAATGATCAGTAATTGCAAGGTAATCCCCTGTAACTCATTAACTATAAATTCCTTTTCCATTTATTTTTTTAAGTTCTTATCATAAACCAAATATTAAAAAAGGTTTATTGTTATGTTTATGGCCTAAACAAATACTAGTGGAGGGGGTTGGACAGTTAGATCCAGTTGAAGCCACCCAAGAGCTGGCTGGCTGCAGAGTGCCTCGCTTCAAGCATGCATAATTGGCCTGAAAGGTCAATGTGGGGACATAAAAGAGGGGCTTCAGTACAGCCAAGGTGTGATATGGTCTCATAAAAACTTTCATAAAAGCTAGTTTTTGACCAATTCCTTTTATAACTTCAGAATTTAGAAGCTTAAATCCTTACCAGTGCAAGATATGAAAATTAAATCAACAGTGCTTACTTGGAAAAAACATGCCATGGCCAAAGTTGGGCAAAATTTAAGGTACTGATTTTATATTTATGCTAATAACTTATAAAATTTGAAAAATTCAGAACTAATTTTGGGAATACAATTGAATCTTGATTAAATAATGTTATATCCCTGGCAAAAAATGTCTACCTTCAGCAATTTTCATGTTAAGAGAGTAAATATATTTCTTGATTTTTTACAAAGTGCATTATGTTTGGGCCTAGAACTTAAAACAATTACAAGATACTGACATCATTTCTGGCATATGCATAGCGAATGTATAGAAAAATATGTATATTATATATTATCAAAGTCAGATCAGTGGTTTTGATATTAGGCAATCTTAAAGTGTAACAATGGGGTTTTAATGGAAAAATGAAGTTTTTTCTTAATATCTCGAAGGAATGCAGTCCTAGTGACCAAACTTTTAGTATGGTAGAGGATTTGGGGGACATCTAACTGTATGCAAAATTTAAGGAACTTAGAGCTGAAGCTGGGGAGCTGAGCTCTAGTAAACTGCATAACACTAGCTTGGTGTAAACAATATATGACATGGTGCTTTAAAACTTGAATAAAATCTACAGTTTTTGATCAACTGGTTTCAAATTTTTTGTTTTAACAGTTGAAATGGTAAAAAAAACATGCTTTGAAAATTAAATCCACAGCAGTTACAGGAAAAAAACGTGCCATGGTCAAACTTGGGCAAAATTTAAGGTACCAATTTTATATTTTTGCCAATATTTAAAAAAATTTAACAGATTTTGATCTAATTTTTCGTATACAATTCAATTTTGATTATTTAAAGTAGTATTACTGAAAAAAAAATTCCTACCTTTAACAATTTTGGTCTTAAGTGACAAAATATCTTTCCTCATTTTTTTACAAAGTCCATTATATTTGGGCCCATAACTTTTTTAAATTGAATAATACTGACTTAATTTCTGGCATGTAAATAGGAACCATAGAGAGGAATATTTATGGTAAAAATGAAGAAAACCAGATGAGTGGTTTTGATATTAGGCAGTCCTGAAGTGTGAAAATAGACTTCTAATAAAACAAGGGACCTATGGGTCACTGTGCTCAGCTGAAGTTAACCTTGAAGGTAAAAATCTAAAATAATATCAAATGGAGATAAAGTGTAAGAGGAAGAGGTAATAAAGGCCATGGTTGGTTTATATGATTGGTTTGTATTGATGAGCAAGAAATTGTTGCAAATAATATTTTGTGACCTGACCATGTGTTTCCTAATGTTGAAACTGAAGCATGTGAGCAGATTGTGAACAAATGATCTGTACAGTTACCATGACCATTAGTTGGCTTTTCGATTAACTGTTGACATTTCAGTAGTTTACACATTTGTTCAATCGAATCTTTTTTTTTTTGTATAATATATATTTTTAAATATATGTTTTTTTTTATGAAATGTATACAGTTGAAATATAACTAATTAACAACATAAAACATGGCAAACAAAGCCTGATCTCAAATTCTGCTGATGCAGGAAAATAATGAACAAATGTTTGTAATAAATCCTCATTTTTTTATCACATCAATTTTTTATTTAATTTAAGTTTATATTTCTATACATTTTCAATATAACATATATATCTGAATATAAAAGTTGATTCATAATTCTCAATTGCATCATCATAAATCTCAATCTTGTCAGATAACACCACATCATGCAAACAAATGTTTATTTATTTTTTACCACAAAAATATACCTTTTAAATCTGCAAAACAATAAATATCTAAAAAAAATACTTGAATTTAGATTTTATAATTTTTAATTGTGTCTTTATTTATCCATAATGTGCTTCATATTTTATCATACTGATGCGTTCCATTATGATTGGTAAAATCATTTAAAAGAAAAATGATTTCTTTAAAAATGCTACATAACACAACATTGCATCTTCTAGATTACACCTTGAATTACTTTTTCAAGGAAAGTTTTTGCATATCAGAGTGGAAGCAGCATTACAATTAAGGAGATACAGTGAAAACAATAACAATACTGCATAACACTTGGTGGGTTGTGTTTGCAGGGGGGGGGGGGGTCATTGGGGTGGTGATATGAGAATAACTGTACACCTGTCACAGCAGGGGATCTCCCCCAGTGACTGTAACAAATCAGAAACTCTGGCATAGCTGACTTCCAGTGACCTGGAGTGGGACCCTGCATCTGTAATCTGTAAACAAAGCAAATGACTACAATAGAGCCTCAAGAAAAAAATCAATAACTAGCTTAATTTTCAAGCTTTTACTTCCAAATTTCAGATTTAAACAAATTAAATATTTATGTTCACATGCTGTGAAAATTAAATCAATGGTGCTTACAGGAAAAAAACGTGCCATGGTCAAAGTTGGGCAAAATTTAAGGTCCTGATTTTATTTTTATGCTAATTACTTAAAAAATTTACAAAATTCAGATCTAATTTTGGGTAAACAATTGAATCTTAATTAAACATAGTTATATACTTGGGAAAACAGACTCTAGTTTCAAAATTTTTCATGTTAAGTGAGTAAATATTTTTCCTGATTTTTTACAAAGTCCATTATGTTTGGGCCCATAACTTAAAGAATTTATACTTAACAGACTTAATTTCTGGCATGTACATAGGAACTATATAGAAGAATATTTATGGTAAATATGAGGAAAAACAGATGAGTGGTTTTGATATTAGGCAGTCCTGAAGTGTGAAAATAGGATTTTAATAAAAAATTGAGGTTTTTCCTTAATTTCTCAAAGGAACGAAGTCGCAGAGACCCAGTTTTCGGCTTGGTAGGAGATCTTGGGGACATCTAACAATATGCTGAATTTTGGATTCCTAGGTCTTACGGTTTCAAAACGTGCCACATCTACGGACGGACGGACGGACGGACGGACGGACGGACGGACGGACGGACAGACGGACGGACGACGGACAATGGACCACGACTATAGCTCAGATGACTTATAGTCAGCTGAGCTAAAAATTGAGGTTTTTCCTTAATATCTCAAAGGAACAAAGTCATATTGACCCAATTTTTGGCATGGTAGGAGATTTTGGGGACATCTAACTGTATGCCGAATTTCAGATTCGTAGGTCGAATGGTGTCGAAACGTGCCAGTCTTACGGACGGATATCCAGACGGACGGACGGATGGACAGACAGACGGACGACGGACAATGGACCACGACTATAGCTCAGATGACTTATAGTCAGCTGAGCTAAAAATTTATCCTGGCAATACATGCAGATACAGATACGGGACAGACTATATATACTCATGTAGTGCACAGTTTCATCCATTTCTCTATAAAAACACAACCACAAATAGGGATTCAAGCAACTGTGGCCAGTGCTAGAAGTGACTACCATGAAGGTACAATTTATATAAATTTATACTATAAAGAATATTTTTATGGAAGTACTGAGTACTGTTGTACTGTGGTGACACTGACAGCATGGACTCTGATGATAAAGTAATGAAGCCCACATGGAGCAACTGAAGGATCACTCGCGCACTGTCTTGATGTGGTTATGTGTACGGACGGACAGTAATAGTATGATGTTTAGGATTCATGAAATGGTGAAGTAAGAGGCAGATAAAAAAAGTGGCGGAGCCACTATAGATTGCGGGCTTCATTCCCTATTTTAACTCCTACTTATCCCTGTAGATGCCCCTACACTCAACTCTTCTAACATTATCAAAGTTCTACTAAGCATAAGAAATCACCCGACTCTGGAATCGAACCTACAATCTCTAGATTAGGAGCCCTACACGCTACTGAGTGAGCCGTGAAGACGAGTTACCAACAGGAGTGAGTATTGTTCATTTATATTTGCGATTGAAGCGCCATCTATCGCGAAAATGGGAAACCATTTACTATTTGAACAGGAAAATTAAGCTTTAGGAGGGGGCTCCGCCCCCACACCCCCGTTCAGGCGGAGAACCCAGGTTCCCCGGACCCCTCCTCCTCTAATATAATAAACTCAAGTTATGAGCAAAATTAAATACGGGAATTCTCATGAAAATAATATGTATCAGCCTATTTCTGGAAACAGTTTATTATGCGACACCCGTTGTGCATAAGGTACCGGCGGTTGGCTGAAGCCCAGTTTCTACAGTTCTGCCACAGTGGCAAAATTAAGATACAAGTAGCTGGACATAAAAACGTTTTCTGTTCACAGAAGTGTTGTGCCTCAGGGAGGTGCGCAAGTTATTCTACAGTACTGACTACAGTCGTGCCGCACACACAGCCCAACTGGGCCTGGTGGCAGTTCTCACATTCCATCTGACACGTTACGTAATTACCAATTGCAAAAGGTGCTCTGACATGCTACTTCAACTGACCAGCCATTAGAAAGGGTAACTGTGTGGTTTCATGAGACAAACAGTGAATATAACAATACCCGCTCCAGCTGTTTCTTCCTCGAGACATGGATGACAGATTATTTATTCATCTACTGCCACTATGGACGCTGCCATCATGACTAGTGTATGATGGGAAATTTGAATCTGATACCGGCCAGGAATACATAATTTTATATCTGAAACAGAATTCCATGCATACGCTTTAAGATAATATTCAATCCTTTGGCTATCCTGCGTGTATTACTACAATGTGTTAATTACATGCTAACGAGACTCGGTGGGCGATTGGTCACGTGACTCAAAATGGTGCCCAGACAGCTGTGGTGACAACATTGGAAAATCTGAAAAAACACAAAACAAAAGACGCAGTACGTTTGTTCTATGGTCCTCAAGGCGTATGAGTGAACAGGAGAATAGCGGCAGAGATAGTGCTGAAGCCGCAAGGTATACAAAATACATGTTTCGCCGGCCATTGTGTCTTTGAAATGACAGCTCCTGTCACTGTTACGTTTGTGTGCAGCATGACTCTGCAGTGCCTCGTTCATGTCCTTATCATTTTTGTTGCTTGGCTGTGGTTAAGACAGCCTGTGTAACTTACATGTTAAGTTCACATACACACCAATAATACTTGCTCTATGAATTATAATTAAACAGAAATGCATTCAATGAGTATCTAAGTTCAATTTATCAATCTGGATGAACCTGTGTTCTCCTTCCCAAAATGTCACTGGGCTCACTGAATTTTGCCCAATCTCACTATTCCTCTTTGCCTCACTGCATATCCTAGGCCAAGTTGTAGCTCTTTAGTGTATCTATCTACTGGATGGAGGGCATACAAATGGAAAATGAAGCACTTGTTCTGAGTACTTCTGATCCTGTGTGTTTGGGGCCTGTCCTAGTGAGCCTGCCTGATAGTTTCAGCCAGCAGTGTGCATGTCATACATCCTCACTGCTTAACTCCTGGCCCACCCAGGTGGAATGTAATGCATGTACCTCACAGGCTGAAATGATGGTGTGTCACCTATGCCAGTGGTCTGGTCACTAGGACAAATACAAACACTCAGGATCAGAAGTAATCAGAACAAGTGTTGCGTCTACATTCTGTATGCTCCGTCCGCTAGATAAATGAAGGCCTTTGTCTCTGTATATAACTGCATGGTCCTGCAGAATCCTTGATATTGCTACATAAATTGTTCAGAGTAACCACTAGAACATCCTGCTGCTCTCTAGTAAAATGTAATCCAGGTATGGCCAAAATGTTTCGTGATTTTAATAATAGTTTGGTATTTGTAGGGAAACCACAGTATAGTACACACAAGTTTTCATGTAACCCACTCTCCATATTTGTTACTTGTGGCTGCCAGTTCCTCAGCTACAGCACCAGCTATATTCCATTTTGTCTTGACCTTACCACATCCCAGGACCCATAGTGTTTTTAGCAAACCTGTGTGCTGTTGTCCGTCACCTTACATTAACCAATACAACTCAAAAAGGGCAGGAGCTATCATCACTTAATTTTTTGCAAAATATTAGTTCCTAAGAAAACTATCAGATTTTGTATTTTTTTGCTATCTGCATTAACTTAGATTTTATGAAGATTAGGGATAAAGCTTGAAAACCTTTAAAAATCTTCTTCTCCAAAACTGTCTAGCCAAATTGTTCAATATTTCATAAGAAAAATCTCTGAAACAATCTCTCTCAAGTTTGTTCGAATGGTTCTTGTTCAGTAAATTTTGGTCGAGTTACAGAAAGCTTAACTTATTCATTTGGCAAAAAAAGGATTCTAAAATTACAATAACAGAAACGGCTGGAGCTGTCTTAACCAAATTTTATGCAAATGTTGGTCACATGACTCATATATGAATTTGAGGTATTGGTGCACGAACTGCATCAACCTTTCCTGTTCAAGAGTCATCAGTCATCTGTACATATACCCATCCTTTCTCAGGAATAGCAGGAGCTAGGATCCCCAAAATTTATGCAAAAATCTGTTACATATGAAATGTTGTTAGATTGAGGGTTTTGTGGCACCACCTGTATTAACTTAAATTTCATGGAGAAAAAACCAAAATAACTTTGAAAAATTTCTGATATTTGATATCATTCAGCCAAATGGTTCAATATTTCACAGAAATGATCCCAAAGATAAGCTGTCTCAAGTTTGTTCAAATGGTTCAAATTTGATGAATTTAGGTCCAGTTACAGGAATCTGAACTTAGTCATTTGGCCAATTAAGCAACTGACATAACAATCACAGAATGGACAGGAGCTAGCATCACCAAGTTTTTGTGCAAATGTTGGTCACACGACTCTTATTTGAAATTGCAATTTTTGTGGTGCCACCAACATCAACCTGTTTTTTTTTTGGGGGGGGGGGGGGGGGGAGGGGGGGGGAATCATGATTTAAGCCTCTTTCAGTTTAAAAATTGTTTATTTGCAACAATTTCTTGCTCATCAATACAAACTAATCATGTCAACCAGCCATGGCCTGTTTTACTTTTTCCTCTTAGACTTTATATCCATTTGATATTATTTTAGAGTTTTACCTTCAAGGTCAACTTCAGCTGAGCACAGTGACCCATGGGTCCCTTGTTGCATAGTGTATGTCTCTGTGTATTTCTGGGGAGGGATTTTGATATATCATCCTTAAATTTGGCATATTTATACATCTTAGATAGCTTTGTCACATGCAAGACTTGTGGCACCACCTACAATTGTTTTGGGTTTCATACGTCTGTGCACATAGCTCAAGAGTGGTTTGAATTATTTGCCAGAAATTTTACATGTCCATACACCTCCGATTGCTTTCTTGTATACAAGACTGGTGGTGCCACCTACAATCATTTTGTGTTGTGTACATCTAGTATTTCAGGAGTGATGTTTGTGTAATTGGTGCATGTAGTTCAACTTAAAATGTTTAGTAATTGCATTGTACATGTGCATGTCACACATGTTCTTGAAAATTAATCAAATACTTTTCAAATAATGGTCAAGCATGTTTTCATGGAAGCATTATACCTGATGAATACCCCATTGCGCAGGTTCGCATTAGGCCTGTAGGCCTTGTTGTAGAATACATTTATGCCCTTTTCTCAGGAGTGATGTATCTACCTGAAAATTTGCAAAGCCATAGATCTTGAAATGGTTTATCTTGTGTATAAGACTTGTGGTGCCACCTACAATGTTTCATCTGGAATTTATCTTTAGATCTGTTTTTGGTGTAAATCACACTTATCTCTGGAGCCATTCAATGTAGCCTCCTAAAATGTTGCCTGTCCATCTGTTTTCGGTAGGTTTCTCTAATACAGGACTGCTGGCACCACCTACAATCACGTATGTGTAGAATACATTCAGGCATTTATCTAAGGAGTGATTTTATGTACCGGTTAAAATTTTGCATGTCCATCCATCTTGGATAGCTTTCTCATACACAAGACAAGTGGCATCACCTACAAGCATGTATTCTTAAACTATACATTTATGCATTTATTGTATCCCCAGACAAAGTAAGGGATACTATGGTTTTATACTATAAATCTTGTCTGCTTGATAACTCAAAAATATTTCAAGGATCTTTTCCAAACTTGACATGTGCTTAGATATGGGCAAGAGGACAAAGCCTATTAAAAATGGTGTCATGACCTTTTACTAGGAGAGTTACCTTGACTTTGAATAAGTCCATTTATGGTGAAAATCACACAATTTGTTTAAATATTTCAAGAAAGCTTTCATGGATTGATCCATTGATCAAGTTGATAAAAGATCTTGGATAGCGTTGTCACTTTGGAAACTGGTGGTGCCACATATTATCCTTTTCTTGTTTTCATGCCTTTTAATTCCCCCATCATGGCAACTTGACAGTACTATGAGCTTATAATTGAAAAACTAATGGACAGATTTCTTTCATATCATGCATATGCATGATAGATATGGGTTATGGGATGATGTATATTAAATTAGGGTCATTACCTATACCATGAGTGACCTTGACCTTGAAAATTCCCATTTTTTTTTAATTCCACCAAATCTTCTAAAGAAAGAAAGCATGGATTTTTCCAAAAATCAAGTCAACTGAAGATCTTGGATATCTTTGTCTTCTGTGGGAGACAGGTGGCACCACCTTTTAACCTTTCCTTGTTTTTATGGTTTTTAATACCCCCGTCATTGCCACTTGGCAGTACTGTGAACATTTTAGGTAAATAACTAATGGACAGATTTCTTCCATATTATGTACGTGCATTGATATGAGTTAAAGGGTGAAGTACATTTAAATTAGGGTCATGATCTTTACTATGAGAGTGGCCTTGTCTTTTAATATTTTCATATTTGGTGAAAACACACTAAATAAAGTCTTGAAGTGGATAGATGATTTTGATTATCATTATGAAATATATCAGGTAATAAGTTGTTGAAAGAGTTTGAAATCTGTGACCTACACCTTCACGGTCACATCTGCCGGTATATAGGATTTTTGTGAACCCTATAACTTTTGAAGTACCCTATCTTTTTTCTTCAAAATGTGACACACAGATTTTTTTCACCAAGATCTCCAACATGTTTAAAAGGTGATGACCTTGACCCTGCTTTTCAAGGTCAAATCTGCAGAAACATAGGATTTTGCCCTTCTTCAAATTTTATAATAAATTGTTTCCTACAAGTTGTTGGATGTGTCTCCTTGATTCTAGTGGCCTTGACCTTGTCAAGTTTTGATATATGCTTCAGAAGAAGGGGACCAATTATAGAGGGGGTATGCCTTAATTTTGTGGGGTTTCTATGGCATCTCTGAAGCCACAATTCTAGTCTCAGGAGTTATTTGACATATGGGCCTTAAATTTTGCATTTAAATAGATGGTATATTTATACCTGAAGGAAATATGTCCTCTCAACTATGACTGTGTTTTATTCTTTTGTAGCACCCGTGATAGTCAGCACACCAAGAGCTCACCCGAATCAGAGGGCATGTGAGTTATTTTATTTATATTTGAATTTGGGCAAAGCTAAAATATAGTCAGGCCAAAGAATTAGGTGCTTTTGGTAAGATGTTTGGTTCCTTGAGGCCAAAAGCTCATTAATAGGAAACAGTGAAACACTTCATAACAGGACTAAAATTACACCTCTTTTTGTGACAAATTTGATGTCAATTTTTTTTGGTCAATTTATACCGCATACAATACAGGCCTTTGTGGGAGGAACATTGCTATGAAACAGGCATGAGACATTCAAGAATAATAGTGTACAGGTATTTGGTTTTAACTCCACAGTATGGGAAGTGTATGCGTTTAGAAAAAAAAGTTCATCATGAAGAAACAGACTTTAATCTCTTTGCACAAACTGTCATGGATAGCACCCTTACACTGGTCCGCAGTCCCTTGTTTATTAAGTATTGTCTATATATTAGCCTTTTGCACCATCCAGGTTCTGCACAGATCCATGCACCATTTTCTGGCTACACTCCTCGTGCAGCATTTATACATAGACTGGCCCAGACTGGCCGAGACGATCCTTCATATGGCCCAGACCATCATTCATATAATCCAGACGATCATTCATATGGCCCAGACAGCCATTCATATGGCCCAGACAATCATTCATTTAGCCCAGACAGTCATTCATATAGCTCAGACAACCATTTGTGTGGCCCAGACAATCATAGATATGGCCTTGACAATCATTCTTATAGCCCAGACAACCATTCATATGGTCCTGACAACCACTCATATGACCCAGACAGTCATTCATGTGGCCCAGACAATCATTCATATGACCAAGACAATCATTCATATAGCCCAGACAGTCATTCATATGGCCAAGACAATCATTCTTATGGCCCAGACAATCATTCATGTAGCCCAGACAACCATTCATATGGCCCTGACAACCATTCATATAGCCCAGACAATCATTCATATGGCCCAGACAATCATTCGTATGACCCAGACAATCATTCATATAGCCCAGACAGTCATTCATATAGCCCAGACAATCATTGATATTGCCCAGACAATCATTCATATGGCCAAGACATTCATTCTTATGGCCAAGACAATCATTCTAGCCCAGACAATCATTCATATGACCCAGACAATCATTCATATTGCTCAGACTGTCATTCACATGGCCCAGACAGTCATCCATATGGCCCAGACAATCATTCATATGGCCCTGACAACCATTCATATAGCCCAGACAATCATTCATATGGCCTAGACAATCATTCGTATGACCCAGACAATCATTCATGTAGCCCAGACAGTCATTCATATGGCCAAGACAATCATTGATATTGCCCAGACAATCATTCATATGGCCAAGACATTCATTCTTATGGCCAAGACAATCAAGCTGGCCTAGACAATCATGCATATGACCCAGACAATCATTCATATTGCACAGACTATCATTCACATGGCCCAGACAGTCATCCATATGGTCCAGACAATCATTCATATGGCCCAGACAGTCATTCATATGGCCCAGACAGTCATTTATATGGCCCAGATAATCCATTTATTTGGCCTAGACTATCATTAATTTGGCCAAGACAGTCATTTATATGGCCAAAATGATCATTTTTATTGACCAGACAGTCATTCATATGGCCTAGATAATCATTCATATGGCCTAGGCAGTCATTTATATTGCCCAAATGATTATTCATATGGCCCAGACAACCATTCATATGGCCCTGACAACCATTCATATAGCCCAGACAATCATTCATATGGCCCAGACAATCTTTCATATGACCCAGACAATCATTCATATAGCCCAGACAGTCATTCATATGACCAAGACAATCATTGATATTGCCCAGACAATCATTCATATGGCCAAGACATTCATTCTTATGGCCAAGACAATCTGGCCCAGACAATCATTCATATGACCCATACAATCATTCATATTGCTCAGACTATCATTCACATGGCCAAGACAGTCATCCATATGGCCCAGACAATCATTCATATGGCCCAGACAGTCATTCATATGGCCCAGACAGTCATTTATATGGCCCAGATAATCCATTCATTTGGCTTAGACTATCATTCATATGACCCAGACAGTCATTTATATTGCCCAAATGATCATTAATATGGCCAAGACAATCATTCATTTGGCAAAGACAATCATTTATATGGCCCAAATGATCATTTTTGTGGCCCAGACAGTCATTCATATGGCCTAGATAATCATTCATATGGCCTAGACAGTCATTTATATTGCCCAAATGATTATTAATATTGCCCAGACAATCATTCAAAAGGCCCAGACAATCATTCGTATGGCTCACACTGTCATTATTATGGCTCAAATGATCATTCATATGGTCTAGGTGATCATTCATATGGCCCGGATGAACATTCTTATGGTCTAAATAACCATTCACATGGTCAAGTTGATCATTCACATGGTCCAAAGGATCATTCATATGGTCCAAATGATCCTAAATATGGTTGAAACAATCATTCATGTAGTCTAGATGATCTTTCATATGACCCAAATGACCCTAACAGGTAAATATGGTCCGAGATAATTGCTAGTTAACCTGTGAGCTTATGCGATGGCGCGGCGTCGTGCGTCATCTGTACCTTAACCATAGCTATCTCAAAAGCGGCTGAAGCTAGCATCACCAAATTTTTTGCATATAATTAGTCATCTGAAAAACTCTAACGGATTTTGTTTATTTTTTTTCTAACTACATTTTCTTAGATTTTATAGAGAATAAGCTAAAAAAGCTTTAAAAATCTTCTTCTCTGAAACTGTCCAGCCAAATTGTCCAATATTTCACAGAAATGATCCCTGGAACAATCTTTCTCAATTTTGTTAGAATGGTTCCAGTTAGGAGATTTTTGGCCGAGTTACAGGAGGTTGAACTTTGTTAACTGTGCAAAAAAGCATATTAAAATTTAAATCTCAGAAACGGCTGGAGCTATCATCACGAAATTTTATGCCAATGTTGGTCACATAGGTCATATCTGAAATTGAGGTATTGGTGGTGCCACCTGCATCGGCCTTTTTTGTACGGGGTCATCAGTGCCTGTATCACACTGAGCGCTACAAAAAACTTCTTCTCTGAAACCATTTTGCCAAAATGTTTTATATCACACAGAAATGATCCTAGAGTAGTGCTTTCTAAAATTTGTTCAAATGGTCTCTTTTCAGTGACTCTTGGCTAAGTTATGGGAAGCTGAATTTAGTCATATGCCATAACAGCCCATTTTAGCTCAGTGGCTACAAAGATCTTCTTCTCAAAAACCACTGGGCAAAATTCTTAAATTTCACACATTAATTATCCTCAGATGTTGATAATTCAAGTTTGTTCAAATGGTTTTGGTTCAGTGCTTTTTGGCTGAGTTACAGGAAGCTGAACTTAGCCAGTTTGCTGTATCTTCCTATATGAGTTCTAAACCTGCGAAACATTTTTCGACTGATGCCACTGAAGCCAGTTTGTTAAATATTTTATAAGAATAATCCCTACAATAATTCTTATGTTAATTGTCATTAATGGTTCCACATGAATGATTTTTGGCTGAATTATGGAGATTGAATTGAGTCATTTTACCATATATGTTAGCTGTGTTATGCTGTTACATCTAGCCTGGCACAAGTCATCAGCATTTATTACATCATGCCACTAGACATTTAGATTTCAGGTTATCTTTGGTTAATATTGACTAGAAAATTTTTTAAAAATTTAGATTTATGATTTAAGTTATTCATCATACCAGGCAATGTTACAATCATGGATGTTCAGCTCTCTGTGGCTATATAAAGACAACTGTACGTGGATTATAAATTATTGGTATCCCCACTCAACTTAATTCAAGAATTTGCTGTCAATGAGATATATCTGTATTTTAATTTTGCATTCATTATGCATCCGTAATAATTTTACATATATTCCTGATTTCTTTTTTATAAAAAGTCAGCTGAAAAGCATTTTATATTGGGAAAATAAATTTCAAAGTTATTTCAAGTAGGGACCACTTTTGTGTACAGATGGCAGCACTTGGTTTACCATTGGCAGATTGCCAGTGCCTTTGATGTTGGCCAATACACAAGATGATGTCATCTCTATAAATAGTTTTGGCACAGTGCTAGGATTGGAAGAAGTGCAGTTAGGTGTAGGTCAAGAGTTCACTCAGTGCAGTAGCTGCATTCTATTTATAGCTTTGGAAGACTGCTCACTGCTTCATATTTGGCACCAAAGTTCAGCCTGAATCTATTTATAGCTTTGGCTCTCGGGGATCACTCGGGGGGCAACTGCCTTACTCACCTGAGCCTTGTCAGCCCTGTGCATCAAACTCTGGGGAAGTTTGATGTATTGGACTGATATTTTGACCTGTCTATGCATCTTTGATGGTATTCTTATTTACAAGACAGGTGGTGCCACCTATATTGAATTTTGCAGTGTATGCGCCTGCTTATTTCTACAGAGGAATTTGATACATCAGCCTAAAATTGGGCATGTTTATACATATCGGGTAGCTTTATAGTGTACAAGACTGGTGGCGCCACCTACAATAATTTTTGCACAGTGTATGTCCCTGCTTATTTCACAGGAGGGGTTTGACATATCAGTCTGTCATTGGGCATATTTATTTATCTCTTTGTTGTATATAAGACTGGTGGTGCCAGCTACAATCATTGTATCCGCCAAAACAGAGTTTTGCGGATACTATGTTTTCAGGCGGACACTGACGCTGCCACCATCGCCGCATAGGTTTCCGGAGAACTCCTCCATAACCACTGGGCAGAAGTTTTAGCGATCCTGTGAGCTTATGCGATGGTGCGGCGTCGTGCGTCGTCTGTACCTTAACCATAGCTATCTCAAAAACGGCTGAAGCTAGCATCACCAAATTTTTTGCATATAATTAGTCATCTGAAAAACTCTAACGGATTTTGTTTATTTTTTTTTCTAACTACATTTTCTTAGATTTTATAGAGAATAAGCTAAAAAAGCTTTAAAAATCTTCTTCTCTGAAACTGTCCAGCCAAATTGTCCAATATTTCACAGAAATGATCCCTGGAACAATCTTTCTCAATTTTGTTCGAATGGTTCCAGTTAGGAGTTTTTGGCCGAGTTAAAGGAGGTTTAACTTAGTCATCTGTCAAAAAAAGCAAATTTTATACCAATGTTGGTCACATATGTCATATCTGAAATTGAGGTATTGGTGGCGCCACCTACATTGATGTGTTTTTTACAAGCGAAAATGTAATTTTAAACTCTTCTAGCTGATACACTGATTTATGATGAAACTGTTAAGCTGATTGTTTTAAACTTTACAAGAATTATTCTATGGTAGGGTTCTGCCAGTTTTATAAGAATAGATTGGGTAAATACAGCTTTAAAAAAGCATTGTAGCCAATTGAAAAAGGTTTACTGTGTTTGGAAACAGATTTGAAAGCATGCTGAGTTTCAGCAGCCAAGTAAAGAGGTCACTCAGTACAAACAGGTGGGGTCCAAACATCACCATGGCAACTGACCTGGCTCTGGCAAGTGTCTAGACAATGTGTCTAGACGTCTAGACACAGCGTCTAGACGTTTAGACACAATGTCTAGATGCAGAATTCCCAGATAACTGGAACTATATCTTTCAACTGTTTGAAAAAACTTGGTTTGCATTTTAAGCGAATCGGGTTTATCATCTGGTCACATGTGAACTGCTGCGCCCTCATTTTTGGTTGACCTTTGACCTTTCCTTGCTGCCCAGCGTCCATTTGTGCGTCTGTTTCCACACATAAAAACATATCTAGTTTGACTTACCCACCTGAAATTTTGCAGGTTTATACATTCTTGACAGCTTTGTTGTTTTATGACAGGTGGCGCCACCTACATTCAAATTTATGCTGCAGACATCCTAGCTCATATCTCAGGAACCATTTGACCGATTTGGCAAAAATTTTGCATGTTTATAGATCTCACATAGCTCTTGATCATACGCAAAACTTGTGGCGCCACCTGCAATCATTTTTGCTAAGCATCTGTCTGTTTGTTTGCTGTGGGATAAAATCACTCATATCTCGGCAGTGGTTTGACATATCTGCCTAAAATTTTACAGGTTTATACATCTTGGATAGCTTTCTGGATTTTATGGCTGGTGGCGCCACCTACATTTATGTATATGCTGCAGACATTCAGGCTTATATCTCAGGACTGGTTTTACATATCCCCCTGAAATTTTGCATGTGTATAGATCTCACATAGCTCTTAATCATACACAAAATTGGTGGTGCCACCTGCCACCATTTTTGCACAGCATCCGTTTAGTGTTTAGTACTTGCATTGTTCATATACATGTTGCACATGTTCTTGAAAAGTAATGGTCCAGCATTGAAGCATTATACCTGGTGTAATCTCATTGCACAGGTTCGCATTAGGCCTGTAGGCCTTGTTCTTAAACATCTAGGACCTTGTTAATAAATTTCAAGTCAACTCTAGTTTTCCATGGAAGAGGTATTTGTCCCTAATATGCAAGGTACGGCTTAACTGCATTTAAAAAATAACTATATTTTTTACTTTTTTAATTTCAGATTTTAAAATATAATTTATATTAAGGACATATATGATTTTCCCTATCATATGCTTTGATCTGTATAAAGTGTATACTTGTTGACAGGAAGCGAGCGGCAGCAAAACGGTTAATAGAACGTTACTACTTCCAACTGACAAATGGCTGTGGCAGGGCAGACTGTACCAACCCATTCTGTGCCTCCTCATCAGAGTTCTCCTTCAAGAATATCTCGGCAAATGACGCATTTGTTAAAGCCCTGGAGCTGGTTCAGAAGAAAGTAGAGTTATGCGAGACAGAGAGTGAGGGCTCAAAAATCCGTAAAGCAGAATCAGAAGTCTCAGGGGAGGCAAGTAAAGATGGACATGATGCATCAGTAAAGGAGACAGTAACTGCTCCAGGCTCCGGCCAATCAGCATCATGCTCATCAGCATCCTCATCCACAGCTTCTAAAACAACATCAGCATCACCTGAGAAAAAGCCAGGTAAGTGTCATCAAGAGGTGCTATCCCTTGTTAAAAGGTCATTCTGGACTTGTAGTGAGAATAAAACATACCTATCAGAGATGTCTTATTCTATTTAACTCTGATAGAAAACCATGTATCTGACATATTTGCTGTGAGTTTGCAACTTGTATGCTAAAACAGGAACCGGGTGTATGACAGGATTATCAGCATTTAACGTAAACTTGGCCATTTTGAAAGGCCATTTTGTCATTTTCAAACCAGATTAGTATTGTGCCTGCAAAAACAACAATAAGCCATGTAGGACAAAACGGGCATTTTAGACAATGCATTTCTTGGTAGTTTTACAAATTTTATACCATTAGGACAGGTAGATATGATGTCCACATGGATCTTTCTCTTGTCGTGAGTGCAGAACATTTGGTTATTTTCGTGTCCCAGGTGCAACACACTCGTTGGAGGCTCTTTAAGTAAATTATCCCAAGAGCTTATATTTTATAACAAACAAGATATAAGAAATTTTAGCTGAATCTTCATCAGTGGATCTTATTGAACACTGTCCTTGTCTTTTTTATACCTTTAAATTAAGTGACAGTATTAATTTTTGTTGTTCTAATTGTATCCCCAGACAAAGTCGGGGTACTATGGTTTAAGCATGCATGGTCAAGCCACCGCAGAGATTTCATTTGGATGCAATAATATTTCACGAATCTTTACCAAACTTGACATGTGCATAGATATGGGTGAAAGGACGAAGCCTATTTAAAATGGGGTCATTACCTTAACCAGGAGAGTGACTTTGACCTTAAATAGGTCCATTTTGGGAGAAAACACACAAATTCTGAAATATCTCAAGAAATCTTGCATGGATTGATCCAAAAATCAACTTGACCAAAGATCTTGAATAGTGTTGTCATGTACCGGAAACTGGTGGCACCACCTAGTATCCTTTTCTTGTTTTGGTGCTGTTTAATACCCCCATCATTGCCAATTAACAGTACTGTGAGCATTAAGTCAAAAACTAATGGCCAGATTTCTTTCATATTATGCATATACATAAACATGGGTTATGGGATCATGTTTATTTAAATTGGGGTTATGATCTTTCCTATGTGAGTGGCCTTGACCTTGAATATTGCCATATATGGTGAAATTCACACAAAATCATAAATATCTCAATAAGGGATGCATGGATTGGTAAAAAAATCCAATTAACAGAAGATATTGGATAGCTTTGTCTTTTGTGGTAGACAGGTTGGGCCACCTGCCTGTTACTTGTTTTGGCGCCTTTTAATACCCCTTCATTGCCACTTGACAGTACTGTGAGCATTATAAGTCTAAAACTTATGGACAGATTGGGCTGAAATTGTGCATGTCCATTGATCTTGGATACCTCCATCTTGTTTTCAAGACCGGTGGCTTGTCTGTAATCGTTATTATGTGGCGTTAATCTGTACGTTTGCCTTTGGTGAAATTGCCCATATATCCGGAGTGGTTCAAGGTATTGGTCTGAATTTGGCACGTCTATCCATCTTGGAAAGTTTTCACGTAAACTAGACGTAGAATAAATTAATGCACTTTTCTCAGGATGATTCGCCTTTTGGCCTGAAAATTTGCATATCTATTGATCTTGGACTCCTCCATCTTGTATTCAAGACTGGTGGCGCCTGCAATAGTTTTGCCTTGGCGTCCATCTGTACATGTGCTTTGGGTGAAAATTGCTTATATCTCCTGAGTGGTTCAAGGTATTGGTCTTAAATTTGAAATATATCCATCTTGAAAAATTTTCTCATAAACCAGACAGGTGGCACCACCTACCTTCCTGTTTTCATAAAATAAATTAATGCTCTTTTCTCAAGAGTGATTCACCGTATTGGCCCCCATATTTGGTAAAAAATATTGTTTCTCAAGTTGATAGATTGAAGAAACCATAGTCGCTTGCCAAATGTCAGTATATGCTGCTGAAGATAGGGTGCCTATTCTTGAAGGGGGGGGGGGGGGGGGGAGAGATTAATTGTCTGGGGATGCTATGGCACCTGCGGTGCCAAGAAATATCTAGTTTTTTGAGATTTTCATTTTTCATTGTTTCATGAGGATTTCATTTTCATGATCTTACTCTGTAACCTACACGTAGTACCTCCATTATCACATTGATTATTAATTAAGCATGCTAAATCGAAACAATTGATAAGGACCAACAACAAAAAGTTTAAATTTGTGTCTCCTATAGGCATTTAATTTAATATATAATGTCTAACTTCGATTTTCAGTTCACATAAAATAAATGTTATTATTAGTGGTTGGAATCTATTATAAAATCATATTTGATGATTGAAAGATATAAAAAACTGATGATCAATTTATATTAATCAGTTATTTTACATACCATCTATATTACTGTGAAATATGCTGTATAAAATTATACCAAAAATATTGACCAAGTTAATTCAGTGTAACTTGTGCATCATGCTGAAAGGTCAAGGGATAATGTCCCAGTTGTTGACACTTATATTTTGAACAAGGTTCAGCTTCAATGCTGTTTTGTGTCACATCTTTTTTATATCTCTGATAGAAAATTATATAAGGAATTTTATACAAGGATAATATGACATCTTTGGATAAGCATACATGACCGTTAGTGATGGATTTTGCAAAATGCATTTGATTTAATCCATTATAAAAGAAAACAACCAATCATCTGTATAATCGATTGATTGGCATACCAGTAGTTATTGTATCCCCAGACAAAGTCAGGGGATACTATGTTTTCATACTGGTCCCCCTGCCGCCGCCGCATATAAATCTTGTTGGAGCGATAACTCAAAAAATATGTCATGGATCTTTACCAAACTTGGTATATGTATAGATATGGGTGAGAGGACGATGCCTATTTGAAATGAGGTCATGACCTTGAATTGGAGAAATCTTGCATGGATTGATCCCAAAATCAAGTTGATGGAAGATTATGGATAGAGTTGTCATGTTCCAGAAACTGGTGGCGCCTTCTATTATTCTTTACTTGTAATCGTGCCGTTTAATACCCCCAAAATTTCTACTTGACTGTACTGTGAGCATTATAAGTCAAAAACTAATGGACAGATTTCTTTTATATTATGCATGTACATAGATATGGGTTATGGGATGATGTTTATTTAAATTGGGGTCATGACCTTTCCTATGAGAGTGGCCTTGACCTTGAATATTGCCATATATGGTGAAAATCACACAAAATCATTAATTTCTCAATAAGGGATGCATAGATTGGTCCAAAAATCAACTTGACCGAAGATCTTGGATGGTTATGTCATGTACCGGAAACAGGTGGCGCCATCTGTTATTCTTTTACTTGTTTTCGTGCCGTTTGATACCCCATCATTGCCACTTAACAGTACTGTGAGCATTCTAAGTCAAAAACTATTATAATGGACAGATTTCTTTCATATTATGCATATATATAGACATGGGTTAGGGGATTATGTATATTGAAATTGGGGTCATGACCTTTTCTATGAGAGTGGCCTTGACCTTTAATATTGCCATATATGGTGAAAATCACACAAAATCATTAATATCTCAAGGGGGGGGATTAATTGTCTGGGGATACTATGGCACCTGCGGTGCCAAGAAATATCTAGTTATTTATAATATCAGTATATTGTCTATAGACTTTAAATTTGTAGGCATGGTTTTTGTGGATAACATATAAAATGCCAAAACTGTTAGTTGTTTCGTGCCCAATCTTTCATATATCGCTGATAGAAAAATAATATTATATCAAGATAATAAGATATCTTTGAATGTGCATACATAATAGTTTGTGATTGGTTATGCAAACATGCATTAAATTGATTATAAAAAAAAATCAGTATAATCTATTAATTGGCATACCACTACGCACTAGCTATTATTTATAATATCAGTAATTTGTTTTTAGTCCTTTAAGCCTACAGGCATGTTTGTTTGTGGATAAAATACATAAAATTTCAATGAGTCTA
This sequence comes from Sipunculus nudus, assembly GCA_026874595.1. Lineage (NCBI taxonomy): Eukaryota > Metazoa > Annelida > Sipuncula > Golfingiida > Sipunculidae > Sipunculus > Sipunculus nudus. The sequence continues at coordinate 14,140,085 of CM049315.1, read as the reverse complement.
TATTATTAATGACCATTCACCTTTTTAGATGAGGTGCCTTGCTTGCAAAGGTTTCATTTTGCCATTAATTTCCCTTTCATGAATATCACAAATTTGAAACTTTGCACATAAAAAGCCAATCACAGTACCTCTCAGTATTAGATAATTAGGCTGATTTAAATTCTTGAGACTTGGGTCAAATTTTCTATGGCACTCACTGTCAACAGGGATCGCTGTATTTAATAGTTTAGGTATTTGACTGCATGTGTTTATTTATTTACATATTTGCATATCTATTTCAGAAATTGAAATACCATTTCACACAGAAGAAACAGTAGAAAGCATGTTGACAGTGTGCAAGGCAGAAGACAATTGGTCTGTCTTGATACGTTCAATTGGACAGGTTTTCAGCAGCACAGAATCACTAATCAAAAGCTTTAATAAAAAACCTAACAAGGAAGCTCTGCAGTCGAAAGAGGGAGAAAAAGATATCGACACACAGGAAACTGATGACGATAAGACAGAAGAAGATGGAGGTGATAATAGTATTACAATAAAGGACTCGGAAGCTGATGAAAAATTAGGTGAATCCATCTCACTAGATATAGATGCATTAAGGAGAGCTTATGCAAAACTATTTGCTCATCCAGAGCCCCCTTTCCAAGCGGCTTTAATCAATGCAGTACTAACTTTGTCTAGAAACATAGAGATGGAACTAAAGTATAATAAGCCTTTTGAGCAAAATCCAAATTATTTAAACATATTTTTAATTGTCATGGAAATTCCCATCTTGCACAGCCCTGAGTTTATAGATACAGCTTTTCCCCAGTTCTGCAAAGCTGTAGATGCTCTACCAATGGAAGCACAGGCTAGGTTAGCCAGGATATGGGCCACGTACCCAGCAAAAACTCTGAAAGACTACGTAGGTTCATTGCAGCAGTTAATTTCCGTAAAAGTGATCTCAACCCCTTGGGAGCGGCTTCCAGCGATCATTGTGCAGGACAACAGTGCGATCACGGGGGCCACAAAAGTTTTACGTATTCTTTATTATGCTAGTATTTTAGGTGGCAAGAGAGACTCAGCACAGCAGATTGCTGAAGAAAAGCTTGCAGATGCAGATCTTGAATCAAGTATGAATGAAATGTATCAAGGAGCCATAGGTCGTGACCCTAAAGAAAGGGAAAAACCCAGGGAAGACCCTCTGGCAAAAGCTCTAAATGTGAAACCTACAGACTGCTATGAGCCATTGGTGGAGTGGGAGGATTTCATAAATGAACCACTCAGTGACCTAGATCTAACTTTAATGGAAAAAGACTACTATCACTACCGTACTGATGATAAGGACAAGTTTTCGTTCCTTCATTACCCGTTTGTGTTGACGGCAGCAGCCAAGCATATGGGACTGTACTTTGACAACAAGATCAGAATGCTGAATGAGAGGAGGTCCACCCTGTATCAAAGTTTGATACATGGACGGCCAGGGATTCCTTACCTCAGACTCAAAGTGCGAAGAGACCATCTTATTGATGACGCGTTACTAGGGGTGAGTCACATGACCTATGCAATTATCATATACAGTATACTTATCTTGACCATCCAGACACAGGCAGAACAGTTGTGCTGAGCAGAATGGTCTTGTTCATGATAATGTCATTGGAAATGACAGCTCAGTGAACATGATGCTAAGGTGGTCATCTGCCAAAGTTTCAGTTTTGATCTAACATTAAAAATTTAAAAGATCAATTTCAGAAATTTGTGCTTGGATTTACTGAAATCGTTTTACTGATTGACTTTCGGCAGCATTATCATTTGCCCAATGTGAGTGTCATTTTATAATGCCCTAATTTTTATGCAGTTAAGAATATAATTCCTCTTCATGAATAGCAGTACTGGTAATGACACAGGTTCAGCCCAGGAGCAAATACTGTAGAGTGCTGTTTATCAGAACTTCTAAGGGGGAAATGTTTTGTTCCAATAAACAAAGCACCATCGGTGTTGTCACCCCTAAAGAAGTGTAAAGAACTTGCAGTAGAATAATCAATACATATTTACTGACATATCATCAGAGACAAATCAAAAGTTAACTTGAATTAGTATTGTTTTCATTCACGGTATCAAGGTTATATGTCCTTCATAGTAATCTTTCACGAATGAGTAGGATCAAAAGGAAGTACTGTAAATATTCTAATTATTCAATCCCTCTAATAACTTGACTACCAAAAACTTGATTTGCTGATGGCCTAATGCATATGCAAATGGGATCAGAAGTCACATACATTCCTCACGCAGCAGTTATAATACACTGCAGTTGTTCCAGGTCTCCTTGGTTTAACTGCTGCTTTGTATATGCAAGATACTCAGAGTTACACCACCAGGGCTCACATTCAGAGTTACACCACCAGGGTAAACATTCTAATCAGACAAATGAGAGCCTGAAATCACATTATGCATCCAACTCGAAGTTTGAAATCCGCAACACCCCGCTCTCATTGGTCTGATGCTTGGCCCTGTGCCAGCCCAGGTGTTGAGACTACAAAAAAATTGTTAAACAAAGAAGTGGTTGAAACGAAGGAGACCTGGAATGACTGCACGGTATAACCACCGTTAGAGGAGTGCAGAGTCAACACCAACATCTACCAATATTCTCTCCAATCAATACACATTAATCTCAGCTGAACTTCAGTGAAAATTTTAGATAAATTAATCTGAGGTTTCTTTTTTAATTTTCAGACAATTTTTAGCTCAGCTGACTATAAGTCATCTGAGCTATAGTGGTGGTCCATTGTCCGTCATCCGTCCGTCTGTCCGTCCGTCCGTCCGTCCGTAGATGTGGCACGTTTTGAAACCGTAAGACCTAGGAATCCAAAATTTGGCATAATGTTAGATGTCCCCAAGATCTCCTACCTAGCCGAAAACCGGGTCTTTGGGACTTCGTTCCTTTGAGAAATTAAGGAAAAACCTCAATTTTTTATTAGCTCAGCTGACTTTCAGTCATGCTGGGCTATAGCTATGGGTCTTTGTCCGTCGTCCTTCTGTCTGTCCGTCCGGCCAGCCGTCCGGCCGTTAGCAGGGCACAAATCGTAACCGTAGGGGCTAGGGCCATGAACCCTATGCAGTCTTAGAGATTATAAAAAGATCTCCTTGCAAACCTGAAATTAGGTCACTGCGACCTATATTCTCGAAGTTATGGTGTGTGTTTGCACCCCCCAGAAATAACTCTTTGAGACAAAATTTTCATCCCAAACCTTCCATCTTTCACATACAGCTCACCTACCAACAGGGGAAGAAGCATGATTTTTTTTAGGTCAAAAGGTCAAAGGTCAAGGTCACAGGAGCCTCTTCTTTGAAAAGCCTGTGGATGCATTTTAAGCCACCCTTTCATCCCAATTCTTTGATTTTTCACATATAGCTCACCTACTAAGTTGGAGAAGAATCCTATAGATTTTGAGGTCACAAGGTCAAAGGTCAGGGTCACAGGATCCACTTCTTAGAAAAGGTTGTGGACACATTTCAAGCTAGACTTTTCATTCCAAACCTTCCAGCACTGATATCGCTTCTCTGCCAACAGGGGAAAAGACCTGTTGATTTTGAGGTCAAAGGTCAAGTTCACAGCACCCACTTCTTGCGTGGAGTCATTTTCAGGCAAACTTTTCAATCTGTACCTTCCATCTGTCATATATGGCTTACCTACCAATAAGGGAAGAAGCCTATTGATGTTGAGGTCAAAAAGTCAAAGGTCAAGGTCACAATATTTAATTGTTCTAAATGCTTGTGAGCATATATCAAGTGTAACTGTTCAACCCAAACCTTCAGTCTTTCACATATGCCACATCTATGCATCACTCAGTTTGACTCAAACTTCATATTTATGGGTCTTTTTGCTTGAATAAATAACTTATTGGTTTTGGGGTCAGCTGGTCAGCAGGTTAAAGGTTGCAGGTCAAAGTTATTCACCCATTGGTTGCCAAGTAATTACACCAGATTTAAGTGGTTAGTAGTTACCCATCATTTAGAAAGAATGGATAGCTGAGTGGTAAAATGCTTGGCTCTCTCCGCTGGCGACCCGGGTTCGATCCCCGGCGTGGCTATGAGAGTGGGTTGTAGTTGCCCGTCCATGGCTGGTGGTTTTCTCCGGGTACTCCGGTTTCCTCCACCCCTGCAGACTACCCTACGCCATCACCGGAGCCATGGAGAGTGCCTCGATTAGTTATAATAACTATTTGTACAATCCATGTAAAATAAATAAGTTTATAAAATAAATAAGTTTATAATAATATAATAAAGAATCCAGTTGATATATGGGCAAAAGGCCAAGGTCATAGGTCAGGGATGTTCACAGTTACATATTTTATAGACCATCTCTATTTTTCTTGTATATATAACCATCCCACTCCAGCTGGTACATCTCCCTGTGTGGCTGTAATTGTGAGTGACACTGGTGACATATGACTCCCTTTTGTATCAGCCTATTAAGTGATAAGGCTCAGTGATAAGTACCTCGTTACTTCATAACAAAAACACTGTTGTCAGAATGCTTCAGCCAGGCATTAAGACTATGAGAGTATAGTATTAGGGTTTAGCTACTGATTTATAAGATGATGGGAACATTTTGCAGTTTATTTTATGGAATCCTAGCAATAAACTTAGTTTCCTAGATATCTGAATATTTTAATATATATCACCACATATAAAAGCAAGCGTTTGTTCTCATAATATGTGGATGTGTACCTTGATTTAGGATGGCTTTTTGTTTTATTTCAAGACTCTTAGTCATGCTTTCTGCATTTCTTTTCTTTCAGGTTTGGCAGTTTACCTACCCTGCTGTCCCCATTGAAAAGCAGAGTGATAATAAAAAATATTGGACTTACACTTTTTACAATTGCATATCTATAAATCTGATATGAGGGCCTGGACATGCCTTTTGAATTATTTTGGGCATTCATTACTGGATAATTTGCCCCAAGTTTGGTCTCTTATTGGAGAATGTGGGATATCAAATGTCATACTTGTCAGAAATCCATTATGTCTGCCAGTTAGCCACCTTAGAAATTCTTTCTTCAGTGCAGTTTCAGTAATTTTTCTTTAATGTTTGGTCCGATTTAGAGAATGTTTGTTGTCTGATTTCAGACTTGTCAGAAGTCCAATATGGCCACCAGGCAACCATCTTTTAATTCCTTTTGATCATATTATCTCAAGAACAGTTAAAGTGAATGCAGTTGGATGTATATTTATGTAATCTTGTAAAGTATTGGGTCAAATATTTCTGAATAAATATTACCATCATTTATAAAAGTGCAGTACAGTTGGCTTGTATTGAATAAAAATTCATACAGAAGCACCTGTTTCTCAATAATTCTTGCATGTATTTCCTTGATTTTTGCTATATATTTTGATCTTATATTTGCCCTTTGTGGTGTTCCTTTGAGACTGACAGGTTTCAAGCAAGCTGTTGGAATAGTTCCTGATAGCTTAACAATCATGCATTTTCCTCAGACCATCAATTCACTGTGTTTTAACCAAACATAGGTGATATATATTTCTGTTGTCATAGAAAATTTTCAACAAATTGGCAAATTGGTTCTTCAAAATTTGACTGGAAGTTGTGAATCTCAGTCCATGATGTCACAGGTCATGCTTGGCAGCTGAGCATCATGACCCATGGGTCACTTGTTAAAAACCTATTTTCACACTTCAGGACTGCCTAATATCAAAACCACTCATCTGTTTTTCCTCATATTTACCATAAATATTTCTCTATAAAGTTTCTATGTACATGCCAGAAATTATTATTTTTATAATTTAAAAAAGTTATGGGCCCAAACATAATGCATTTTGTAAAAAATCAGGAAAGATATTTGATCACTTAACACAAAATATGTTAAAGCTATGGACTTTTTTTCCAGTAATATAACTTTAATTATCCAAAATTAAATTGTATACAAAAAATTAGATCAAAATCTTTTAAATATTTTATAATATTAACAAAAAAAAAAATTGGTACCTTAAATATTGCCAAACTTTGACCATGGCACTTTTTTTCCTGTAAGTACTGTGGATTTAATTTTCACAGCGTGTTTATGTTAGCATTTTGTCTGTTAACACCAACAATTTGAAACCAGTTGATCAAAAACTGTAGATTTTATTCACGTTTTCAAGCACCATGTAACATATTGTTTACATCAAGCTAGTGTTATGCAGTTTGCAAGAGCTCAGCTCCCCAGCTTCAGCTCTCAGTTCCTAAAATTTGGCATACAATTAGATGTCTCCAAAATCCCCTACCAAGCCAAAAATTTGGTCACTAGGACTTAATACCTTCGAGATATTAATGAAAAACTTCATTTTTCCATTAAAAACCCATTGTTACAGTTCAAGACTGCCTAATATCAAAACCACTGGTCTGACTCTAATCATATATAATATATATATTTTTCTATACATTCTTTATGCACATGCCAGAAATGATGTCAGTATTGCATAATTGTTTTGAGTTATGGGCCCAAAAATAATGCACTTTGTAAAAAATCAAGAAATATATTTACTCCCTTAACAAGGGGATTGCTGAAGCTAGCGATTTTTTGTCAGGGATGTAACATTATTTAATCAAGATTCAATTGAATTCCGAAAATTATTTCTGAACTTTTCAAATTTTATAAGTTATTAGTATAAATATAAAATTAGTACCTTAAATTTTGCCCAACTTTGACCATGGCACGTTTTTTCCTGTGAGCACTGTTGATATAATTTTCATATCATGCACACATAAGGATTTCAGCTTTTTAGTTTTGAAAGCTGAAAGAAATTGGCCAAAAATTGTAGCTTTTATTAATGTTTTTATGAGACCATATCAGACCTTGGCTCTCTCAAGCCCCTCTTGAGTCACCTGTACGTTGACCTTGTTGAACTTTCAGCAAATTATGCATGCTTGAGGCAAGGCATTCACTGGGGCAGCCAGGCAGCTTATGGCCAGCCACAGTTGATCCAGGTGTCCAACCCAACTCATCCAGTAGTTTTAACCAACAACATAACAATACACAATAAATTAATAATTTTTTATTGATTTTAATAACAAATTAAAGAAAAATAGAAAAGGAATTTGTTAGTTTATAATAACAGGAAATTAGGGATTTTTTTAAAGATAAACTTTTACCTTGTGAGCGGGATATCTCTAAAAGGATTCACTGTTGGAATTTTATTTCATCAGTGAAGATGTATATCGATAAAATCTCAGTTAAGTTCGAAGATGGGTGACCTTGACCCATTTTTCTACATTTTAGAGCTGATAATAATAAAACACTCAGAAGCTTATATCTCAGGAACCATTGTGTGGATTTTCACAAAACTTACTTTGATCATTGGGACTGATGGTTTGTACGTGCTGCACAATTTTGGTGGCGTCACCTGCAATTTCTGATTTTTTAATGAAATTTTATCGGATTTTTAAATTTTGGCCTTTGTGCAGGATATCTCCTAAGGTATTCAACTAAGGAACTTCATTACTTCAGTGCTTTTGCATCATATTTACAAAATCTTGGTCAGGTTCAAAGATGGGTGGTCTTGACCTACTTTTCAAGGTCACAGAGCTTAGTATAGAAAAAAAACTTAGGGGGATATTTCTCAGGAAGCATTTGGTGGATTGTTATAAAACATGGTACATACCTCTCCAATTTAAATTTATAACTGATTACCACCTTTTGCTAATATTCTAGTTTCGCAATGCAATGCTTACAGATTCTGGCCCAATGTTTGGTCTGTGGGCGCATAATGACCACTTACAGGTCGGGTTCGTGTTTCGTCCCAGTTAACCTATTTTTGACCATATGACAGATCCTGAACATAGAAAATTTCATGAAAGACAGAAATTTTTATGAAAAATGCACATGTATGGACTTTTTTTCACAATGCCTGCATACTGGCCTGATTTTTGGTGTGTTCCCTGATAATGACCTGTTACAGATCGAGTTTGCATTTGGCCCTTCTTGACCTACTTTTGACCATACAACACCTCCTGAACTTAAAAATTTTTTACAAAATTTAACAAATGTTTCTAATTTGCCCCAGGTGGGGGCATTCGTGTCGTACCGAAACATCTAGTTTAATATAAATAAAAGCCGTAAAAACCAGGTACTTATGATCATTATTTAAATGTGTGAATTTTGTATTAGTGGTGGGAGTAGGTTCCTTTTTCATAATTGATCATCGGCTTGAGCAAACCAACTGATGATCGATTATTTATCGGTTCAGACAAATATATGCAATTATCAAAGAAATATGCAATTATCTGTGAAACTGCACCTACGTTTCTCCGGCAGGTATTCTCCTCTCGTGCACGAGTGCAACGATCCTTCCACGTATAAAGACTAATTTTAAGGATCAAAATTAACGATCGGCAACGAAAGAGCATCTAAGAATGTTAGGCCTATAAAGGGGCTGTTTTCCATGAAGGCAGATTTTACGGGACCAGGTGCGCTTGGGGCAGATCATACCCAAAAAAATTGTAGACTAGTCCAAAAAAATTCTAGTTGAAATCCAAACACTCGACCGGCTGGGTTAGCCCCAACAAAGACATTTTTAAGGACGTCCTAAACAGATGCACCTGGCATCGGTTGAATAGATTATTTCTAAGAGAATCTCGCAAAATTGGCATAGGCCTGGAGAATTTATGGAGTATTTGAACTCCTTCCCACCAATATTTTGCAATGTACATTTCGTTAGAAAACTCTCCGCTAATTCTGCAGCTCCCTGCAAGTTCACACATAAGTTTAATAAGTCCTACGTTCTTGCATCTACCGTGTCATACTCAGTTACATACAGAAGTTATTTGGGAACACAGACTCTTATATGAAGCGCGGAATGTGGTAAAAAATGGAAGAATAAATTTTGGCTATAATATAAAGGCATTCTGGAAAGAAAACAATCATTATCATGATGTAATCGATAGTTGCCTTTGGTAATCGAGCGCTTGAAAGTGGCAGCAAACCGACTGACTTTCGATAAAACTCGATGATCGGCCCACCACCATTTTGTATATTCTGGATTCTCAACATCATTGTTTGGTGAAAACTATATAAATACCAGACATGGTGCGAATACTTTGCAATTGTATTTAAATACGAATATGAATATGTACTCCATTATAAAATTTCTTGCATAAAGAATGGGAATTCAGGTTAAAATGAAAGTATATGAATACCAGTGCAAATACTTTCAAAATGTATTCATAAATGCATTCATGAATATATTCTTTAATATTATTTTAATAATCATTTCAGTTATATTTCATTTTAAAAAATCATATGATTCTCTAATTATTTTTAATAAAAATTATATTTGGGAAAATATTTGTAATTTTTTTTTAATAAATAGTTAAACTCTTATATTATATTTTCTGCTTATAAGTTATATGGCCAAGTCAAAATCTGCGTGACAATAGTACTCTATTTGTTAATAAAATAAATGAAATCAATCCTCTTCCCTGTCTGCAAAGGTACTATCAAAATCATACATAAGCTAAACAACAACAACTCATAATACAGCTTATATTTATTGCCACACAAAACCCGCATGTGCCTCATTTCTAAATCATATTTTTTTATAATATGTAACAGCTGAGCGCCGTGACCTATAGGTCCCTTGTTCAGATTAGAAGTGTTAGGATGAACATTACTCCACTATACTTAGTATTGAATCTTGACTTTTATACTGATGTGTCTTATGTGAACATTTTTCACTATGCCACAGATCAGCTGAGCCCTGTAACCCATACATAATAAAATTTAAAAGTGTATATATAGCTACCATTAACAAAATATTACAAGACTATTGTTTGATAATATGTTTAAATAAATTTATAACAATATTAATGTTTTGCATTGTACATATTTTTTATGATATACAATGTGGCTATTGTTTGTTTGTTTGAGATATTTTATTGAATATGCACATTTCTTATGGTACAGACATCAATGGGATTAAGTGCAAGCTACTTAAAGCTTATCTTGACTCTCTCCCTAATATTTCTAGTATAAAATATAAAATATAAAATATAAAACGATGGCAGTATTCAGTGTTATGGTAGTGGTTGTGTTTGGTAGTGGATGTTTGGTAAGTGGAAGTGTTATAGTTGTATGTCTGTGTTTTGGAGGTGTTGTGGGAGATTTTTATGTTTTGAACCGGTTTGTGTTTTCTATGTATGAACATACAGATGTTAAGATTTCTTCATTTCTGGTGTTTTTTGCATATGCGCTACCATAGAGGAGTTCTTCTACAGATATATCTTGGGGGAGATATTTATTTCTAGAATTGACATGGAGTTTGCATTGCAGCAGATAATGTTCAGCATTTTCTGTTTCGTATCCACATTGACATTTTGGGTCGTTGGATAGGTGTCTTCTATATAGATCGTAGTTTAAGTCACTGCTTTGTGTTCGCAGTCGGGTATGAATTATCTGGGCCTTTCTTGTACCTGAATTGAAGTATTTTGGTGGTTTGTTTCTTGCAATTTCCCTGGATATATTATATTTAAGTGATTTGCTGGTTTGACAGTGTTTAAGTCTTTCATCTAATTTATTCCATAATCTTATAGATTTTGGTAAGAATGAATTATAGTAGATCTCTGTTCTACAGAAAATGTCTTGTATATTGAGTCGATCACTAGATCTTGTATTAAAGGTGGTGTTTCTGTGTGGCCGTAATAGTAAGTACAGGTACTGGGGGGATTCTAGCTTTATCATTTTGTGCAGCTGGATGGCTATTGTTAAACATTTTGAATTGAAAATATCACTTTTAAAGAATGTTAGTTATACATGTATCAGCCCAACTATTTATATTTTCACTTATATGAAGTTTATAACTTAAAATATTGTCATAATGTAACCTTTTATGTTGTCAGTTGGAAATGGCAGCAATGGAGAACCCTCAGGACCTCAAAAAGCAGCTGTACGTGGAGTTTGATGGAGAAGAGGGTGTAGACGAAGGCGGGGTATCCAAAGAGTTCTTTCAACTTATTGTGGAAGAGTTGTTTAACCCAGATATAGGTGAGAGGCTGTTAACATGACACAGGCTACCTTGGGTACTGCAGATATTTAGGAATTGTTCAACCAGACCTCTGATAAAAAATGTTACAATTTAAGCTGTTATTATTTTGTCTACCTTTTGCTGGGTTATTACATTTTGAAAAATAATTCATTATTCAAATATTAATTCTGATTTTGATTTGCAAAGATGCATCTGGATTCTAAAGTTTCAGTGAAACCAAATATGTTCTCTATGTAACCCTTTTAATTGTCAATAAAATGTTTTATTTATTAGAGCCCCACTTGACAAGCGGTGCCCTATAGTGATCACCGTGTCAGTCCGTCCATCCGTCCTTCCCTCCTTCCGTCAGTGACATTTTCTTTCGCACGCGATAACTCGACAACAACTTACTGCAGCTTTCCCATATTCATAGGGATGATTGGTACCTATGAGGGCTCCAGACCTGTCGAATTACAGACTTGGCAGAATTCAAATATGGCCACCACAGCCCGATCGCTGATTTTCTTTTGCACGCATTAACTCAACAACAACAAACTGCAGTTTTCCAAAATTCACAGGGATGGTTGGTACCTATAATGGCTCCAGACCTATTGAATTACAGACCTGTCGGAATTCAAATATGGCCGCCACAGCCCGATCATTGATTTTCTTTTATGTGCGATAATTCAACAACAACATACTGCAGCTTTCCCAAATTCACAGGGATGATTGGCACCTATGAGGGCTCAATACCTATCAAATTACAGACTTGTCGGAATTCAAATATGGCCGCCATAGCCCAATCACTGATTTTCTTTTGCAAGGAATATTTAAAAAACAACATACTGCAGCTTTCCCAAATTCACAGGGATGATTGGTACCTATTAGGGCTCCAGACCTATTGAATAACAGACAATCTGAATTCCAGTATGGCCTCCACTGCCTGATCGCTGATTTTCTTTCACGCGCGATAACTCAACAACAACATACTGCAGCTTTCCCAAATTCACAGGGATGATTGGCACCTATGAGGGCTCAAGACCTATCAAATTACAGACTTGTCGGAATTCAAATATGGCCACCATAGCCCAATCACTGATTTTCTTTTGCACGCAATATTTAAAAAACAACATACTGCAGCTTTCCCAAATTCACAGGGATGATTGGTACCTATTAGGGCTCCAGACCTATTGAATAACAGACAATCTGAATTCCAGTATGGCCTCCACTGCCTGATCGCTGCTTTTCTTTCACGCTCGATAACTCAACAACAACATACTGCAGCTTTCCAAAATTCACAGGGTGGTTGGTACCTATGAGGGGTCAAGACCTATTGAATAACAGACCTGTCTGAATCCTAATATGGCCGCCACAGCCAGATCGCTGATTTTCTTTCATGCGCAATAATTCACCAACAACCTACTGCAGCTTTCCCAAATTCACAGGGATGATTGGTACCTATGAGGGCTCCAGACCTATTGAATAACAGACCTGTCTGAATTCCAATGTGGTCTCCACAGCCCAATCGCTGATTTTCTTTCATGCGCGATAACTCAACAACAACATACTGCAGCTTTACCTCCGTTAAGCGACCGCCTGGTGTAGCGGTAGTGGCACCTGGCTTCCTAAGTTAAGACTAAAATGACCGTGCCATTGACTGTCTCTTGAATGTGCAGGTGGCAATGGTGACCTACTTTCCCTGCCGTGAATTGGACATCAATTCACAATACCCCTCCAGGTATCAATGGCCCAGCGCCCGCGTGCTTTTAATCTTTCTCTTAAAATGAAAGTTCGCGAATATTGAGATGGAACATAAACAATTCTTTAATTCTGATGTCTGTGTACAACCACCTTTTTTAGCACAGCCTATCTTTGGACACATCGTATATGTTTAACGATTGTCTAAAACATCTTTACAGTAAAGGATCACGTGCTCTAGGGGAAATCCCTCATTAAGGCTTTAAACTCCAATAACGCCCGTTGTATTTCTGACACCGCGGTCCCATTCACAACGCTGCGGTCGTTGACCGGAGTTCATAACTAGTCTTAGCGATGTGTAAATAACATTTGCGCGGATTTAAAAAAGTGAGGGATGAAAGTAAGTTTGTTTCTTTGCTTTAGTGATCAGCTGTCAAGTAATTATCCATTGCTTTATCACACACATTTTCACCTGGCAACATGTCAGTTCGCGACAATGACAAACTGACGACCTGCTTCGATAACATCAATAGAATATTCATCATTAAGTCAATAGGACTCAATGCTAACTACCATAGGCCAATATAGAGAGACTGTTTGATAACGTGGGCAGTCACCTGTAATCTAATTATCCATCCCTGTATACCTGCGTTGAAGTTTATTGAGATTTTAACGGGGTCAACAAAGTGACTTAGTGTGTACTTATGGTACATCGTTAATTAGCGGTTTGTGTTTGTGCAATATGACAAACAGGCTATTCAAAGGCTTGTTTAATAAAGTTATAAAAGGACCTGCTTTCTTTTATAATTATAAATAAGATTCCCTTTGTTATTTGTTAAGAAGAGCAAGATTGATTCATTATTTTAAGTAAATATTGTTGTTAACTTGTAAACATTGTTGTGAATATCTTGATTATATATATATATATATATATATATATATATATATATATATATATATATATATATATATATATATATCCAGTATGTATTTGTATAATAAATAAATGTTTATGTAGACATATATGCCTTTGTTCGCCTATTGCTGACACTAAAGACCACCTAAGACTTAAGACAACCTGTGACTTAAGACCGCCTTTGGTGTGGCACATCAGGTTGTCTTAACTCTCAGGTTTTACTGTATCTTCTTTAATCCAGTATGATTTTTTCCCTTATGCATATTGATAAAAACCTGTTTCTGTTTGTGATATTTTCAAATTTAACTTAATATTTCACCCATATGTAAACTAGTCCAGCACTAGAAGAAATGTGGGGCCCTCTGAGGACCATTGTCCGACCACATCTAGTTGATACTATAGTATGGTTACCACTAAGCATATATATTATATTTTGTTCCAGGTATGTTCACTTATAATGAAGAGACCAGACAATTCTGGTTCAACCCCACCTCTTTTGAGAATGATGGTCAGTTTACTTTAATTGGTATTGTACTTGGACTGGCCATCTACAACAATGTGATCCTGGACGTCCACTTTCCTATGGTTGTCTACAAGAAGCTTCTGGGCAAAAAGGGCAGTTTCCATGACCTGGCAGCATCGCATCCTGTGAGTATTGTCTGCACACTTTTGTCGCATGGGGGCGACATGTCGTCTTCATTCCCATCATCTCTCCTTATCATTTTTAGCTCAGCTGACTATAAGTCATCTGAGCTATAGTCGTGGTCCATTGTCCGTCGTCCGTCCGTCCGTAGATGTGGCACGTTTTGAAACCGTAAGACCTAGGAATCCAAAATTCGGCATAATGTTAGATGTCCCCAAGATCTCCTACCAAGCCGAAAACTGGGTCTTTGCAACTACGTTCCTTTGAGAAATTAAGGAAAAACCTCAATTTTTTATTAAAAACCTATTTTTACACTTCAGGACTGCCTAATATCAAAACCACTCATCTGTTTTTCCTCATATTTACCATAAATATTCCTCTATATTGTTTCTATGCACATGCCAGAAATTATGTCTGTATTATTTAATTTAAAAAAGTTATGGGCCCAAACATAATGCATTTTGTAAAAAATCAGGAAAGATATTTGATCACTTTACACAAAAAATGTTAAAGCTATCAACCTTTTTTCCAGTAATATAACTTTAATTAATCAAAATTAAATTGTATACCCAAAATTAGATCAAAATCTGTTATATTTTTTTTAAATATTGGCAAAAATATAAAATTGGTACCTTAAATTTTGCCCAACTTTGACCATGGCACGTTTTTTTCCTGTAAGTACTGTGGATTTAATTTTCACAGCATGTTTTTGTTAGCATTTCAACTGTTAACACCAAAAATTTGAAACCAGTTGATCAAAAACTGTAGATTTTAATAAGTTTTCAAGCACCATGTAACATATTGTTTACATCAAGCTAGTGTTATGCAGTTTGCAAGAGCTCAGCTCCCCAGCTTCAGCTCTTAGTTCCTTAAATTCGGCATACAGTTAGATGTCTCCAAAATCCCCTACCATGCCAAGAATTTGGTCACTAGGACTTAATTCCTTCGATATATTAATGAAAAACTTCATTTTTCCATTAAAAACCCATTGTTACATCGTAAGACAGCCTAATATCACAACCACTGATCTGACTTTGATCATATATAATATACATATTTTTCTATACATTTGCTATGCACATGCCAGTAATGATGTCAGTATTGCGTAATTGTTTAAGTTATGGGCCCAAACATAATGCACTTTTAAAAAAAAAGGGGAAATATATTTACTCTTTAACAAGAGGATTGCTGAAGCTAGAGATTTTTTGTCAGGGATGTAACATTATTTAATCAAGATTCAATTGAATACCAAAAATTAGTTCTGAATTTTTCAAATTTTATAAGTTATTAGTATAAATATAAAATTAGTACCTTAAATTTTGCCCAACTGTGACCATGGCACGTTTGTGTCCTGTGAGCACTGTTGATATAATTTTCATATCATGCACACATTAGGATTTCAGCTTTTTAGTTTAGAAAGCTGAAAGAAATTGGCCAAAAATTGTAGCTTTTATTAATGTTTTTTATGAGACCCTGTCAGACTTTGGCTCTCTCCAGCCCCTCTTGAGTCACCTGTATGTTGACCTTGTTGACCTTTCATCAAATTATGCACGCTTGAGGCGAGGCATACAGGAATCCAGGCAGCTAGCCACAGTTGATCAAGGTGTCCAACCCAACTCATCTAGTAGTTTTAACCAACAACATAACAATAAACAATAAATTAATAAATTTTTATTGGTTTTTAATAACAAATTAAAGAAAAATAGAAAAGGAATTTGTTAGTTTATAATAACTGGAAATTAACTTGCAGTTACTGATGATATAAGAATCTTGTATCGATGGGTAGAATGTCACATATTCCAAATAACACCATGCAGTCACCTATGGCATTTTTCAGTTCAATTTTAATGATAAAGAAGTAAATCATATTATTCATTACTAATCATTAGGGATCATATGAAGGAAATTAATGATAGACAAAGATGCAGTTGATAATATTAATCTAGATTCCTACTGTTTCTAGTGTGTACATTGATGTGAAATTAGTCCAAAATGAATTTTTTACAGTTATTTTTTAATATAAATAAAAGCCATAAAACCAGGTACTTATGATCATTATTTAAATGTGTGAATTTTGTATATTCTGGATTCTCAGCATCATTGGTTGGTGAAACTGAATAAATACCAGACATGGTGTGAATACTTTGTAATTGTATTTAAATACGAATATGATTATGTACTCCATTATATGTTTCTTGCATAAAGAATAGGAATTCAGGTAAAAATGAAAGTATATGAATACTCGTGCAAATACTTTCAAAATGTATTCATGAATGCATTCATGAATATATTCTTTAATATTATTTTAATAATCATATCAGTTATATTTCATTTAAAAAAATCATATGATTCTCTTATTATTTTTTATAAAAATTATATTTGGGACAATATTTGTAATTTTTTTTAATAAATAGTTAAACTCTTATATTATATGTTCTGCTTATAAGTTATATGGCCAAGTCAAAATCTGTGTGACAATAGTACTCCATTTGTTAATAAAATAAATGAAATCAATCCTCTTCCCTGTCTCCAAAGGTACTATCAAAATCATACATAACTAAACAACAACTCATAATACAGCTTATATTTATTACCACACAAAACCAGCATGTGCCTCATTTCTAAATAATATTTTTTTATCATATATAACAGCTGAGCGTCGTGACCCATAGGTCCCTTGTTTAAAAGCTTCAACTTGTGCAGAGCTGCATTTTTAGCTCAGCTGACTATAAGTCATCTGAGCTATAGTCGTGGTCCATTGTCCGTCGTCCGTCCGTCTGTCCGTCCGTCCGTCCGTCCGTCCGTAGATGTGGCACGTTTTGAAACCGTAAGACCTAGGAATCCAAAATTTGGCATAATGTTAGATGTCCCCAAGATCTCCTACCAAGCCGAAAACTGGGTCTTTGCAACTTCGTTCCTTTGAGAAATTAAGGAAAAACCTCAATTTTTTATTAAAAACCTATTTTCACACTTCAGGACTGCCTAATATCAAAACCAGTCATCTGTTTTTCCTCATATTTACCATAAATATTCCTCTATATAGTTCCTATGTACGTGCCAGAAATTATGTCTGTATTATTTAATTTAAAAAAGTTATGGGCCCAAACATAATGCATTTTGTAAAAAATCAGGAAAGATATTTGATCACTTAACACAAAAAATGTTAAAGCTATCGACCTTTTTTCCAGTAATATAACTTTAATTAATCAAAATTAAATTGTATACCCAAAATTAGATGAAAATCTTTTAAATTTTCTAAAATATTAATAAAAATAAAAAATTGGTACCTTAAATTTTGCCCAACTTTGACCATGGCACGTTTTTTTCCTGTAAGTACTGTGGATTTAATTTTCACAGCATGTTTTTGTTAGCATTTCAACTGTTAACACCAAAAATTTGAAACCAGTTGATCAAACACTGTAGATTTTAATAAGTTTTCAAGCACCATGTAACATATAGTTTACATCAAGCTAGTGTTATGCAGTTTGCAAGAGCTCAGCTCCCCAGCTTCAGCTCTTAGTTCCTTAAATTCGGCATACAGTTAGATGTCTCCAAAATCCCCTACCATGCCAAGAATTTGGTCACTAGGACTTAATACCTTCGAGATATTAATGAAAAACTTCATTTTTCCATTAAAAACCCATTGTTACATCGTAAGACAGCCTAATATCACAACCACTGATCTGACTTTAATC
Organism: Sipunculus nudus; assembly: GCA_026874595.1. Taxonomy (NCBI): domain Eukaryota; kingdom Metazoa; phylum Annelida; class Sipuncula; order Golfingiida; family Sipunculidae; genus Sipunculus; species Sipunculus nudus. The sequence continues at coordinate 14,122,141 of CM049315.1, read as the reverse complement.
ATAAATAATATACATATTTTTCATTCTCTATGCACATGCCAGAATGATGTCAGTATTGCGTAATTGTTTTAAGTTATGGGCCCAAACATAATGCACTTTGTAAAAAATCAAGAAATATATTTACACCCTTAACAAGGGGATTGCTGAAGCTAGAGATTTTTTTGTCAGGGATGTAACATTATTTAATTAAGATTCAATTGAATACCCAAAATTAGTTCTGAATTTTTCAAATTTTATAAGTTATTAGTATAAATATAAAATTAGTACCTTAAATTTTGCCCAACTGTGACCATGGCACGTTTGTGTCCTGTGAGCACTGTTGATATAATTTTCATATCATGCACACATTAGGATTTCAGCTTTTTAGTTTAGAAAGCTGAAAGAAATTGGCCAAAAATTGTAGCTTTTATTAATGTTTTTTATGAGACCCTGTCAGACTTTGGCTCTCTCCAGCCCCTCTTGAGTCACCTGTATGTTGACCTTGTTGACCTTTCATCAAATTATGCACGCTTGAGGTGAGGCATACAGTAATCCAGGCAGCTTTTGGCCAGCCACAGTTGATCCAGGTGTCCAACCCAACTCATCTAGAAGTTTTAACCAACAACATAACAATAAACAATAAATTAATAAATTTTTATTGGTTTTTAATAACAAATTAAAGAAAAATAGAAAAGGAATTTGTTAGTTTATAATAACAGGAAATTAACTTGCAGTTACTGATGATATAAGAATCTTGTATCGATGGGTAGAATGTCACATATTCCAAATAACACCATGCAGTCACCTAAGGCATTTTTCAGTTCAATTTTAATGATAAAGAAGTAAATCATATTATTCATTACTAATCATTAGGGATCATATGAAGGAAATTAATGATAGACAAAGATGCAGTTGATAATATTAATCTAGATTCCTACTGTGTCTAGTGTGTACATTGATGTGAAATTAGTCCAAAATGAATTTTTTACAGTTATTTTTTAATATAAATAAAAGCCATAAAACCAGGTACTTATGATCATTATTTAAATGTGTGAATTTTGTATATTCTGGATTCTCAGCATCATTGGTTGGTGAAACTGAATAAATACCAGACATGGTGCGAATACTTTGTAATTGTATTTAAATACGAATATGATTATGTACTCCATTATAAAATTTCTTGCATAAAGAATGGGAATTCAGGTAAAAATGAAAGTATATGAATACTCGTGCAGATACTTTCAAAATGTATTCATGAATGCATTCATGAATATATTCTTTAATATTATTTTAATAATCATATCAGTTATATTTCATTTTAAAAAATCATATGATTCTCTTATTATTTTTTATAAAAATTATATTTGGGACAATATTTGTAATTTTTTTTAATAAATAGTTAAACTCTTATATTATATGTTCTGCTTATAAGTTATATGACCAAGTCAAAATCTGTGTGACAATAGTACTCCATTTGTTTATAAAATAAATGAAATCAATCCTCTTCCCTGTCTCCAAAGGTACTATCAAAATCATACATAAGCTAAACAACAACAACTCATAATACAGCTTATATTTATTACCACACAAAACCAGCATGTGCCTCATTTCTAAATAATATTTTTTTATCATATATAACAGCTGAGCGTCGTGACCCATAGGTCCCTTGTTTTTTCCTGAAATTCAAAACAGATATATTTCTACAAAGATCTTGGATGATTTCAAAAACTGGTAACCTGGAGCTCAGTGTTTTTGTCAAATAAGATGAAATATAAAATTTGTGTAAACATAATAAGTTTTGAAATATTGAATATTTTTTTCCTCAAATTTGATAAACATCTTATTACAACAATGTTCTCTGAGGAGTTTAAAAACTAGTCATCTTGACTTCCATATGCACAGTCAAATCTATGGAAATTTAGGATTTTTAGCTCAGCTGACTATAAGTCATCTGAGCTATAGTCATGGTCCATTGTCCGTCGTCCGTCCGTCCGTCCGTCTGTCTGTCCGTCTGGATGTCCATCCGTAAGACTGGCACGTTTCGACACCGTTGGACCTACGAATCTGAATTTCGGCATACAGTTAGATGTCCCCATAATCTCCTACCATACCAAAAATTGGGTCAATAGGACTTCGTTCCTTTGAGATATTAAGAAAAAACCTCAATTTTTTATTAGAAATCTATTTTCACACTTCAGGACTGCCTAATATCAAAACCACTCATCTGGTTTTCTTCATATTTACCATAAATATTCCTCTATATAGTTCCTATGTACATGCCAGATATTAAGTCAGTATTATATAATTTAAAAAAGTTATGGGCCCAAACATAATGGACTTTGTAAAAAAATCAGAAGATATTTGGTCACTTAAGACCAAAAGTGTTAAAGGTAGGGACTTTTTTCCAGTAATACAACTTTAATTAATCAAAATTTAATTGTATACCAAAAATTAGATCAAAATTTGTTAAATTTTTTTAAATATTGGCAAAAATATAAAATTGGTAGCTTAAATTTTGCCCAACTTTGGCCATGGCACATTTTTTTCCTGTAAGTACTGTGGATTTAATTTTCACACCATGTATACATAAGGATTTAATCTGTTAAAATCTGAAATTTGAAAATAAAAGCTGCAAAATTAGGCTAGTTATTGAATTTTTTTGGAGGCTCTTGTTGTATTCCCTTACATTGTCAAGCAGTCCACTTTGATGACTGTAGGTCATTCAGTGCACATCTCTATGCTCCCCAGGCTGTTGACATAATTTTAGATGTCCCCAAAATCTCCTACCATACTGAAAATTGGGTCATTAGGACTTTGTTCCTTCAAGATATTAAGGAAAAAAAACTCTGTTTTCCATAAAAAAAGCCATTGTTACACTTCAAGGCTGCCTAATATCAAAACCACTGATCTGTTTTTGATCGTATTTAGTATTCACATTCTTTTATACATTTTCTATGAACATACCAAAAATTAGGTCAGTATTGGGTATTATTTTGAAGTTACGGGCCAAAAAATAATGCAATTTTTTTAAAAATCAGGAAATATATTTACTCACCTAACATGAGAATTGCTGAACCTAGAGACTTTTTTCCAGGAATATAATTTTATTTAATCAAGATTCAATTGTTTACCCAAAATTAGATCTGAATTTTGCAAATTTTTCAAGTTATTAGCATAAATAAAAAATCAGTACCTTAAATTTTGTCCAACTTTGGCACTGTTGATTTAATTTTCCCAGCATATATGCATAAGGATTTAATCTTTTAAAATCTGAACTTTCAAAAGAAATTGATTGGAATGAATAGCTTTTATTCATGTTTTCATACACATTGTCAAGTGTTGTTTACATCTAGCCCGCCTAGTAGTACAGCCTTCACTTGCATTATGTAACCCACCCCAGGCAGCTTACCTTGGCCAAGCTTGGCCACTACTAGCAGGCTTCCCCTCTGCCCTGCACTCATCCCCCCCCCCCAGCTGGTGCATAAACTAGATGAATGTTATAATTTTTCTGTATTTTTTTTTATTCTTGGACATGCTACATTTTAAATTTTGTATTGAACCACCAGGGTTACAATGATTAAAGTGTACATTTAATTGTGTCCACAAAGTGGTGTATTGCTGTGAAAGTGTGGATGTTCATGAGATAAGTAATTCCTTACTTCAGAAGAGTAAAAACTTCACCAGGTGTGAAATTGACTATTAATTCCAGTAATTAATTAAATCTGGGATAGTAATTAGCACAATGATATTGTTTGTCCCTCATTCAACCAACAGTGTGTATACTTTATTTGAAAAGATGTTTTATTTTTTCAAATTTACTTTTATTTTATTTTGGTGAATAAAATTAAGCATGTCCTGAAAACTCCAATGTGCAAAACTTTTTAATAGTGATTCAAGGAATATTCTTGAAGATGCCATGTTGTGGCATTATTTTCTTTTAAATTCAGTTTAAACATTTATGATTTAAAAATAATAAAATATATGTGTTTGCATAATATGACCCAATGTTTTTTACTCTGTATATATAATGATTGCAACTTTTGCAACAATTCTAATATTTTAACTTACATTTTCAGGTTTTTTAATTAAAAATTTATAAACCTGTAAATAAAAAAATGATTCAGATAAAAACTTCTCAATGGAAAAAGTGGATCTGCTTAAAAAAAATAGGATTAAATATAAACTTAAATGCATTATTCTCTTGAAAGTGAAAAAAAGGTATTAGTCCATTCTGTCCACTTGCCTGTCCATCTGTAAATTTTCGTATGCAACACAGTATCTCAAAACTTTTACTGTTTTTCTTCATGACAGTCTTGTCAGAGTATTAGTTTGCAATCATTTATTTAGAACTTTACTATAACCAAGTAGGAGGGCCCCTTTCCTCTTAGCTTTTCATATTCTTATATAAATGAAAAACATTACAATAGAATATTTCTACATCCACCTTCGTGCTGCCCTCACTTTTCCCTTCTCCGAACCCCATCCCAAAGTCAGCCTCAGTAAGCAAGAACAAGATGAATCAGATATATTCATACTTTAATATTTTGTATAACTATTTGTCCATAGTTACCTTTGTACATGCCAGAAATTATGTCAATATTGTGTAATATGTAGACATAGTGGGCATCACAATAATGTACCTTGTCAAGACTAAAGAGATATTGTGTCATACAGTCACATATTCATAAATCACTTCATCAGCATAGTTAATCATAACATCATATCTGTCAAATTGAACGCTTGCAGACTACCATACACTTTAGATCCTTCAACAAATAGCCTTATCATCATTCTACTACTGCTTATTACTACTGTCATTGCATTCATATTTGCTCAAATATATCACAATTTTTAACCCCTCCTAAATAAATAAAAAATAAACCACTTTATTTGACTCTATTAATCCATCAGTCAGGTAATTTCATTTATCATTTACTCACATATTACATTACATTATTTTATAATAGCCCAACATGTACATGATATTCATAAGCTTTATCGACTCGATATAATATCACAGTGGAGAAACATTTATAGTCCAATCACGATCAGCTGAGCGCCGTGACCCATGGGTCCCTTGTTTTACCACCATTATTTTTAGAGTGCATATTTTCCTCTCAAATTTGATACACCAATTGTTTTGACCAAGCTTCCCAAGAGTGTGAAAACTGATGACCTTGACTGTTAAATTCAAACCTGTGCAAATAAATAGTTTCTGCAGCAGGCAGTAACTTCTGATACTGCATATTTTTTTTCAAATTTGTGAATGTCTGATGGGGACTTATCTGGGGGGAGACATAATTGTTTTTGCAACTACAAAATCAAAGCCATTCTATTTGATGCAGGGATTGGCCAGATACTTGTACCTGCAATAACCATTTAAGATACCTGTACCTGGATGTCATGAGTATGAAGTCATGAAGTCCATGGTACCTATACCTGGGACTAAGGTACAGGGTAAATTGTAATCCAGGTACATGTGTGATACTGGAAAGGGTCATGTTGACTTGTATGTATGAGAATGCAATTATTATTGGATCAGTTATCATTGAATTGAATTGAAATAATATGTACATGTACTCAAGTACCTCGACCTGTACCCAGATATGCTACAAAGCGTTTGCACTGGCCCTAACACTGAATTGATCATTTTGTATGCCTTTTTTACCAGCTGTACAAAATTTTAGGGCACATTTTTTCACCCCTGAAGAAAAGAGAATGGAAATGCTGTTGGGTCTGTCTGTTTGTGTATGTATGTTAGGACCTGTAACTCTAAAACTACTGCACAGTTGCCCTTTAAAATCTTTCACATGCTAGGCCCATCATATTTCAGTCCCCTTGGATTTTGACTGGATTGAAACCCAGATTCTAGAAAGATGTTTAATCCTGAGTTGATTTTTCACTACACAGGTGGCAGCAGGGCAGGTGTCTGAATCAGCAGGCCAAGGGACTGACTGTTTGTTATATTTACACTCAATATAAATAATATTCAATACTAAAATAGAAAAACCTTGATAGGGAAGGATCTTTTCTTTTTTTTGATGATATGCCACACAAAGGAAAAAAAGGGTTTTACATTTAAGATGCAAATTTATTGTTACATCAAGTCTTTGGACAACAGCTGATACATGTATATGCATGTCTGTAATGACTCTATGTATCCTTTGCAGAGTTTGGCCAGAAGTTTGCAGCAGTTGTTAGACTACGAAGGGAATGTAGAGGAGGCCTTCATGCAGCCCTTCCAGGTTGGGTACCATGACGTGTTTGGCAGCTCCCTGACACATGTTTTGAAGGAGGGTGGAGATAAAATTGTGGTCACTAATGACACTAGACAGGTAAACTAGATATATAACAGCAGAGAAGACTCTCAAAATGCATAAGAATAAAAGAACTCAATAAGTTATCAGTGGTAGGAGTGGGTACATTTTACATAATTTATCATCAGTTTCTGTAAACTGATCAGTTATCACTGTAAATCAGTTCAGCTAAATTTTCATTGTCTGTGAAACTTGAAAATTAAGGAGGTTTTAACATTGTGTCATCCATATTTTACTAGCCAAACCTCACAAAATAAACTCTGATCACCTTTTGGCTCATTTACAAAATATTCTCTGATAATAGTTTAGCTCATTCACAAGTTAATAAAGCAAAGTTACTTTAGAATGTCATAAAAAACATTGGATCCTTACAATTTTTTCGTTGTCAGACAAGTCTGCGGAGACACTTATATCAGTAGATATTGTGTTGTAATCAAATGTTGTCATTGGTGATCAGGCACTGAGGCTTAAAGAAGAACTACTTATTTCAGCCAATCTTGATCACTTTAGTTTTGCACTCCTTTTCATGGGAGCATTAATACACCAGTCCATATGTATCATATCGATGTTCAGTAGGGCTGAGATGATAGATAAGAATAAACAATCCAATTTTACCGATTTTGATTGACAAAATCAGGTGGAAATGTCTGTGGCTGTGATATATTATGATTAACATCTCCCCTTAGAGTCATGCTCTCCACATCTGTTTATGTATTCATTTTATATTTTGTAGGAGTTTGTTAACCTGTATTCAGACTTCCTGCTAAACAAGTGTATAGATCGACAATTTCGAGCTTTCAAAAGAGGATTCCAAATGGTCACAGATGAGAGCCCTCTTCGAGTGTTTTTCAGGCCTGAAGAAGTTGAGCTGCTTGTATGTGGAAGCAAGGTACGATGATCTATATAATGTTAAGCTGACATTATTGTCCCCTTTTATCATTACTGCTCTTCAATTGCCCAGGAGTATATGACTGCTCAAGTCAAACATAAAACATCCAGAATCATGTGAATCCTGTCATGCTTATTTAGTAGGTGGTGCCATTCACAAGTCCTTGAAATTACCACTGAATTAATTCTTCATATTTAATAATAATTAGCTGTTCTGTAACCAGATACAAGAATCCTATCCTATTTTGACCATATATTTTGTGCAGATAGGTGCTGCCACCTTATGCCAAATACTTAAACTAATTGGTCAACTGGCTGTTGGGAGAATTCTCAAGATCTATCAAAATGGAAGTTCTGTTAGCTCATTGTAAAAAAAAATCTGTACAGAAATTTAAAAATAAAAAGACGTTTGAGGGTCATATTTATATGAGAAAACTGCCTTGAAGCAACTCAATTTCTTTCTGTTGTTTAATGAATGCTTGCATCTTCTGCCTCCCCATTCACGCCTGTGTCACATGTCTGTCTGGTTTCAGCAATATGATTTCAACGCCCTGGAGGAATCCACAGATTATGATGGAGGTTTCACCGCAGAGTCAAGGACAATCAGGTATCATGGAGATCCTTCTGCAAAATTTAATTGATAGTGTGATATTTGACATTTCATTATACCATGTGCTTTACTGTATAAACAGGAGTAAATGGTTGCTTGCATGGCCTGGTATTATGATAGTCAAATAAGTGACAGTTTATTTTATTTATACAAATATCTCATAAAAATCATGGATATAAGCACATAGTTAAAATGTATGTATATTCAGGTATGCAAAATAAACTCCTTAATTTGACATTAAAAAAGGTACTGTACATATGTGCAGGCATTCATTATAATTTACAACAAGAATGTTTTAAAGTTAAACATATATTGCCATAATAACAAATGCGGAAGTGAACACAATGTATATATTATTGTCAATGAGATTTTTCATTGATGTGTTCTTTGCATTTCAGGAATTTCTGGGAAGTGGTACATGAACTGACAGATGACCAAAAGCGCCAGATACTACAGTTTACAACAGGCAGTGATCGTGTCCCTGTCGGTGGCCTGTCAAAACTTAAGCTCATCATAGCTAAGAATGGTCCAGACTCATCCAGGTAACACAAGCAGAACATGCACACTTTGGTCCTCATGCACTATTTACACTGTTAAAGCTGTGGTAATGTAGCAGTTGTTATTATCATTCCATTTGCCTACTGCTTGCATAGACTGCCTCTGCTGTATATAATCACTGGGTCACTACACAAAGTAAAATAATATTCCAGCCAATGAGAGTGAGGTATTGTGGCTTTGAATAAGTGAAAATTGTTTAAAAAAATTGCAAATTCCAACACTTAAAATAGCAGTAACATCTGAGCATTAGTTCTTGAATCTCATAAGCTGCATTAAAACATGAAGCTGAAATAGAATCGTACATGTATATCCCAGTCATCTGTTTAAAGTTTGAACAAAATTGATCTTTCTGATTTTATAAATACTTCAACATATTGTTACATTGTTTTTTCTGGAAGTTCTCAATGAGCATCATGACCCTTGGGTCACTTGGTATTTTTACCACTTTTTTATTGGCTTTTGTTCTCATTTCAGATTACCCACGTCCCACACCTGTTTTAACGTGTTACTATTACCTGATTACGCCACAAAAGAAAAGCTCAAAGAGAGGCTGCTGAAAGCGATCACCCACGCGAAGGGATTTGGAATGCTGTAAACTTTGTCACCATGGCTGTCATGAAGGGGTACATTCTCAGCATTGTTAAGATATTACAGAATATTTCACGTGTGATATGCACATTCATCTATGCCATCTAGTGTGATTTGCTGGTTAGAAAAGAAAACAGTGTCCTCAAGTTGCTGGGTATATTACAACAGGGATTGATCAAAGTGAAATTGTTATTGTTTATGATACAAGATATATTGTATTGCCCATTCAGTGAGGCTCGAGATTAATTAGTCATAACTCATATATCTGACATGGCATGTGTTACTAAGCAGATGTGTTTGGTAAATATTGTAGCATGAATCAAGTCTGTATGTGATCTATTGGGTGTCACAAAAACATTGAAAAGACTGCTTATACCTGTATGTTTTTTTGTACTTTGCTATAATTGCAAGAAACTGGTTTGAAGTTACGTTAAAGTGTATCTGTAGTCATTTTCTCAGGCATGGTTTGAATATTTTTCTTTTCTTTTAATAATCAGCAGATTGCTACCTTGGTTGTTAGACTTGTTTTGTACCAGTCTTCAAGTTAAATAATATCCATTAACTGATATCTTTATCATAGTTGGCTGGTACATTTTTCAGGAGTGATAGCACTGATGTATGAGGTAATTTGTACCCAGCTCAAATAGAACTTCTAATGTTACTGTTGATTTGTACCCTTCCCATGCTTGCTGCCCAGCTCAGTTGATCGGTACCCACCTTAAAGTTGACTGGTACTCATCTCATATAGATGTTTCTTGGAATGTTATATGTAAATTGCAGATGCTGTCATAAAAAGATATTTAATTTTAATTGTTTTAACCCTTCCCTCCAGATTGCACCACCTGTGTTAAACTGCAACCTTTTGGCAAATGTTGTCTTCATGATAAAGTTAAAACAAGAGAAACATATGTATGCATCATGTATGTAAGAAGGTGGTGAATTTCAGTGGTGCATAGGTTCAGTCTTGACTAGATGGAGATGCATTTTGGTAGCCTTTTGTGAATGGAATACAGTTGTTATGATGATCATAGAAGATGTAATATTATGTATAATATATACTCGTGTCAGACATTGTTGACTGATTGTCCTGGTCCTGCCCTCGGGGGACAAGACAGATAGACTGAGTTCAAGGCTCAACATTGAATATAGTGAGTAATTGTCAAAGGAAAAGTTACTTTTGTTCACTACAATTTATTTTTCTTTGAATCTTGCGCATATATCTTATCAGTATTGTGTTGTTGTGTTTGGTTTTCTGAAACTTTTATTTAAGTTGATTGCAGGATTATACACAGGCCACCCTGGTGGTGTAATATGGACTAAAACCCAGTACATTTTGTCCTGTGTCATCTTGGTTCATATCTTTCTTAGGGACATAAAAACCATGGAAAATGAATTCTGGTACAGGTGATAATTCTAGTTTCTTTTGTTGCAATTATTATATACCAGTGTATTTGCTTGAAAGAGAATGACTTATGGATATAGATACTGATAGTATCATATTGAATATATAACCAAGAGCTACAAATGATTAAAATAAGAGAAACTCCATTTTTATGGGATTAAGACTCTCTCGGGCTGCTTTAAAACAGTTTTTATGTCCTATTTATTTCACATGAAAGAAATACCATTTATGTCTTTTTTTTTGTGATTGATATTTTCTCACATAGTTCTGCTCTGCAGGGTAAGTTTTAAAAATTTGCTGAATGTAACAGTGTGGCTGTGACCAAGATTGATATTCCTTTAGCATCTGTTACCATAGTAACACCATAGTAATAGGAGACATGCTAATGGAATGTGCTATGTTTTTGATAGTCTTGTTATCAAATTTAGTGCTGGGGAAACATGTTAGCAAAAATACTCCAGATGTGAGAACATTATGATGTAGTGCTGTAACTTGCAGAAAGCACATTTTTGCAAGATGGCTGTATATGTACAGTAATATTGCTTATAAGTATAACTGCATCTCGTTTTCCTAACTGCAGAAATACATCCTCCAATGTAACATAGTTTGGGCAAGAAATATTCTGGTACCGCACAGAGGTGCTCAAAAAATGGTGTTTAGAAAAGGAAGAGCAATAAGAGATACATATACCGGTATACACTGACTCCCCTGTCCTCTGATTTGAATGCTAGTTACTGATATTCAATGTGTCTTGGTTTGTATGTTAGTTTAGTTGAGTACTCATTTCTCTAATTACAATACCAATGATGAAGATTGTGGTGATGGGAAGGATTATGACAGAGTGGGCTAATTCAGAATGAAGAAATTAAACTATAATTTTTGTGCCATGTAAATCGTGTGGATGTAGATTTAGAATACATGCTGGGCAGCAAGTAACTGATATTTATAGATCAAACCCTGTGTACCCTGATACTATTTACTATAAAAGTATGCACACACATTCAGATTTTTATTATTATCTTGTATACTTTCAAAGTTTTTTATGTTTGACTATTGAGCTGTTATTTGAGGCAGATCAAATATTATATAACCACAAAGAAATTCCTTTTAAAACAGTGATATGAGGTCTTTAATTTTTATATTTTATGAGAAAAACTGTAACATTTGACTAAGATCACAGGCAAGAATGTTTCTTAACAACACATACACAAACACCCATTAATTAGTAAAGGTAAGTAAAAGTCTTTATTTGTACTATTTGTATCTATATATAGTTAGATATTTATATGCAGATACAACACAACCAGTTTTATAGGAATTGACACACTCACAACACAACAAAATAGATATTTAAATTTAGCTGCTTATACAATTACAGACAAACCCATTTTCATTTACTTTGCAGTTATTTTTTTTTGGTAGAAATTTTTTTACATTAATACGGTGCTTGGTTATTATCACATTTCTCATGATTACGTTCCACTTTTGATGTTTTTGTGACGTGAAATAATTGTATATAATATGGGGCTTAGATCCTACAGTCAGCAGCATCAAGTCCTGTATATATCAGTAACATGTCACAGTTTGTACAGTGGCTTAAACAGATCCGTATGCACATGATGGTATTATTTATACTACAAGTTCTTGAATGGCTTTCAATAAATGTTTCTTGTAACATACAGCCTTATTGTCCTTTCTTTTCCAATGGTCTTTTTGGTCTGTCCAACAAAATTATTTTCCTCCTTTTTCCTCCCTGAAGTAACCACAATGTGTCAGATTACCAACATGCAAAGTCTGAACAGAATTTGTCCCTGTATTCTCCAAGTTAGAGCAAAAACATATTTGAACACCGACAACAATAAATGGAGGTTATGTAAATATTATAATAAGAGAGAAACTGCAAGTTTATTAGTCTGAATTAATATATTTTTAGCTCAGCTGAATATAAGTCAACTGAGCTATAGTTCTGGTCCATTGTCCGTCCATCTGACCGTCCGTTAGACTGGCACGTTTTGAAACTGATAGACCTATGAATCCCAAATTTTGCATACTGTTAGATGTCCCAAAGATCTCCTACCAGACTGAAAACTGGGTTATTGCGACTTCGTTCCTTTGAGAAATTGAGGAAAAACCTCAATTTTCCATTTAAAACCTATTATCACACTTCAGGACGGCCTAATATCAAAACCACTCATATTAACCATAAAATTTCCATATATAGTTCCCATGTACATGCATATTTGGTCAGTATTACATAACTGTATCGGCCAAAACAAAGTTTTACTTGCTATGTTTTTGACCGGGTACTGCCACCGCTGCGTTTGTTTCCTAAATACACCTCTGAGACCACTTGACCGATTTTTCTGAAACTTGGGGTCACATGCAAACTGGTTCCTTACCATTTCGTGTTGCCCTCTGTCCTTTCCTCTGAAGTGCATCCATCTGTGCATCTGTTTTCACACATTAACCCCCATATCTTTGGACTCGTTTGACCAATCAGGCAGAAATTTAGCACGAGTGTAGCTCTTTGATAGCTTTATGTCATACAAAAAAACTGGTGGCACAATCTGCAACCATTTTTGCACAGCATCCATCTGTTTGTCTGCCTTGGGTTAAAATTACTCATATCTCTGCAGTGGTCGGACTTATCCACCTGAAATGTTGCATGTGTACACCTGGATAGCTTTCTTGATTTTGCAAACATCCATGCTGATATCTAAGGACTGGTTTGACGTATCTTGATGAAATTTTGCGTATGTATAGATCTCGCATAGCTCTTTGTCATACAAAAATCTGGTGGCGCCACCTGCAACAATTTCTGCACAATATCCATCTGTTTGTCTGCTGTGGGATCAAATTGCTCATATCTCGGTAGTGGTTTCAATTATCTGCTTAAAATTTTGCATATGTATACATCTTAGATAGCTTTCTCGATTTTGTGTCAGTGGGCGCCAATTTTCACGTTTACATTTCAGACATCCATGCTTCTATATTAGGACTGGTCTGACGTATCGTTCTGAAATTTGCACGAGAATAGATCTTGCATAAATCTACAGCTTCTACAAATTCGGTATCCCAACTTACAACCTTTTTGAATGGTGTCCATGTGTTCATCTGCTTAGGGTAAAAATCACACATATCTCAGCAGTGGTTTGACTTATCCAGCTGAAATTTATAAAAAAAGTTATAGGCCCGAACATAATGCACTTTGTAAAAATCAAGAACGATATTTATTCAACACGATAATTGTTGAAGCTAGAGATATTTTTATAATTATATTAACAGAGTATATATCTTTATTTAATCATGATTAAATTGTATACCCAAAATTAGATCTGAATATTGTTAATATTTTAGTTATTAGCATTTAGTTATTAGTTATTTAAGTTTTCACATTTTGTCCTAAAATTGGTACACCAGTTTTTCCTGCCAAGTACATGGCGGAGTTGACCTTGACCTTCATCTTCAAGGTCAAATCTGCCAAATTGTAAAAATTGTTGTGAACCCATAACTTTTGATAGGGATCTTCAAGATCAAATCGGCCGAATTATAGTTAGTCTTGTAAACGCGATATCTTTTGAAGGGCTGGCTATTTTCCTCCAAAATTTTAAACACTCATTGTTCCTACCAAAATCTCAGAGGAGTGTTAAACCGGGTGACCTTGACCTTCATCTTCAAGGTCAAATCTGCCAAAATGTAAAGTTCTTGTGAACCCCATAACTAATTTTTCACCATAAGTTTTCCATTTTTTTTTCAACAAATTGGTACACCAATTGTTCCTACGAAGTTCTGAGAGAAGGTCGAAACCCCTTGACCTTGATCTTCAAGGTCAAATTGACAAATTTTAGTTAGTCTTGTAAACGCGATATCTTTTGAAGGGCTGGATATTTTCCTCCAAAAATTTAAACACTAATTTTTCCTACCAAAATCTCGGACGAGTTTGAAACCAGGTGACCTTGACCTTCATCTTCAAGGTCATATCGGCCGAAATAGGATTTTTAGCTCAGCTGACTATAAGTCATCTGAGCTATAGTCATGGTCCATTGTCCGTCGTCCGTCCGTCCGTCCGTCCGTCTGTCCGTCTGGATGTCCGTCCGTAAGACTGGCACGTTTCGACACCGTTGGACCTACGAATCTGAATTTCGGCATACAGTTAGTTGTCCCCATAATCTCCTACCATGCCAAAAATTGGGTCAATAGGACTTCGTTCCTTTGAGATATTAAGGAAAAACCTCAATTTTTTATTAGAAATCTATTTTCACACTTCAGGACTGCCTAATATCAAAACCACTCATCCGGTTTTCTTCATATTTACCATAAATATTCCTCTATATAGTTCCTATGTACATGCCAGATGTTAAGTCAGTATTATATAATTTAAAAAAGTTATGGGCCCAAACATAATGGACTTTGTAAAAAAATCAGGAAGATATTTGGTCACTTATGACCAAAAGTGTTAAAGGTAGGGACTTTTTTCCAGTAATACAACTTTAATTAATCAAAATTCAATTGCATACCAAAAATAAGATCAAAATTTGTTAAATTTTTTTAAATATTGGCAAAAATATAAAATTGGTACCTTAAATTTTGCCCAACTTTGGCCATGGCACGTTTTTTTCCTGTAAGTACTGTGGATTTAATTTTCACAGCATGTACATATAAGGATTTAATCTGTTAAAATCTGAAATTTGAAAATAAAAGCTGCAAAATTAGGCTAGTTATTGAATTTTTTCGGAGGCTCTTGTTGTATTCCCTTACATTGTCAAGCAGTCCACTTTGGTGACTTTAGGTCATTCAGTGCATATCTCTATGCTCCCCAGACTGGGGCATAATGTTAGATGTCCCAAAGATCTCCTGCCAAGCTGAAAACTGGGTCTTTGCGACTTTGTTCCGTTAAGAAATTGTGGAAAAACCTCAATTTTTTATTAAAAACATATTTTTACATTTCAGGACTGCCTTATATCAAAACCACTCATCTGTTTTCCTCATATTTACCATAAATATTCCTCTATATAGTTCCTATATACATGCCAGAAATAAGGTCTGTATTATATAATTTAAAAAAGTTATGGGCTCAAACATAATGCATTTTTTTTTAAATCAGAAAAGATATTTGATCGCTTAACACAAAACATCTTAAAGCTAAGGACTTTTTTCCAGTAATATAACTTTAATTAATCAAAATTAAATTGTATACCCAAAATTAGATCAAAATCTTTGAAATTTTTTAAAATACTAGCAAAAATAAAAATTGGTACCTTAAATTTTGCCCAACTTTGGCCATGGCACGTTTTTTTCCTGTAAGTACTGTGGATTTAATTTTCACAGCATGTACATATAAGGATTTAATCTGTTAAAATCTGAAATTTGAAAATAAAAGCTGTAAAATTAGGCTAGTAATTGAATTTATTTTTGAGGCTCTTGTATTCCCTTACATTGTCAAGCAGTCCTCTTTGGTGACTGTAGGTCATTCAGTGCAGCTCTCTCCACTGAGTTGAGCTTGATCAGGCTGTCTGCAGTTAATACCATACCACAGGGAGCCTTTTTCTCTGGCAACCCCCGCTCCCCCAACCCCACCCCCATTCTGTTAACATTTTTTTCAGCAACGAGCAGTAACAACAGAGACCCCTCCCCCAACCGACCCCTTCAATACACAGGACTAATAAACAAGATGAATCTTATAATTTTAATGTTAAATAAATTCTTTTTGATGAGACTTGGACAATTTTGATTGTTTTAAAGAAAAAAAAAATTCAGGAATTTAATCCTAATATTCAAATGTGATAAAATATTAGGATCTAATGTAAGTGCTAACTGACAAGTTTAAGAAGATATAAATACTTTGTAGCATTTCATTCATATCTCTTAAAGTTGGCAGGGCCTAGGTGTGAATAACACTAATAACTGAGTATTAAAATTAGGAATATTGGTCAAACTTTGTGGGATTAATTTTTAACTCATATGGCCATATATTTAACTTTTGAAAACTTAATTACCTTCACACATTATTTGTTTATGAAATGGAACTTTTATATAACACTTACCGTAGGCCTATTTGTTCCCTTGGTGCATCACTAAATGGTTTAGCTCATGTCCATTATTCTATAATTTACAGAGTTTCATTTTAGCAGGGCCATTTTCTGATAGCTTTTCTAATGATAATATACATGAAAAACCAAAAGAAATAAAAATATTTTGCAGTTACTGATATTTTCCAAAATTCAGCTGAGCGATGTGACCCATGGGTCCCTTGTTTGTGAACCCCATCACTTTTGAAGTTTTTCACTTTTGTCTTCAAATTTGACACACCAATGCTTTCTGCCAAAATCTTCAAGAGTTCAAAAAATGGTGACCTTGACCTTCAAGGTCAAATCTCCTGAAATCTAGAATCATTGCTTTGAAACAGTGCATATTTCACCCCTTATGTTTTGGGATGGCCCATAGGGGGAGACGCATTCTAGTTGTTATTGTTTACACCGTATTTCCTTAATTTTAATGCTGTTTCCACTCCGATATCCAATTTTTAGCTCAGCTGACTATAAGTCATCTGAGCTATAGTCGTGGTCCATTGTCCGTCGTCCGTCCGTCTGTCCGTCCGTAAGACTGGCACGTTTCGACACCGTTGGACCTACGAATCTGAAATTCGGCATACAGTTAGATGTCCCCAAAATCTCCTACCATGCCGAAAATTGGGTCAATAGGACTTCGTTCCTTCGAGATATTAAGGAAAAACCTCAATTTTTTAGCTCAGCTGACTTTCAGTCATGCTGGTCTATAGCGATGGGTCTTTGTCCGTCGTCCTTCCATCTGTCCGTCCGGCCGGCCGTCCGTCCGTTAGCAGGGCACAAATCGTAACCGTAGGGGCTAGGGCCATGAACTCTATGCAGTCTTAGAGGTTATAAAAAGATATCCTTGCAGACCTGAAATTAGGTCACTGCGACCTATATTCTCGAAGTTATGGGGTGTGTTTGCACCCCACAGAAATAACTCTTTGAGACAAAATTTTCATCCCAAACCTTCCATCTTTCACATACAGCTCACCTACCAACAGGGGAAGAACCATAATTTTTTTAGGTCAAAAGGTCAAAGGTCAATGTCACAGGAGCCTCTTCTTTGAAAAGCCTGTGGATGCATTTTAAGCCAACCCTTTCATCCCAATTCTTTGATCTTTCACATGTAGCTCACCTACTAATTTGGAGAAGAATCCTATAGATTTTGAGGTCACATGGTCAAAGTCAGGGTCACAGGATCCACTTCTTTGAAAAGGCTGTTGACACATTTCAAGCTAGACTTTTCATTCGAAACCTTCCAGCACTGATATCGCTTCTCTGCCAACAGGGGAAAAGACCTGTTGATTTTGAGGTCAAAGGTCAAGTTCACAGCACCCACTTCTTGCGTGGAGTCATTTTCAGGCAAACTTTTCAATCTGTACCTTCCATCTGTCATATATGGCTTACCTACCAATAAGGGAAGAAGCCTATCGATGTTGAGGTCAAAAAGTCAAAGGTCAAGGTCACAATATTTAATTGTTCTAAATGCTTGTGAGCATATTTCAAGTGTAACTGTTCAACCCAAACCTTCAGTCTTTCACATATGCCACATCTATGCATCACTCAGGTTGACTCAAACTTCATATTTATGGGTCTTTTTGCTTGAATAAATAACTTATTGATTTTGGGGTCAGCTGGTCAGCAGGTTAAAGGTTGCAGGTCAAAGTTATTCACCCATTGGTTGCCAAGTAATTACACCAGATTTAAGTGGTTAGTAGTTACCAATCATTTAGAAAGAATCCAGTTGATATATGGGCAAAAGGCCAAGGTCATAGGTCAGGGATGTTCACAATTACTTATTTTATAGACCATCTCTATTTTTTCTTGTATATATAACCATCCCACATCTCCCTGTGTGGCTGTAATTGTGAGTGACACTGGTGACATATGACTCCCTTTTGTATCAGCCTATTAAGTGATAAGGCTCAGTGATCAGTACCTCGTTACTTCATAACAAAAACACTGTTGTCAGAATGCTTCAGCCAGGCATTAAGACTATGAGAGTATAGTATTAAGGTTTAGCTACTGATTTATAAGATGATGGGAACATTTTGCAGTTTATTTTATGGAATCCTAGCAATAAACTTAGTTTCCTAGATATCTGAATATTTTAATATATATCACCACATATAAAAGCAAGTGTTTGTTCTCATAATATGTGGATGTGTACCTTGATTTAGGATGGCTTTTTGTTTTATTTCAAGACTCTTAGTCATGCTTTCTGCATTTCTTTTCTTTCAGGTTTGGCAGTTTACCTACCCTGCTGATCCCATTGAAAAGCAGAGTGATAATAAAAAATATTGGAATTACACTTTTTACAATTGCTTATCTATAAATCTGATATGAGGGCCTGGACATGCCTTTTGAATTATTTTGGGCATTCATTACTGGATAATTTGCCCCAAGTTTGGTCTCTTATTGGAGAAT
Organism: Sipunculus nudus; assembly: GCA_026874595.1. Taxonomy (NCBI): domain Eukaryota; kingdom Metazoa; phylum Annelida; class Sipuncula; order Golfingiida; family Sipunculidae; genus Sipunculus; species Sipunculus nudus. Next base: position 14,103,322 of record CM049315.1, on the reverse strand, counting down.
GTGGGATATCAAATGTCATACTTGTCAGAAATCCATTATGTCTGCCAGTTAGCCACCTTAGAAATTCTTTCTTCAGTGCAGTTTCAGTAATTTTTCTTTAATGTTTGGTCCGATTTAGAGAATGTTTGTTGTCTGATTTCAGACTTGTCAGAAGTCCAATATGGCCACCAGGCAACTATCTTTTAATTCCTTTTGATCATATTATCTCAAGAACAGTTAAATTGAATGCAGTTGGATGTATATTTATGTAATCTTGTAAAGGATTGGGTCAAATATTTCTGAATAAATATTACCATTATTTATAAAAGTGCAGTATAGTTGGCTTGTATTGAATAAAGTTCATACAGAAGCACCTGTTTCTCAATAATTCTTGCATGTATTTCCTTGATTTTTGCTATATATTTTGATCTTATATTTTGCCCTTTGTGGTGTTCCTTTTGAGACTGACAGGTTTCAAGCAAGCTGTTGGAAAAGTTCCTGATAGCTTAACAATCATGCATTTTCCTCAGACCATCCATTCACTGTGTTTTAACCAGACATAGGTGTTATATATTTCTGTTGTCATAGAAAATTTTCAACAAATTGGAAAATTGGTTCTTCAAATTTTGACTGGAAGTTGTGAATCTCAGTCCATGATGTCACAGGTCATGCTTGGCAGCTGAGCGTCATGACCCATGGGTCACTTGTTATTAGAAATCTATCCACTTTAGGACTGCCTAATATCAAAACCACTCATCTGGTTTTCTTCATATTTTACATAAATATTCCTCTATATAGTTCCTATGTACATGGCAGATATTAAGTCAGTATTCTATAATTTAAAAAAGTTATGGGCCCAAACATAATGGACTTTGTAAAAAAAAATCAGGAAGATATTTGGTCACTTAAGACCAAAAGTGTTAAAGGTAGGGACTTTTTTTCCAGTAATACAACTTTAATTAATCAAAATTTATTTGTTTAACAAAAATTAGATCAAAATCTGTTAAATTTTTTTTAAATATTGGCAAAAATATAAAATTGATACCTTAAATTTTGGCCACGGCACGTTTTTTTCCTGTAAGTACTGTGGATTTAATTTTCACAGCATGTATACATAAGGATTTAATCTGTAATAATCTGAAATTTGAAAATAAAAGCTGCAAAATTAGGCTAGTTATTGAATTTTTTTGGAGGCTATTGTTGTATTCCCTTACATTGTCAAGCAGTCCACTTTGATGACTGTAGGTCATCTCTATGCTCCCCAGGCTGTTGGCATAATTTTAGATGTCCCCAAAATCTCCTACCATACTGAAAATTGGGTCATTAGGACTTCGTTCCTTCGAGATATTAAGGAAAAAAAAACTCTGTTTTCCATAAAAAAAGCCATTGTTACACTTCAAGGCTGCCTAATATCAAAACCACTGATCTGTTTTTTGATCGTATTTAGTATTTACATTCTTTCATACATTTTCTATGAACATACCAAAAATAAGGTCAGTATTGGGTATTATTTTGAAAATATGGGCCAAAACATAATGCAATTTTTAAAAAAATCATGAAATATATTTACTCACCTAACATGAGAATTGCTGAACCTAGAGACTTTTTTTCAGGAATATAACTTTATTTAATCAAGATTCAATTGTTTACCCAAAATTAGATCTGAATTTTGCAAATTTTTCAAGTTATTAGCATAAATAAAAAATCAATACCTTAAATTTTGTCCAACTTTGGCACTATTGATTTAATTTTCACAGCATATATACATAATGATTTAATCTTTTAAATTTTGAAATTTCAAAGAAATTTATTGGAAAGAATAGCTTTTATTCATGTTTTCATACACCATGTCAAGTGTTGTTTACATCTAGCCCACCTAGTAGTACAGCCTTCACTTGCATTATGTAACCCACCCCAGGCAGCTTGCCTTGGGTCAGCTTGGCCACTACCAGCAGGCTTCCCCTCTGCCCTGCATTCCCCCCCCCCCCCCCCCCCCAGATGGTGCATAAACTAGATTAATGTTATTATTTTCTATATTTGATTCATTCTTATTCTAGGCTATGCTACATTTTAGATTTTGTATTGTACCACCAGGGTTACAATGATTAAAGTGTACATTTAATTGTGTCCACAAAGTGGTGTATTGCTATGAAAGTGTGGATGTTCATGAGATAAGTAATTCCTTCAGAAGAGTAAAAACTTCACCAGGTGTGAAATTGACTATTAATTCCAGTAATAAATTAAAACTGGGATAGTAATTAGCACAATGATATTGTTTGTCCCTCATTCACCCAACAGTGTGTATACTTTATTTGAAAAGATGTTTTATTTTATCAAATTTACTGAATCTTTTATTTTATTTTGGTGAATAAAATTAAGCATGTACTGAAAACTCCAATGTGCAAAACTTTTTAATAGTGATTCAAGGAATATTCTTGTAGATGCCATGTTGTGGCATTATTTTCTTTTAAATTCAGTTTAAACATTTTTTATTTAAAAATAATAAAATATATGTGTATGCATAATATGACCCAATATGAGCTACACTCTGGATATATGATGATTGCAACTTTTGCAACAATTCTAATATTTTAACTTATAGTTTCAGTTTTTTACTCTGTATATATAATGATTGCAACTTTTGCAACAATTCTAATATTTTTACTTATATTTTCAGGTTTTTATTAAAAATTTTATAAAACCTGTAAATAAAAAAATGATTCAGATAAAAACTTCTTAATGGAAAAAGTGGATATGCTTTAAAAAAATAGGATTATATATAAACTTAAATGCATTATTCCCTTGTAAGTGAAATAAAGGTATTAGTCCATTCTGTCCACTTGCCTGTCCATCTGTAAATTTTCATATGCATCACAGTATCTCAAAACTTTTACTGTTTTTCTTCATGACAGTCTTGTCAGAGTATTAGTTTGCAATCATATATTTAGAACTTTACCATAACCAAGTAGGAGGGCCCCTTTCCTCTTAGCTTTTCATATTCTTATATGAATGAAAAACATTACAATAGAATTTTTCTACATCCACCTTCGTGCTGCCCTCACTTTTCCCTTCTCCGAACCCCATCCCAAAGTCAGCCTCAATAAGCAAGAACAAGATGAATCAGATATATTCATACTTTAATATTTTGTATAACTATTCGTCCATAGGTACCTATGTACATGCCAGAAATTATGTCAATATTGTGTATTATGTAGACATAGTGGGCATCATAATAATGAACTTTGTCAAGACTAAAGAGATATTGTGTCATACAGTCACAAATTCATAAATCACTTCATCAGCATAGTTAATCATAACATCATATCTGTCAAATTGAAAGCTTGCAGACTACCATACACTTTAGATCCTTCAACAAATAGCCTTATCATCATTCTACTACTGCTTATTACTGCTGTCATTGCATTCATATTTGCTCAAATATATCACAATTTTCAACCCCTCCTAAATAAATAAAAAATAAACCACTATATTTGACTCTATTCATCCATCAGTCAGGTAATTTCATTTATCATTTACTCACATATTACATTACATTCCTTTATAAAAGCCCAACATGTCCATGATATTCATAAGCTTTATTGACTCGATATAGTATCACAGTGGAGAAACATTTATAGTCCAATCACGATCAGCTGAGCGCCGTGACCCATGGGTCCCTTGTTTTTCTTGAAATAGTAATTATAAAAGTACATAACAGAAAGATACAAACAAGAGCAAATTAAGATATTGACTTTTCATATTTATTACATGTAAAAATAAAACAGAGGCAAGTTTAATTTTTAGCTCAGCTGACTATAAGTCATCTGAGCTATAGTCGTGGTCCATTGTCCGTCATCCGTCCGTCCGTCTAGCTGTCCGTCTGTCAATCTGTAGACTGGCACGTTTTGAAACTGTTAGACCTATGAATCCAAAATTAGGCATACTGTTAGATGTCCCCAAAATCTCCTACAATACCGAAAATTGGGTCAATATGACTTCGTTCCTTTAAGATATTAAGGAAAAAACTCAAATTTCGATTCCTATTATCACACTTTAGGACTACTTAGTATCAAAACCACTGATCTGTTTTTCTTAATATTTACCAGAAGTAATCTTCTATATATTTCCTATATACCTGCCAGAAATTAAGTCCGTTAAGTATTATATCTTTAAGTTATGGGCCTAAACATAATGGACTTTGTATAAAATCAGGAAAAATATCTACTTATTAAACAAGAAAAAATTTAAAACTAGAGAGAATTTTTCCCAAGTATATAACTTTGTTTAATTAAGATTCAATTGTTTATCCAAAATAAGATCAGAATTTCGTATTTTTTTAAAGTTATTAGCATAAAAATAAAACAGTACCTTAAATTTTGCCCAACTTTTATCATGGCACATTTTTTTCCTGTAAGTACTATTGATTTAATTTTCACAGCTTGTATTAACATAAGTATTTAATTTGTTTAAACCTGAAATTTGAAAATAAAAGCTTGAAAATTAGGCTAGTTATGGATTTTTTTCTTGAGGCTCTATTGTAGTCATTTGCTTTGTCCAGGTGTAGGGTCCCAGTCCAGGTCACTGGAAGTCAGCTCTGCCAGGGTTACTGATTTGTTACAGTCACTGGGGAGATCCCCTGCTGTGACAGGTGTACAGTTATTCTCAATTTATCACCCCATCCCCCCCCCCCCCCTCAGAATTGTGAAATCTGAATCATGTATTATTTTTAGATATTTATTGTTTTGCAAATTTAAAAGATATATTTTTGTGGTAAAAAGTAAATATACATTTGTATGCATGATGGTGTGTTATCTGACAAGATTGAGATTTATGATGATGCAATTTAGAATTTTGAATCAACTTTTATATTCATATATATATGTTATATTGGAAATGTATAGAAATATAAACTTATAATAAAAAATTGATGTGATAAAAAAATGAGGGTCTAATACAAACATTTGTTCATTTTTTATTCCTGTGAACTGGGACATCAGTTTTTATTGCAAATGTGTAAAATTTATTTAATTATAAAAATAATAAGATTAGAAAAAATTAAGATCTTATTGAAACATATTCTTGCCTTAGGAGAATGGCACATAAAGTGATCAGCTCTGTCCATGATTTCTCCGTTATCATTAAATATATATTAATGATGAAATTTTTCCCTATAAGCACTGTTGAAATAACTTTCATATGCTGTATGTGTTTGGAATTAAGTTATTTAAGTCTGAAATTTGAAAGCAAATTATATATTAAGTTCTGTATTATTGCAGATGTTAAACTTTAAAAAAAATTGATATAATAAATAAATTAATAAATAATTGAAACTTCACCAGTCTGTCTGTCCTTTTTTAAAATAAGTAATTATGAATGAACTTTTTTTATCATGTAAGCATTGTTGAATGAAGTGAATATTCTATGTATATACACTATTATAATACAGATATGTTGTAACTCCCATTATTCCATCCCCCCCCCCCCGGACACCACCACTACAACCACTAAGTCTTTTCATCTGTGGACTGGGGACATTAGTTTTATTTCAACTGTATACATTTCTTTAAAAAAAATACATATATTTAATAATATATATTATAAAAAATAGGTTCAATTGAACAAATGTCAACAGTTAATCAAAGTGCCAACTACCGATCATGGTAATAGTACAGATCATTTGTTCACAAACTGCTCACATGTTTCAGTTTCAACATTCGATAAAACATGGTCAGGTCACAAAATATTATTTGCAAAAATATCTTGCTCATCAATACAAACCAATCATATAAACCAACAATGGCCTATTTTACCTCTTCCTCTTACACTTTATCTCCATTCGATATTATTTTAGATATTTACCTTAAAGGTCAACTTCAGCTGAGCGCAGTGACCCATGGGTCCCTTGTTTCTATTTTGTAGAATTCAGCTAGAAATCTCAAACCTGCAAAAATGTCTACTGTAATCCTTTTTTATTGTTTCTTCCCAAAATTTGTGTTGATCTTACTTCATGTGCAGCATTACAGGACTAAAATAGCCCACATTCGATAAGCATGTAAAAAAGTCATAGGTATTATATGGTATCAAATGAAACGTGGAGAATTCCGCTCACTGTGTAAAGTCATGCATCCATTTAGTTCAATACATTTTGCATTGCAAATAGTTATTTTTTCTATCTGAGCATATGGTTTAACCCATGTCGGTCATTCTGTCATTCCGTCCTTCCGTCATTCCGAAATCCAACAGTGTACGGACTTTTTTTCGCATGCTATCAGATATTGGCCTGATTTTTTGTGTGTCGGCTCCTGAACATATAAAGTTTCATGAAAAATAGAAATTTTATGATAGATATTGGCCAGATTTTTAGTGTGTGGTTGGATGTTGACCAGTTACAGATCGAGTTCGGGTTGCCTCCTGGCTGACCTATTTTTGCGGTATGACGGCTATTTACCTTTGGATCATAGAAAATTCATGAAAAATAGAAAAATTCATGATAAATGTATTTGTACAGACGCTTTTTTTTCCCAATGCATGTAGAATTTGACCTGATTTTCGGTGTGTGGTTGGATGATGAACAGTTACAAATCGAGTTCGCGTTTCGTTTCCGGCTGACCTACTTCTGACGGCATGATTTTCCAGGTGAGCGTCCCCAGCCGTGTTCGCGTCCACACGTTTTAAAACTTTGCATATCTGACACACTGCTTTATCTCACACGCGTGCTTTGTCGCGTGCATGCAAGGGGAGACATGATTTATATTAGCGTAGATCTTACTATTCATACCACATGACACTCCTTATTCAAAAGACGGCTTCATTAGGTTATTCATTTCTACAATTATTTCTTTTCATTAGGCCTGCAGGTATTGAACTAATCTTTACTGTGTACTCTTAGAAAGATCACCTACAGATCCAGTTTGCACTTCTTTCTGCTAGACCAACATTTCACCAGGAGTTCACCCTTGAGTAACAATATTTCATTGAATTTCTTATCATCAGCACTGGTCTTGATTAACTGTATATAGTTATATCATAAAGAGACAATGATAAAATTCTGGTACCTTCAGCATTGCTACATTTCTACTCCACCACTTTTAATATATTTCTAAATTGCGGGGGCATTCGTGTCGTTCCGACACATCTAGTTTAATTATTAATTCGCCATATAAGAATCCCAGGCATGGTAAACTCCCAGTTACCAGCTGCACCATGATTCATTATATAATTTGCGTAATAAAATGCTTCTCATTATCATTTGAACCTTTTTATTTATTTTTTTTCTTTTATTTTCAAATTTAAATTGGAATAAAAATGCCTAAAGATTTCAACATGGTGTCAACTGGATTACATCTGGGACCATCCATAATAAAAACCATGAATTTGAAATCCCTTTTGACTCATTCAGATCTAGTAAGGACCTGGTGAAAGCATTTTTGCAACCCAAAATCCAGTGTGACGTATAATACACAGGCAAACATTCTTATAATCAATCTGAAAGAGAATATAGTGCTCTTTAAGGATGCTGAACAAATATTTACCTTGGGATCATAAATTCAAAATAACATTTTTGTCCCTGGTAACGTGATAAATGTGGACATAATGAACCAAATAAGCTCTTTGAAAATGTCAATATCTGATTTGAAAATTTCAATATAATAAGTCAGTTTTATGCAAAAATTTATATAAAAGCTCTCAATTTTGAATACTTTATTGAATCATTTGGGTGGATTAATACATAACTGATGAGTTGCTAGAAAATTCACCTTGCTTGTTCATACGGGGTATAGCTGTTTGAAAATTTCCAGACTGGCACTTGACTGTTATGTCCCAAAGACAGACCCAGAGACAGTCATCTGCATTTTAAAAAGGTGCTTGTTTGGAAATATTTATTCCCACAGCACGCTTCACATGACCCAGACAATTGTAACTGTGGGGCAGATGTAAAAACTGTGGAAATGTTGTGAGAATCGTCCATTAATGATAGCAGGGGCGGATTTAGGGGGGGGGGGGGGGCGCAGGGGGCCTGACAAAAAATATACAATGCATTTAAGCTACCCCAGATTGCACGATTACAACCTAATTTTTTATAATATTTTCAATAGGTGTCCTTGACCTTGTTTGGTGACCTTGAATATACATTGAAAAGATGTCAACGATGATTTTCAGACTGATATGGTTACATGGGCGGATCCAGGATTTAGGAAAGGGAGGGGGGTCCAACCAAGGAGGACTAATGAAAACCCCCAAAAAAGGTCCCAGGTCTGGGGGGGGGGGGGGGTCCAGGCCGCAAAATTTCGTCTGAAGCCCTTTAAAAACGTTGCTTCTGATAGGTGGTCCGGACCCCCTGGAACCCCCCCCCCCCCCCCGGGTCCGATTAAAAGCTTTAAAATAATGCATGTTGCCTCATTTTTTAATTGAAAATCTACTGGAAAAATCAAGAAATATCAATTACTATGATCTTGACCTTGTTTGTTGACCTTGAAACTACAGGGGAAAATGGCATCATGGATTCTCAGATTCGTTAGGTTATAAGGTTTAATATGATGTATGTTACCAACTTTCTTCATGAAACTCCCACGAAATGACAACTGATCCTGGACTAATATCCCATGCAGTGATGCGGCTTAGATGTCATTCAGGCAGCTCGCTGACCGCCCGACCACCTTTTATTGGTTGGTAATTTTGTGCGAACTACAGGATAAGACATATTTCCCGCCTCGTTGAGACACTTATTGCATTTGAGATCGAGTCGATTTATTATCGGTATTTCCTTATGAACTGTTCTGGAAACATATATTGGAATTGCCTCGCATCTTCACCTAGTAATGTGACATCTTGAGTGCAAAAATACAATGCACTTAAACATACCAGGGAATCCTGTGTCGATTTAATAAGGCCGGGTGTTACTGGTGAGTCTCTGGGAGACGACTATAGGAAGAATTGGTCAGATAGGAACGCCTCAGCGTGTAATCGATAATTAAATCAGTTAAAATTTTATTCATTCCTGGTTCTGAAGAAATGATTTTGTGAAGTATTTCCTTGTACATAAGTAAGTTTTTTTTTGTCCAAATAACATAAGGTCTCGCGGACCTTCCGATTTTGATTGTGTCAGATCACGCATGTCATATATATTATCAACTTTATCCATGGCGACCAAATATATAAAATTACCAGGGAGCCTGCAAACCGGAACCTTTAATTTTACATAAACCATAAGGCATTGCTGGTCTGTGTAAATGAGTGACGTTCAGTCGGCTGGCTACCAGTCTCTGTGTCTGCGTGATGCGAAGTAAAGCTAGTAAGTCCTTATTTAAGCTTGGGACCGTAAGTAGGGGCCAATTAGTTCGTTATTGATTACGGATAAAATGGTATTGATTAAGACACGGCTCTCCCTGAAACCGTGGGCCGCTATGAGGCAAGTGCGATTAATGGGCTGTTAATCCGGGATTATCCGAACGGATTACAGCAAGTCAAATATAGCAAGATAAAGTCCTTAATGAAACCTCATCTGACGGAGCGGCCGCTGAAGGATTAGCATTAATCACACCTACCTGCTGAGTGAAGCTTCATGCACGACTTCAACCTGTGCCTCCAAATTAAGGAGCGTACATACATGTTACCCACAAGGCATTAATATGACAAGCCATTAACATAGTTCAGCTGAGTACGTAGTATTTATTGCGATGATATAACCTGAAATATTCATTGAATACCTATACTTTGGATTTTTTTTTAAGATGCATTTTTACATTAATCAGTCTAAAACTCACCATTTGCTTCTCTGTAAATAAACTCCACGAGTGGGGTTCTAATTTGTTCGCTTTGCCTGACACAACCTAATTTTGTAATTTTTATAGATTAACACCAAAGTTTGTCAATAAATCTGGATAACATCAGTACCGGAGAAGTTATGTACATATAGGACTATCCCTTAAATTAATGCAACTTGCATTACAAAAAAAAAGGAAATCGGTGGAAAAACGGGAAAGACTACAAAGACAAAATATATATTATAATTAAGGAAATTATCTGACCTCTGTACCATTTAGGAGCCTGATTCATAAGTTCTTTACGCTAATTTACCGTCAAGGTCCAAGGACAAATGTTAAGATCATATCTGTGAAAATTCGCATTTCAATAATGACAGCATTTTCCTCCCTTACAATGCCCGTTCAACCTTTCCGTATGTTAGAGTACTAAGGCACACCTTTTAAACGTAGTCTTCCAAATATATAATACACTTTCAATCCTATTAATATTAAATTTGTAGGGACAAAAGGGGCAGTTCCAATTGTTGGTTTGTGTTCACACAACTGCTGCAGACTTCCGCTGAATGGGATAATAAGGCTGGCTGAAGTATTTTCTGATTTTAAAACTTAAGCTAAATAAATGGAATAACTCTGTTATATGGTTAATGAGTTTATCATCACAAAAAAAATATTCAATTAGTTCATCTCATAATTAACATCCTCCCTTCTTGTAACATCAACTTTGAACTTTAAATATATGAATTATGCAAAAAAAAGAATAACCCATAACCCTTATTTTGCCCTAGACAAAAAGACCACCTTATGTGCAGAGGGTTGTGGAAGTCTTTGTTTTCTAAAACATTAAATAAATTACTGTTACCCAAAGTCAGTCGGATTAATTATTCCCCTGTTGCAAATAATCCGTATTAGGGCGTTCCTGTTCCTGTACTGGTTTAATATTAATGTTGATTGTATTATGGTCTATTATAAGAATACAACACATCTGTTCCAAGGTGACCTAATTTAGGGCCCAACCCATACTGTCATTAATATTAATGGAACCTATGGGCAACCAAAGGATAACACTGTCATGGAATGTGAAAAAAAATCATTAGATGCGTAATCCTATCCTTTATTATTTTGAAATGTATGCCAGGCACTGTACACCTTGTTAGTGTAGAAATTAATTTAAGAGTAATTTGCTTGCATTCATCTATATGTGCGATGAATACTTTATTTGGTCAAGCCTCTTCCTCACACGGTTTCATGTCCAAATCTTTAAACGAAGTAACTGCTGGTGTTCTTTCCAGTTTATTGGAGAGTTGTTAAAGATGTGCATGTGACTGTTAAGCCTTGAAGCACGCCCTTTAATAGATTCTCGTGTAATTGGAAATGTCAGAAAAAAATTATTATAATCTTTTTTTTTGCCAAAATTTATCTGCTTTTGCTGAGCCGGTATAAAGTGCTCGGTGATAAACATTCAGTCTTTGTCCGTCCGCCTTCAGTGCCTCTTGCCGTTGACTGGGAACATCCGTATCCAATACATGTACAGTTTGACATACACAATCTCATAGCAAACCTGAAATTAGGTTACTGTGAAATGGTTCTTTTGAGATAATGATCAAATAAATATATCTTCAATATTTTCTCTTTAAATACCAATGTCCCCCCCCCCCCCATGTCTAGTAGTAGGAATCATGTATAAAATATAGACTATATGTATGATTTGATGGTTAAACATGCCAATAAGATAATGTTATTTTGTGTTATATATAAGATGGTTACTTTGTCCAGATTAGTATATGTTATTGCAACAGTTAGTGCCCTAGAACTTTAACGCAAAATATTCCAACGAAGGGTATATAGGCCTCTTAAATTTCGCCGACTCAAGAAATATTGTAATTAAATCTTTGGCATTTGACATGACCCTATTTATGACAGCCTGTTCAAAATATCATGCCATTTGAACTGTTTTGGACACCCATGGATTATCTAAGAAACCACTGATACAAATGCAGTGACAGTTTTTTCAAGTCAGGTTCCTCTAATTCATATTTGAATTTCTTTCCTAGGAGCAATTGCCGAGATATTAACAATCAAATATGGTTCTTTGAGAACATCTGCGCTTACAGATTTTAGGCCCGTCAGAAATCCAAAACAACCACCAGGCTGCCATCTTGAAAATCTTTTTGCATGCATAATGACAGAATAATGAATAACCTTTTTAATTGAATCCAACACAAGACAAATACATGTAAAAAACGTCAATACAAAAAATAAAAAAGTATCCCTATACAAATGACAACAGTTACAGTACAAACAGACACATGGTCATATAACATTTGATCATTCAGGTTCATTGAAGGAAAACATGTCAAATCAAAATAAGACAAGTACACAGTACATGAATTTAGAAATGCTATTTACAGTATTAAGTGTGCTTTAATAATATGGTTCACTGTATGTATCTTAGCACTTGGAGATCAAAATTTTAAAAGTGTGATTTTTTAACAGATGGCAATGCTTGGCAATGTTTCTCTCTATTTTATAAAACTCTTCAATAAAACTGTCCATACCTGAAAAATTCAACTTTTCTTCTTTACACTTGCAAACAGAAAAATGAATAACCTTTGTAATTTTGTCCCAGTATGAGGATGTCCGCTACCGAATTTCAGGTCCCTGAGAAATCCAATCTCGTCCCTTGGCAGGAATCTTTTGAAATCCCTTGACATGCAAAATTGAAAGAATCATTCGAGAAGTTAATGCATATATTTTTTTTCTAGTTTGCCCTCGTGGGAGGATGCGCAATATTGAAATTCAGATCCCTCAAGATTTCAACATGGTCACTCAGCAGGCCTTTGTGAATTCCTATCGCGTGTATTATCTCAGAAACCATTCGTGCAAATGTCGCAATAGTTTGATCTCAAGTGTGGAGGCTATGAGGAGATGTTGGTAATGGAATTCCATGACGTTCAGAAATCCAGTTAGGCAAATAAGCAGACATAATGGAATAAACTTCATCAGAGAAACTCACATGAAATTGTATTCTAGTATGAGAGGATGTGTAAACGTACTTCAGATTTGTCAAGAATCTAATTGCCTGCCACACAGCAATCTTGGACTTCCTTATGTAATAGTAACTGCCATGAATTTTTCCGAAGTATATCTTAGAAAGAGGGTGTGCGCAATCAAATGCCTTAGAACTTAAATATGGCCACCAGGCCTTCGTGTCCATCACCTCTATGCACGAAATTCCCTTGATTATATTTTTAAGGACGATCCCTATCGAATATTGCCTGTTGTCTTTCAGCTTTTCAGTTGAGCGACGTCCACGGCCCATGGGACACTTTCTATGTGAATATTGTGTATATATATATATATATATATATATATATATATATAGAGAGAGAGAGAGAGAGAGAGAGAGAGAGAGAGAGAGAGTTACCCTCCGTTGTAAAGTGCTCTATAGTCTAAAGTCTAGGCAAAAGCGGTTTCTAACCACATTCACCTGATGATCGGGTCGCATCCCGTGAAACAGACTGTTGTGAATTTACAGTGTTGTTTTTCTTCAGCGTTATAAATATATATATATATATATATATATATATATATATATATATATATATATATATATTGTAACGAAGACAAACCAACCGCTTCGCTAGCAAAACAAGCATCACTAGCGAGACAGTTCTGCTATCAGAACAAGACTAAGTATCCCAGGAGTCACACTTTGGTGGGCTTATTCTCTGGGCCACAAAGTTTACCGTCACGTTGGACGAGCCCCCATTTTGTTAAGAAGATACTTTTTTAAGGGGAAAATACTGGGCCGATCCGGGATACGAACCCATAACGGTGGCGCACAAGTCCGGCGTACCAACCGCTTCGCTAGAAAAGCAAGCTTCACTAGCGAGACAGTTCGGTCCGCTTTTATGTCACCCCGTAACACACCCCCTCTTAAGAGCGTTCTGCTATGAGAACAAGACTAATTATCCCAGGAGTCACACTTTAGTGAGCTTATTCTCTGGGCCACAAAGTTTACCATCATCCCGGACAAGCCCCCATTTTGTTACGAAGAAAAATTGCTCAGGGGAAAACATTGGGCCGATCCTGGATTCGAACCCATGTCGATGGCGCACAAGCTTAACTAGCGAGACAGTTCGGTCCGCTTTTATGTCACTCCATAACAATATATATATTTAAAATGAGAGTATTAATAATATTATTTTCTCGATCATCAACGTCATTGTTTGTTCGGCATCTCTTCTTTGATCTGGGACCATTCATAAATAAACTAAAATGATATCGTATCATTTTCAAGTACAAGTTAATAAAGACAAATAAATTTGTGATATCCTATTTTCTTCAAAAATCTTCCATGTAACCCGGATCGAAGATGCACACGTCACATTATCGTTGATTGGCTAATGCCGGAGCCGGGGGAGATTATATAAAGTGAACATACCAGTCGCCAAACAGGTACATAAGTAACATATTTTTGTCTTTACTGGGCCCCTTTGCCTGGCGACAGGTGATCGTCCCTGTGTGACCAATGAGAGTGATTATAATTGTGTGGTACCACCAGGCAACGCAAATTTGTTATTATCCTTGGTTCCAGTATGATAGCATACTGCTGCCCGAAATAAGGATGACAATTTCACTTCACTTCATATATATATATATATATATATATATATATATATATATATATATATATATATATATATATGGGGGCAACATTGTTAATGAAAATGATAACTGACGTTGCAGGTAACATTATTCAATTTTAAAAGTGTACGTTGTCCACATAAGAAGGGTTCTTTAAACAGTGAAAAGCATGGGCCAATTTAAATAATTCCGAATGAACGCATCTCGAAATAGTCACGTATAAGGATGGACTGAAATTTTACATTATTGAGTGCACATGTCGGGGGGGGGGGGGGGGCGCAAAAAAAGATAATTCAAAGTTTATATTCTTTTTAAATATTTTTCTTAGTAAGCATTGACCAATAAATGACAGCAAAAATGCACCAGAATACAGTAGTATATATATACAGTTATTCAAGATTTTCTGTACCGTGCTAGGGGGACACTCCCTACTGCACCCTCCTCCTCGGGGGCTTCACCCCCTCGCATCAGCTTATTCCCCCCCCCCCCCCCCCCCCCCCCCCCTTTGCCATTTGGGTCAGGCTACGGCCCTGGTAGAGGTCAGATCGGGGATACTTTGGTTTAAGGTGCAAATATCGGTGAAGTGACAGCCCTTGAAATGTTTCAGAAAGCACCAGATGTCGCCTCCTAGGTATACGAATAATACCCAATTAAATAACTGGAGAGATGTGGTTGAAGCAAGTGTTTCCATCGAAGTTGTTCAAAACTCAGATTTATTGGACAGAAAAAAACAAGGAGTTGCAAACTGAAATAAATCATATCTTTTGAAAAGAAGAATACTTGTAATATACTAAGAAAATACACGTTCTGATGATGTGGTTCCTTTTTTTTTCTTGTAAATACTCGGAATTAAACCCCTAGAATAAATTTTCTTTATTTCTATTTCAATTAGATATATCCAATATAAGTGGTGTACAGTAAAACGTGTTTTTGCATTTTTATTACATTTATGTAAGTACGTTATCGATCTTTGACCAGGATATTCAAGGTCAAATCAGCCGAATTATAATGGATCATCTTTAGGAGTTTTGTGAACATGATAACTTTGGACGTATTGCATATTTGCCCCTCAAGTTGGACACACTAATTGTTTCCACCCAGTTCCCAGAGGATTAACAGAGCTGGTGACCTTAACATTTATCTTCAAGGTCAACTGCTGAATTCTAGAATTATTGGGATCTGTTATAACCTTTGAAGTAATGAAACTTTACCCTTCAAATTTAACACACTAGTTGTTTTCGCCACGTACTCCGGGGGGGGGGGGGGGGGGTGAAAACTGGATAGCTTGTCCTTGATCTTCAAGATGATATCCACGTAAATCTAGAATAATTGTGACATCTAACTTTTGAAGAACTGAAGATTTTCCCCTCTAATTCAGCAGATAATTAATTTCCACAATGGTCTTCGACAAGTTAAAAACTGGTGACCTTGACCGTGATCTACAGGGTCAAATTAGCTAAGCAATAGTTCATTATCTTTATGATTTCTTGTGATGGTGATATTCTGTCCCCAAATTTGATAAGCAAAATATTTCAACCAAGTTCACAGGAGTTTGAAAGCAGGGGAACTTGACCTCTTTCTTCTCGTGCACAGCCTATATAGACCAGTTGAAGGCTTAAGTGTCAGAAGGTCAAAGGTCAAGGACATCTGATGTTAATCTCAATTTTCAGATGATAAAATTTCTGGAGGGAATGTCAGGCTGAAATGTCTTGCTAGTCAGCCGAGCGTCATGAGCAAAAGGGTCACTTGTATTTATTTATTATTTTTTTATGGTGATAGACAATAGAAGACTTAAGAAGTGTTTCAAGGCTTTCAGATAACGCAGTAAAGGGAGCACTTGGACCGAGGTTTGGCGGGCTGCTAAATATAAACCTAAAATAAGATTTTGTAACCTGTCCCGGAGCATTAAAAGCCTATATATGCTAGGTATGCTTGCCAACTGCGACGGAAGTTACCCTCAC
This sequence comes from Sipunculus nudus, assembly GCA_026874595.1. Lineage (NCBI taxonomy): Eukaryota > Metazoa > Annelida > Sipuncula > Golfingiida > Sipunculidae > Sipunculus > Sipunculus nudus. The sequence continues at coordinate 14,086,971 of CM049315.1, read as the reverse complement.
CTTTTCTGTTTTGCTGCCTAAGTGCCTATGTATTTGATAGATCACTGGTTGTGTGCTCTAATTCCAACATCCGATGTCAAACCGTTGACTCATCATTTGCTTATCCATCTATCATTTTCAAACAAGGAGGAATACATATATTTGCTTCACGCGACCATTATAAATGTGGACCTATAACCAAAATCCAGACAGACCTCGAGTCAGTTCTATGATGAAGGGAGTTGATGGAATGCTACAACCTCCTCACCATCCTTTTCGTTTGACAAGGATTTAATATACCGTGGATGCACCACAAGCAACACAAAATCAAGGATTTTTTAAGTAAAACCGTTATCTGACTGTAAAGTGCCTTAATTGACTATCGCAGGGTAAACAACACATGTTCTCATGGGACCGCAACGCGATCTCGCATAACCTCGTTGCTCCTGACGAGACAGTAGAATTCTCTTTTATCTTAAAGGCGAGTTTAAAAGCAGACTTACATGTCACAAGACATCCTCAACTCTCGTTGTAATTAGACTTTTTTACCTCAGCTGACTGAAAGTCATCTGAGCTATAGCGATCACCCTTTATCCGGCGTCCGTCCGTCTGTTTGTCCGTCTGTCCGTTAAACAGGCTAAAATTGTAAACGCTGGTCCTGGAATCTTCTAACTTGACATCCAGAGAGGTCCGTGAAAACTCTCTTTGGAAACCTGAAATTAGGTCTCTGTTGCCCATATTCTTTGAGCTATGGGGCTCTGAAGTACCGCCAAGAATAATTAAAAATTTGATACAAAAGCTCAAACATCTGAACAACTAATGCATTGATCACCATGATTCTTTGCATGGATATTTATCATGGAGTGTTTCTTCAGTTTCTGCAGATTGTTCTGCCACCTGTATTTTTTTTTATTTTACGATATTTTTTCTTTATTTTTGAGAACTTAAAAGATGCCTCCATCTGTTAACAGGGCACAAATCGTAACGACTGGACCTAGAATCTTCTATCCTGATATGCAGGAAGGCCCATGAAAGTCTCCTTGGAAACCTAAAATTAGGTCTCTGTTACCCAAAACCTTTGAGCTATGGGGCTCCTAAGTACCCCCCAGAATAATGCAAAATTTAACACAAAAGCTCTATTATCTGAACAACTAATGCATTTATCACAATGATTCTGTGCATGGATATTGGTCATGGAATGTTTCATCAGTTTCTTCAGATTGGTGGCGCCACCTGTATTTTTTCGATGTTTTACAATTTTTTTTTTCTCTGTTTTTGAGACCTTTAAAAATGTGGTCTTCTGTTAACAGTGCACAGATCATTATCACTGGACCTCGAATCTTCCAACTCGACATCAAGAGAGGTCCACGAAAAGTCTACAAAGAAACTAGAAACTAGGTCTCTGTTACCCGTATCCTTGAAGCTACGGGGCTCAGAATTAGCGGCCAAAAAATTAAGAATTTGATACAAAAGCTCAATTATCTGAACAACTAATGCATTGATCACCATCATTCTTTGCATAAATATTGATAATGGGGTGTTTCATCATTTTCTGCAGACTTGTGGTGCCACATGGATTCCTCAGGAACAGCTGGATGGATTGTCATTAAATTTGGTTACTTATGGGTATTGATGAACTTGAGCTAATATGCATGAACTATGATGCCACCTACATTATCTTAATTAGTTGCCTGTGCAAGGACATATTGTCATCATGTCAGTCGGCTGAGCGTCATGACCCATGGGTCACTTGTTTTCTATCGGCTTCCCGTCCGCCCGTCTGTTAACTGGCACGTTTTGAAACCGTTCGACTTAAGAATCTGAATTCTGAAAAACCTTTAGATATACCTATCTTCTCCTACCAAAACCAGAGACGGGGTCACTGCGACTAATGAACTAATGAAAAACCTGCATTCTCCATTGAAAACCTGTTGTTGCACTTCAAGACTGCTTAATACCAAACCACATGAATTTTTTTGTTTATATTTAGTATAAATATTTTTCTCTATATATCCTATATACCTGCTAGAAATTAGGTCAATATTTCGTAATATATTTAGAAAGAATTTACTCACTGGATAGCTGTTTCGAACATATTACTACACTAAATATTTATGGATTTGATTGTATACCAGAAATTAGCTAAGAATTTTGTACTTTTTTACTTGCCCAGCTAGGGGTCCCCTCTCCTTCCTCCAATAGACAGGTTAGACAAGTTAAAATTTCCCTGTTGACTTCAGATTTTCTTTCCCGACTGTTGATACCTTTTGGAAAATGTGTTAATACATGTGCATGTTGTGTATAATCAAGTGTCCACAAACTGATAATGTTGCTCGAGAAGTATGAATGTTCATGATGTTAGGAATTCCCATTAGCCAACTACATAAGAGTTGAACACCGTTTAGTGTTCTTTTTGTAAATGTGTTAAATTTCAGTTCTTGAGTAAAAATTTAGGAATCCTTAATAGTTAGCATAATGATATTCTATATCACCCTTCAAAATAACTGTCTGTATACCTTATATGAAAAGGGGATTTATTTTTATTAATTTTATTGATTATGTATTTAAGATTCAAATTAAACATATATTGAAAATTAAAAAACCTGTTGTCCCCTCAGTGTACAAAACTTATTTGAAAGTGGTTCAAGGGGTAACCTACGATGTTGTTTCATTTTGCATTTTTTCCCTTGGTAATTTCAGTTAAATATTTAAATTTCCTAAAACATTTAGTTTAAAATTACATTAAATAATATATACATGTGTATGCGTGCATAAAACTGGAAAGATATTTATGATAAAAAAAATTAGGATCTAATACAAACATGTATTCATTATTACCCTGCCTTAGTAGAGTTTGTCATAAAATGATTTCTTTCTAATATCTTTTTTATATTAAAAACAAATATTGAAGGCAGAGATTTTAATGACAATTATCTGGTAAAGATGAAAGCTATAACTGTCAAATTTGTGTATCCTTGAAGCAGAGTTGATCGCATGCTTTTAAAGCAGGCAGAACCTTTGTTAGGTATAATGTCGATACACGAAATCATTCAAGATTGTTAAGTCACTTTTTTTATAATTTATATTTGAGCGCAACTGACCTAGTACCTAATATGATTTAAGAATTATTAATTAGCATACATATTTTTTAAAGAGACATAATCAGGAGCAGTATTATGCATTTAATTTCACACTATCAGTTCACTTTTGCTTTAAACAAAAGTTTCCCTGCGAAACCATCCCAGTATACCTCGTGTACTGCTGTTTAACAGCTTATTATTGTTCTGCATGTTGGTAAACACAGTCCACGTGTCTATTTACCATAACAAGGCCGCGTGACCGGAGGTCCGATTGTGACCAGCAACACGCGATGTTTTAGCCAACGGAACATGTATTACATGTTTTGGTCGACACGACTCAAGGGTCGTATTAAGGTGCGCATCACCCCCCCCCCCCCTCCCCTTCTGAAGGACGATGCACACAAACCAAATGGACTTTTATGTAATCGATCGATGCAAACATTTAAATGCTTACCCTGATTCTGTTAATACAAGAATGAATAAAATTCTTAACCGGATACCACTTACAGTAAGAAGTGACAAATGTATCTTGCATGGTTTGACTGAAAAATGGAGGTTTCAAGAAGTTGCCAGCCTGCACCCTCAATTTGTTTCCCTAATTATTTTATAGGCCTATTTATGTATTTAGATCTCTGTCGTTTGACGCTGTCCGGTAATTTTTAAATTATATTTTCACCTTAAAGTCATTACCATTTAATAAAGAGTTTTGGTCTGGTGCTCAATCCTGGAAATGACGTTTACAAATTTTATCTGGAACAATGCCCAAAACCCACTTTGTGAATAAGAACGCGCCAGTTGCACCGCTCCCACACACACCAGCCGGGTGAGGGCCTTACAAATATACCGGTATATATACTAAGTATATTGAGTTGTACCCCCTCTATCATGAAAACCTGCATAAGCCGCTGCCACTCGAGCCTAAGACAGGTCACTTATATGTAAGATCGGTTGCCTGGAATTCCTGTTGTGTCGAAATAAATTCAGCAGTCCCTTCGGCACTTCGACAAAACGAGGTATTACTGTAAAACGTGTACGAATCATTGTTATACGTTTACTACACCCGGTCGTTTGTGTTTAATGGATATTTGTCTATTACATTAAGGAGAGTTGGCTATATGGATACAATGTATGCAGCAGGACGTTTGATACAAGAATAACATACAACATAAAACTAATATTTCACAATTTTGTTTACACTAAAGAAATACTATTGCACTAATTGATATACACACACACTGTCCATGTAACATGAGTGGTGGGCCCCGTGAAAAATATTTAATTGCAAAACAAATTTTATGATGATTTTTATCATTATTATTATTATTTGTTTATGTTATTATTATTAATATTATTATTCATGGTTGTGAAGTTGTAATAATAATCATTATTTTATTATTATTATTTTATTATTATTATTATTAGGTTTGACTGTTGGGAAAATATTATTATATTAATATTAATATTAATATTCATGGTTGTAAAGTTGTAATTATAATTATAATTATTATTATTATTATTATTATTATTATTATTATTATTATTATTATTATCATTATTATTTTTTTTTATTTTAATAAGGTTTGATTGTTGGGACAAATATTAACATAAATTATCAGCAATTGAATATCGATGAAATATCGATATATTTACAATAAGAGAGACTGAAAATTGCAAAATTACCTCGCCCGGTAGCACTGACTTTATCTTGATAAGACTACACGTTGACTGTATCTTGATAAGAGTGCACGTTGACTTGTGACCGCCTTGAGACGGTCGTTTGTACTTTTTATACCTTTTGTTAAAAGACAAACTGTAGAAAATGTCGTGCTATACCACGTAAATCTTCCATAAGTAATCTACAGTTTTTATTTCACATCTATCAGGTTCTTCCACACAGGAGATTATAATTATCACAGTCCCAGACAGATGGCGATAGTAAAGCGTAAGCTGTGACATGGCTTTATTATCCAGATGGTCATCTATGATCTTAACATTTGCTGTGATAAATGTTTAGAATCAGCGTTTGTGGAAATTAAACAAAATGATAATTTTAATGAGGCACGGGGGTAGAACGTAGCTTGGTTCATACTGAAGGGTTCGCTTAAGGTTATATGAAATCTTTGTGCAATATGTTTGACCTGAGAGAATCTTACCATATGAGGAACAACTAGACCATATATAGGACCATATAGTGTGAAAAACGCTAGGAAAATATCAGATAAGTAATATTTATAAAGAAATGACCCAGAAAAGTAACAAATTTAACCGAAATCCCCACTTATCGCAATTCAAGCGACTGTACGATAGGACATGACCTGTGCATTGGGTATTCCAGCGCCGTGCATGTAAATCCTAAACCACAGACGGCTTTACATGAACATATTTTTATGTATAGTTACCCTCATTGTCATTGAAAAGACAGCACCACGGACCTATCATTTGAAAATATTCTAATATAACAAAGCCTGTGCAAGAGGCATATCCCGCCAGCGACCCGATTAAATTGACATGCGAGACCTACATGTGACGTAACAATGGTCGCGTTTCCGCTTAGCAACAAAAGTAGCACACTTCTTATTTTAGGGGATTCCGTTGAGTACATAACCAGTTAACTGCCATTAAATACATATAGTTCATTTCTCACAATCACTTCTGCATACAAAATCATGTATTTTCAAGTTTAACTACAAAATAAGATAAAGCAACACACAATGACGCCAGTATTTAATTACATTATCTTTATTACTGATATCAAGTTCTGTACATCGGGCAGCATTAAATGTACACAAGCAAAGATATAATCATTTTAAGTATTGTTTCCTTGGACATCGTTTTATTAAAAGCTATACCTGGAGTCCGTCTACAAACGCCCGTCATAGAAATAGCATATAAAAAATTATCCCAATATCTCATCCATCAAATGTTTTTCATTGTACATGCTACTTATTTACCTGCTGGATGATAATATATTATTCTGTCACGCTAAGGTTTTATCGAGCATATATTTATAATATCTTAACAAAACCTGCGCTTTCCTTTCAGTTTCTCAGCTTAAATCCGTCATTATGATGAAACGAAAAAATGTGACACTATTGTATGTGACGTCATGTATAGGCCTACTGATCTTACGTCATAGAGTGTTGGTAAGTAAATGAGGGAGTAACTTTGGATATCACAGCGAATTATCATATAATGAAATACAATGCAAATAACACAGTTAAATGACAAATAAATGATGACAATTATAAACCATGTATAAAACCATGTGTGTGAAATTCTTAAATTCCACAGTTCTAATCGAAATGTAGACCTAATTAAGCACACTGTTACAAACACAGCAAAGTTTGTCCGATCAGATGATTGTTTACGTGATTGAATGCACTCCTTACACAGAGTGCCTGTTACATTTTATTTCTAGACCAAATACTCCCACTTGACCACCACCATAGCAGTTTGTTGGGTTTCGCCACCAGGGATATTGGCACAGGGCCAAAAATAACCAGATGTCTGGTTTTCAGACTTGGTAAGACCCGCTTGACCAGCTCTACTAGTCGGAACACGGTTCGCCCTATGCCAACTTCCCTGGGAGGTTACCCAGGACAAATGTGCTACAGCAAGCAGTGGTGAAGTGAAATGAATTCTAGAACAACTTCACGTGCCCACAACACAAGAAGGGTAGTACTAAAGTTTCTGGGGAAGTCTAAATGTGAAAATTCAGCTTTGCAGTTATGAGAAATCCCTCAACTGCTCTATCTGTAATTTGGCACAGCGTTCGCGATAGCCTTCATCATGTGTATATTAAAATATTTAGATGGACAAAATAGGGACAGCATTTGGCCTACAAGGTTCAGGTCATATGACATGAAAACATTTTAGTTAACAGCTAGTGATCATCTTGTCGACCTAGAGTATTAGTTTGATCACAAAACAATAATTGCTTTCCACCAACATGCGCACTTCGAGTAACTATCTTCTGTCATTTCCGCGTACATGAAAATGTACTGCAAATAATTTCAAATAAATGTATATAACATGACCCTCGTTGTTTAGGGTGAGGTTGTTTTGCCGACATTAATAAAAAATTATGATCTATATTATCAATATAATTGACCCAAACTTTCAGCGTCAGTCGGCATCGGCAGATGGCGCCAGTAGGTTGGGCAAGGTCGATTGTACTACCAGATTAAAAAAATAACGACCTTAGAGTCTATGACCATCACAAGCTTATTATTGAAAAATGATATATTATTTTTTATATTATTTACTTTTAATAGTAGTTTTTTTTAATATAACGATCATTTGTACAACACATCAACAGTGGTTATCTCCGCAATTTCTATTACTAATGTTTGTTAATTTTTACTATTGCTGTTGCATGCATTTATGAGATTGTTAAAATGTTCCCCTTTATACTTTTTTTTTAATTAAAAAAACACTAAAAATTTACAATGAGGAAAAGGGGATTCACATTCCAGTACGCAGTCAGGCATACAGATGGACACACATATATACACACCTATATCCAATGCTGCATATCACTGTCCGTGTATAAGTTAAGCATTCCTGTACAATGTTGTGTTGTCTTCCTCGTCCGGTGATTGTACGATGTGCTGCTGGTCATGCGTAAGGTAGGGCGTGTTCCCGGCGGTAACGGGTTCGAACCCCGTGGGTGTCCCCAACGCCTCCTGCATGACGTGTGTATAATGCATGGATATAAGGGGTTCCGTATTGTCTTCAATGGGCGGACGAACTATATGCTGGCGCTGAACAACCCCAAAATTATCTTTACTGCGCCCAAGGCTGCTTGCAATGCTGGCGTATTTCCAGCCGTCCATTTCCTCGTCTGGGGACAACTGACCAACAGTTTCAAGGTAGGCGTGAAGATTCCAAGTCTTCTTGCTGACCCTGTCTGGGTCACCGTAACCATAGTTACGGGCCAAATACGCCTGGTCTTTGCGTTTTAAATACACAAGCACAATAGCTAAAAGTAATATAGTAATTACACACAAAGATGAAACACCGACAAGAATTAAAATATTCCGACTGCTGAACCTCGATTTGACAGTCGCTTGTGCAGACGGCACAAACTGAATATCCTTGTCCAGAATTATAGTTAGACTGGCTTGCACCACATTTGGTGTCTGGCCACAGTCCTGCACAATCACAGTTAGTTTGTACTTTTCTCTTTTTTTCTTGAGATCAATTTTTTCCGTCAAATAGATTTTACCGGACCACGCATCGATGCCAAACGGATAACCTTGCGAGTCTTTGTGAAAACGATACTGGAGTTTAGCTTTTGAACCAACGTCGTTGTCGTGGGCGAGTACCTGAAGAATTTCATGTTCCAGTGGGATGTCTGCGGATACGACAACCGTGTGGTTGAACGGAGTAGGGAAGTCAATGACAGGAGAATTATCATTGGCGTCGGCAAGAAATATCATGGCACTCGCTGAACTGGACAAAGAGGGACTTCCGGAGTCTTTTGCCAGGACAGTAAGATGATAAGCCGACTGTTCTTCGCGGTCTAACGACATTTTAGAACGAATTTCACCATTAACAGCGTCAATACTAAAAGCCTTCACGATGGTTGGATCATTTTCAAGGGAGAACGTTACTTTGTTAAAAGCCTCTGTGTCCTGGTCTGTTGCCGAGACCACTCCAACCAATGTACCCGGCGGCAAATTTTCTTCTAGTCCGAAGGCATATTTTTGCCGGGAGAATCTTGGTCTTTCATCGTTCGTGTCCCGGATACATAATGTCACGTTGGTGGACGAAGATTTTGATGGATGACCGTGGTCCTGAGCCACGACGGGGAAGCTCAGCACTTGAATTTGTTCATAATCAAAAATGGCCTTTGCAGTGATTACTCCGCTCTGCTGGTCGATCGCTACCCACTCACTGTATTCTTCAGAGATGGTATAGCTAATAAAGCCGTTTTGTTCAGCATCTTTGTCCCGAGCTTCAACGCGGGTGATGTGTTGCCCAACATAATTATTTTCATGTAATCGGGCTGTGTACGGAGTCCTAATAAACTGTGGTTCATTATCGTTCTCATCCACCACAGTGACCGTTATTGTTTCGAATGAATGCAACTGTGGGGTCCCTTCATCACGGCACTGTAATGTTATATTGTACGACCACTGCGTTTCCCTGTCAAACGGCTGAAGAGTTGTTATGTCGTACTCGTTTTCGAAGATAGGTCGAAGGCTGAAATATTGGCTATTCAGGTGGCAGGAATATTCCCCGTTTCGTCCTTGATCTGGGTCTGAAAACAGCACGTGCGCTACAAACCTGCCGGGGTCCTGGTTTTCGTTAATCTGTGCCTGGTTGCCTCCTAAAACAGTGCTTACTTTAATAGACGGCGCGTGGTCATTCACGTCCTCAACATGGACGATAACCTTTGTGAGGTCCACAATCGGAGCGGCACCGTGATCCTTTGCGTTCACAAACAGTTGATACGTAGTCCTCGATTCATAATCTAGATTACGCAATATAGAAATCTCCCCTGTGTCATGCGCGATGCCAAACTGGTCACCGAAATTTTTACGTGTTTTCTCTATAAACCCATATGTTATTTTACCATTGGTATCTGCGTCCAGATCCTTGGCCCACACTCGGCCAACCACCGTGTTCACTTTGACATCTTCTTTGACATGAAACACGTACTTAGAACTATTAAACTGCGGACCATTGTCGTTAACATCCAGCACAATGATGTCAACTACTAACGTTCCCGTCAGAGGGGGCGTCCCTCCGTCTTTTGCTACCAACAAAAGCTTATAGAACTCAGTGGTCTCACGATCTAGTTTTTCCTGTATGACCAACTGCACACTAGAAACCTCCTCATCGTTCCTTATTATATGGAGCTTGAATTTGTCCGTATCAGCGTGCAAGACATATTGCTTGATTCCATATTTAGGGCTATCCAGATCCTCGGCAAGACGGAGTGAATGCTCAGTCCCCGGGGGCGAGGTTTCAGAAATTGTAATTGCGGTAGAGGAGACGGGGAACAAGGGAGCGTTGTCGTTTTGGTCAAGTATTATAATATTTACTTTGACAATGAGAAAGATAGACTCTGGATCTGTGCTTTGAATAACCACCTCTAAAGTTAATCTGCAGCTGACTAAGTTAGCACAAATTGATTCTCTGTCAATCCTCTGAGCTGTTCGTATCTCCCCCGTCTCTGCGCTCAACGTAAAGTAGCGATGATAGGAATCTCCGTTGGACAAGTATTTATAAGACACGTCTTTGCCATGAGCTTTGGTTGGAAATCTCGGGTCTTGTGAAATATTACACACGAAGGTATTCGGTTCTTGTTCTTCCAATACAGTATAGTTGATTTCTCGAATTTTGTCTCTCTGGCCGTCGGCGCCAGCAAGCATATGGGATAAAAACGCTATCCACAAGGCGCAGAACATCATCATTTTTACCTAGCTAGATATTGCTTATGCCTGGACTAAATACCAGCTCCCATGTTAATGTGCTATACCTAGTTCCCTGTCGCGCGATGAAGGCCTGTTACCTAAGCTTCCCGGCGTAATTAATCATCCAACGTCGTATTTCTTACCTGCGGGTATTCAACATTTTTTCTAGCCATCATTACGTTAAGAAAACTTCAAAAGGATAAATTAGAAGAAAATCCAAGCCTAAATAATACTGCACTTGAGGGCATTGGCTTTTACAGTCACGCACAGTCCTGTGTTTTACATTTGCATATGTTACTAGTATTCCGGTCCCGACTGGAGTTTGACTAAGAATGATACGAAGTTTTTGGTTGCTAAGGCAGCAACAGGTGACAGATCAGCTTGCGTTGACACCCTTTGTTCAGTATGTTAGCCCGTAACTTCCCGTCATGTTTAACGTGCATATACAACTTATAAATAAAGCATACATTATATCATATCGGTGATATATTCTCGCTCCACGGATACGCCAGTGCGGTCGTTTTTCATAAACTTTCCTTCAGTGTGCATATATAATCCACTATTTATTTTTAATTAATGAATCACAGCATTAATGCCATCGTGCATATTCCAAGTCACGCTCATATATTTGTAATGTCTCCTTTGTTATTGAGTCTGGATTTTTTCCAATAAGTCCTTTGTCATAAGTGACTGGCCTGTTTGTTTTCGCATTGGATTCCCCGCCGAGTCAGTATGTGGGGAGTCTTATCAGGATTCAGGTCTTGAGTAACGGTTTGTCTTCTATTCACCTGTGACAGGTAACTACACAGGAGGTAGCGTGTCGGTTACAATAGAGTCAGAAGTTCACAATAAAACATGATGACGATACGTAAGGTGCGCACTGCGGGCGTCAATATATAGGAATCCGGTGAAAGGTAGGGTGTCGCTAACTTAGGTCGTCGCTTACCTTGGCAAAGCTTTTCACGATATATCAAATGTACCGCAAACAACGAAAGTCTTGATTACCTGATGAGATTCATTAAAACGCTTTCAATTGCGTATAAATACGACGACAATGCTATAACCCCGACTGTTATTGATCTCGCCTTTTCTCTAGTTGCAGCCGTGGCGTGTGTAATGGAAAACATGGGCCCTTCGTACGTGTTGAAACCCTGTTAGAAAACACGTAAACTGACGGTCCTTTGTATCTTTGTGAACCAAAAGAGAATGAAATATTGATTATCGTCGGCCATGTCCGCAGTACTGCTATCCAAGTGTATTGTTACGGTAGTAAATTAACTTTATTGTATTATGTATTGGTCAAAGTTACAGGCCGTCCGCAAATCAAGCTAGTTTCCTCTGTCAGGCCGCTCTTGCTCAATCGGTTGACATGCCGAGCTCGGTTTTTCAGCAGATTCTTTGTACCGAAGATGAAGAGCTGTCATTATTCACGTACTCCGTTTTCTTTCCTCCAGTCTTGCCTCTGAAAGCCCGTGGAACGTTTTTTTCCTGTGTAAAGAAGATCATCATACAATAACGTTTATTTGCACTCATCTTCTGCTGACGGGGCAGCAGAAAAAGGTGAAGATAGCAAGACTATTTCTGCACATTTTTATTTCATGTGTTATTCCAGTAAGCATCTATTGTAGGCCAAATGCATTTTTCTTTGTCGAGTTATACTTGTAAAATTGATAAATGGGCTTACTTGAAAAGACACATTTTCTTATATATTTTATACATTTCTTTTCTAACTTACAATATAGGGGGTTTGTTTGAATTCGTTTGTGTCAGTTCATTTGGTAATATTACTTCACCAAAGTACCATTATTTTATTATTCAATCTGTGTTAGATCTCCAGTAATTTATCAGTTACAAATAACTCATTCGTGCAATCATTCAATACAGTATATTTTAGTAACAGCGTAAATTCACTTTTAGAGCGACATGTTTAATTCTGAGTTCCGCAGTTATTTGAATGATAAAAGATACTCTATAGGAAATATGCATCATGTTACATATATTCACTCAGGCGAAAATAAAGAAAACGTAAAGTTGTTAAATCGCATGCATAAAGAGAGAAACAGTTTAACAATATAAATAAATATATAAGGTATTGTGAGAAAGTAAAAAGTTGTACCATCACCTAAATAAGAAGAGAAACCGCTCATAGATAAACTATCAAGTCCTACCTTCAACCTGTTGGTGTGAGCCAGGGAAATTCTGCTTGGGTAAGACCACGTCTGTCCAGGTTATACATGAAATATGATGAAAATCAGAAAGGCACTGCCTGTAGTGTGAACAGGAGGGAATTAGCCCGCAAATAGCGCGAGTTAAAGCGATGCTTGCTTCCTAACAAACTTCGCTCGGCAGTTTCCTCACTCAAATACCGCTACAAGTGGCGCTCAAAACGCAGCCGCCGGATTGTCACCTAGGCAACACGTGATGTTTGGCGCGTGGAGAGTCCATCATCCACTTGCGAAGCGATCAGTGGTTTGCTGATCTTGCTTGGCTACTTGTTCTGGCAGAGACAAAGCACTGTTTGAGCAGCCAGGTATACTGCTAGACGGGCTTACGCAGCAAGCCGCGCCGAAACTCCGCTAACACCCTCCGTGCCTGTGTTCAATGGTACTGTGACTGCGAGCGGCTCGGATTCCCATGCTAATGTAGCGAGAAAAATCGGCGATCAATGTGGCACTGATCCAAAACATCATTAAACTGTCAGCAATTCGATTCTATTGAGTACCTCCCGGGGCTAGACGCTGAGTTTTCTGCAGGGACGAACAGCTATGCGAAAACAAGTATTATAGTTATATACTGAGGATGCGCTCCCGTCGTGTACGTGTTGTCCAGGTAGCGCTCGGGGCATTGTGCGTTAATTAGCTGGCTGTACATTAGGTAGTCCACAGTGGTCCTCAGTCATATGCGCTCCGCGGGATGGCTTGATCCGAACAAGAGCGTCCCAACTAACTCATGAATTTCCAAGTAAACTTTCTTGTACGCATCCGTCTGGTTCATTTTTTCCAACCATCAACTATAAAACCTTATTTCACGGGCATCAAAAGGGGGCTATTTATCTCTCCATATTCCCCCAACTGCTGAGAATATTTCTGACGCGGAATTTCTAAGTGTGTCAAGAGAACATTTCCCCTTTATAATAGACAAAGTTTTTCCTATTTAGCTAATTATAATGACGTAATCAGGAAAATATTATTTCATAAGGTTTGCGAATACAAATTTATAGGAATGTTAAAGACCTAGTATGGTGCTCTCCCTCTCTCTCTCTCTCTCTCTCTCTCTCTCTCTCTCATAAACACAGCTAACGAGTTGGTAAATAATAATAATTTTTTCATTCCTAAAATTTCGTTAGGCATGCTATTTGATTTTTTTTTCATACAAAAATTAAATCTCGAAGAAAACAAATGAACTGTCCTTTTATGCATTGTGCCCAGCCTCGTATGCAAACAAAGGATTTTCCATTCATTAAATCTGCTTCTCATTAACAGACAATCTTAAGTTATTAATTTTTAACAGAATCCGTATACTGACAATTTAATCCAGGATGTTTTGAGGAAGGGAGGGATATGTGTTCATTTTTTATTAACAATGTCAAAATCCCATCCAGTAGAAATATGTATTGTTTTTCTGTTTCTTTAACCTCCTTCAAGGTAATGTTTTCGCCCTTCTTTTGTTTATTTGTTTGGTTATCTGATAGCAGGATAACGAAACAGCAGCTGTAGGTAAGATCCCATTAAATTTTAGTGCGGATTCGGATATATGTTAGATTCTAACAGTGTTAATCTGCCTTAGAAAAGCGTGGGCTCTGCTAAGCGCCACCCCTTTTTGTTATTGAATATGTATATCATGACACACGGTGTTAGAGTTATGGTTTATTTTCCCACAAACCCACGGGACGCACTGAGTATGACATAAACTCTGAGTCCTTGAGGTGAATCAATGCGTCATCCCTTTGCTTTAGGGACTCACCGCCAGGAGCGTTATAGGTATTCTAATGCCCTGCTGCGGGTTCTGATCCTATACAATACCTCTCTTGTCACGGTCACACGTTTGGTAACAATTCATTTTCTTAAGTAAATGTATGCTGTTTATAGCAAGATTTACAACAACAACAAAGAACAAAAAAGTCCAACCCACAATAACAGAGAAGTAAAGGAAAAGGTTCAGATGTATCCCTAAGCTCTGCTTCGTGTACAAATGAAACTTCACATCTCTACATAGCATAGATTTATGCATACACTACGCATGCGTAACCCCCATCGAGTGACCCGTTTCTCTCGTTGCAGTGAACGCTGTTCATGGAATCAGGTTTAAAACGTCGGCCTTGAAGGAAGCATTATGAAAAATCTCAGTTGAAATACCATGCCGGCAGATAAATGTAATATTACACATTAACTGGGGCCCCATTGCAAGCGCGACATTTCTAAAGAGGCAGTTTGGGAGACGTAATGTGGTTACACCCTACCTCTTGAGGACTCTCATGTTCAACGGTTACGAAAGATGTAATTAGTGCTGATGCCTTATTCATAGAGGGAGCTTTACATACATGCTTGCTTATTTCCTCATGACCCCAGATCACGCCAATACACAAATATACACTGCAGTCACACGCTGATAAACGTCCTCCACTCACGGGAGGCCATTATCTTGCAGCCTTCTGACCTCCTGTGATCTATATATATATACTTCATGAAATATGACACAAATGATGTATGTATATATGTTAAACCGGCCCCAAGTAAATTGCTACAGATATCAACCTGAAGGTGGCTGTGTTTTCATCCACGTTTGTCCTTTTGCCAGTCTGTTTGTGTTTCGATTATTATCAGGCAAAATCCTAGATTTTTCTTTCATGCAATTGTGCACCCATATGAGCCCACACGTATGAGTATTGAGCGGGCTCTGGACGCCCCCCCCCCCCCCCCTGGACTGCTTTGGTGATTTAGAGGGGGCCTTTTCTCGGCTGTTTATCATCAAACTTGATATCATCAACGGTAAAAACTGTTTGAAAAAAAATCAAATTAAACAATTGGTTACCTTCTATAGATGTAGGTTTTTAATAAAGGAGTTGGAAATAGATAATTGAAAGCTGGGGCTATTTTAAATTGATGTCGAATCATTATTGCGTAATGTAAAAAGTATAATTAGATTTTAATGATAGGTGGGTGAATGAAGCATGGACACATAATGTAGATGGCCACTCCAAAAAGGCAAGATATGCAAATCACATACGGCCGGGGTTCACTTCTTGGTTTGAAAAAAAAACATCAGATCATGGTAAAAAGTGTAGTATATTTGAGCAATAAAAAAATTGTTGGAAAAAAAAGTTTATTATCCAAAAGCAGGGAGAAGCGGACCACATCTGACCCCTCAACTACCGCCTTATTTACCGAAAAAATAGGGAATCACATTTATAAGGCTCTTCCAAGAGCTGCTGATGTGTGTTCGCACGTGTCTGTGCGTGCGTGTGTGTCCTTCAATCGAGGCTCCTCTAGCATGTTAAGTATTTCCTGACGCGGCTTACTAACGGTCTTACTGTGACGTATAACACACCTGATCCTAAATCTTGATAAGTCGTACTGCGCAGGAAAATATTGATGATTAAAATAATCTTTGGTGCGTTTTCCTAAAGAAACATTTCTTCCTGGTGAGGCGTACATGAAGGTAGACCATATCAGGTCATTTCGATACCAATAACCATTGAACATATTGTAGACACTCATTGGTCTAATTGTAAAAGGATTAAGTAATTGGTGCTTCAGAGAAGAAACTGATGGGAGCCGATAACAGTAGTCCGAATGAGGACGTGTGTGTGAAGGGGGGGGGGGGGGTGCTTGTGTGCGAGTGTCCTAGTACCGCGGATCTTTTCCAGGAATCTCTATCTTTACCAGAGAAAACAATCAATATTAGAACAGAACCGTCATTTACATCTGCCCATAACATGTACTACAAAATACCGGAATTCATACAGCATTAAATAGGATTACTCGAGGCAGGAGAGTCTGTAGGCGGGACATCAAAAACCTAATATTCTACATTCCCCCGGAGAGCTTAGCAAATATCAGACGTACTGGGGAGATCTGGGGGTAGCCCCAGTAAGACAGTACGTGCGTCGCTGATCTGGCCCGCGATAGTCACTTCCAGCCAGGTAGTTCCTGATTAGATTAAAGACAACAAAAGGTAAATCCTTTTGAAATCAGGTGCTTTTGGTCTCCCCGCAGGATAATATTGACAATAGGACTAATTAAACTGATAAACAGTCATGTACCTTTCATTTATCTAATATCCCATTTCATTTTGTGGTCGGACTTTGTTATTGCGTTCAAAGAATAGAAATTCAGCATAAAGCTCTCCAGCTAAAAATTTATGGCTAACTAATTAGTAAGTGACTTGCATCGCGCGTGACCCTTTCCTTTATAACAACTTTCATAGTATTTCAGTTGATATTTCACATTTCGTGTTTAGTCTGTTTTTGTGTGAACTTAAGACAAGCCCGTTTTTATTAAACTTGGTAACTTGAATTTTTAAATCAAATATATACCTTCAGAAGCGCATTAGGGGGAGGGCAAGGGATCTGGACCCCCACCCCTCTTTCTTCACCCTCAACAACCTTCTGTTACGGGTTTAAGACCATTTTTTTCTCTTTGTCCTCCTCTTTGTTCTCCCGGGTGGTACCCTCCTTTACCTAAATCCTACATCCGCCCTGATATGACTCTTGTGACTGTGGTTCCACAAAGCGTAAATGTACCCGCAGCGACCTGACACTGCACTCGCATAATTCTCCCGTCAGGGTAAATAGAGCGGTGAGGTGTGCTGGGTAGCATCGAAGTTACTTGGAGGACATTCAGGTTCATACAGTAATGAGCCTGCCTGGGGCGCGGCTGAACCTCCCAAGGAACACCATTGAGCGGGAACCAATCTACGTTTGAATGATATTCACAGATAAAAGGAACAAGGCGATCATTAAACCGCGTCCACTTTTACCCTCCAATGTCCCATTTTTCATTAAACGTATCACTTGGCATAAAACATGCTTGTATAGGACTGCATGATGCACATACTGTTAAAAGTAATTGCGATAAAGTCTCCTATTTGATTAATACTGGAAACTTTAATAAAATTCTCAACTTTACATGTAAACCGCGTAAGGTATTTTCAAAAAACTTTCTATTCTATTAATATCAGGTGTTTGAGTATTATGAGTAATATATATACGCAAACCTGTCCCTCTGCCATATTGACTTAAATATATAATTACAAAAGACATTCATGAAACAATAGTAACCAACGGGTAATGATACTCAGCTGATTACTGATGCCACTAAGCCAGGGAAATATTTTATTACCAGGCTAACCAAAGAACCACATAGTTGCTTGGTACAGATGTCTGTTACATGTGTTGTTGACACTTGATTCGTGTGCGCGGGCGTGGCTCGTTGCTGTAGCAACCTCGCCTGGCCGGGTGTTGCAGGCTCGATGTAATCCACATTGGTTGAACTCTGACGTGTAGAAACACAGCGCTCATGCTGATCTGGAACTTTCTTGGCTGGTCGCGTTCTATGAGCGCGTGTCTTGTAATGTTTCTTGGGCGTGTGTATTATGTATTGTTGGGTTCTTTAGATTTTTCGTGAAATAGAAGTTTCTAGAATTTTCGGATGAAAAGTTATAGATAGGGGCTGTGTTTTAGAGCCGAGAGAGGGGAGAGAGAAATATTCCAGCGTACACGGAAGAGTGTGAGTCAGTTTGTGGACCTTTCCGATAATTGCAGCACTTGAAGATCTTCTTCAAATTTGTAACGGATTTTATAGTCTTCAGTTTGCCTTTTAGATCACTACCAAAATTTCACTTTTGGTTTACAACAGATTGATTTTACAGTTGAATAGGACTATTATTCTCTGAAAAGATTTATGTGAATTGTTCATCTGGATTATACGTTTTAAAGGACTTGTTGTCGCTGTGACAGTGGTGGTATCCAGGTACTGTACACTTTATTTATCATACTGTGTAATTGTATTGATTTACTGTTATACTGTTGTTATACTGTGTTGTTGTATTGATTTAGTGTATTGTAATGTTAGGGTTGTTTTAAGAATAAATTATAATTATTTGTTAAAAAAAAAACATTGACTTCTTTATTAATTCCCCTAAACATTTCACGCTGCCTAGTTTTACAGAATCAGATTTTTTTTTATCTCCATAACAAAATTTATGCTCGTCATGACTGCGTGATCTGTTGTTATTAGGTTCCGTAACATGTTGAATATATTGTGATTTGGAGAATGGGAGGAGAAATGCACGAGTAATGACTGAACCAACTGTTAAACTGTTAAACTTATAAATTCTTTACCATTACAAAATGTTCTCAGTAACATACCTGCCATGATATATAGAGGTATAATGATAATGATAATGAAATGATAAATTGAAATGATCGGCTATTATCGATGTAGGAAAAGGAAACTACTAGATTCGTCTATGAATTGAGTAAACGCTCTGAGGTCAACAACTACTGGTCAAATTCAATAGAAGCAGTCAGCTCGAGCCAATTATCAATTTAGTAAGAGCGCAGTAAGTTTATATATATATATATATATATATATATATACACGATGAATGACACGACTGATTATCGTGAGCGAAATATACAAATTGAGGACATATAAATGCAGTTACATCACTTACGATAACTACATGAAGATTGGTAGGATTATGATCTGTGCATTTTTTTATTCCATAAATAGATTTACAAAAAATAATTGAAACACATGAATCAATTAAAAAAAATACTATGACAACAATACAAGCAAAGCACAAGTGACACTACAAGTATATAGAGGTAAACAATTTCTCTTACACAAGTATTTTAAAATATATTTGAAAATGAAAGAAAGCAACTAGTTTGATATTTGTTGGTTATTGCATGAAAATGATAAAAGGGAAGAACAGAGGGGATATTATGATGAAAGAAAGAAAAACTATAACGAGGGGGGGGGGGGAGGATTGTTAATTAAGAGGTTTTTGTAGGTGTCAGAAATTGTGTTTCTCAACTTTGAGAACTCAAAGTTGAGATTTCAAAAAACATTTCACCCCACTTTTTGAATGTGTGGATATGTTGCCATTCTTGAAAGCAGTATTTCTTTCTAAAGTGTATATCTATATCTGTTGACATGTAATTTGTAATTAATGAAGTTTGGCATAATATATTTACATTTACACACATATACAAATCTTTTAACTAATAGTGTGAGAGTGTCTGACAGGGGATTGTTAGTGTAGTTAAAAATAACAGACTTCATTCTGAAGATATATCAGGCATTATATTGTGTAGACCTGCAAGCCATTTTTTAACTGTGATAAAATGGTCTGTGTTTCTCAGCAGCTATAAAATATATGCACAAGAGTTTCCTTTTTCTTTTTTACAGAGTGTGCGGAGCTCACTATCAGCTCTAATCAATTGTTTGTAAGAAAGGGCTGAGAGTTATATTTCTGTGAATTATCCTGCACTCTAATATCCTCAACACTTTTGAAACTGTGATTCTTTTTATATTCTTGAAGGCTTTAAATACTTAACCTTGACAATCATATTGCATTTCTTTAGACCACTTACCAACAGCCTTTTTCTGGTTCTGTACAAACCGTCAGTATTAAATCATTATAAACCTTTTGTGTAACTTTCGTGATGTTCATGATTGTTTCACTTTTTGCTTTACATGGACTAAAGCTATGCATGTCAATACATATTTTCACTGTTTTTCTTCCAAGCAGTCCGAATAGTATCAATTAAGCACCTATTTTCTATATGAGTGTTTTAAAATAAATAGCTTTTTTGCTTTAAATTTCATCAGGAGTATCTACATTTCTCTACAAAATGGATTACAAAATTTATTAAATTGGTCTGTGTCACACGACTTAAGGTTACAACTGAATGGGAAGACCACGATCCCTTATATCTGATCTGTGTAGTTTCAATATGGCAGACGTTATGAAACATAGTAATATTTATGTTCCCCATTCACTCGGTTCCACAAATAGTTACAAGTTTACGTTTCATTCGTGATAGAGTGGTGCGCACCTGGATTGAAAGTCTGTTCTTGTGTGCAAAAGGCATGGCAATAAATGAGGCAAACTATGGTTTCTTTGAGTGACCCCTGCGTTTTCCGGAAAATTTGGTGCCTAATTCGGATTGTTAAGATAAATAAACAGACTATCTATTTGACCACAGATCGAATGCACATGCCTGGAATAGATGAACGGAAATTGGATGAGTTTTGAGGCAGCCCCAAGTCAGGTACACAGACAGTCAGGAAATTATTAAACTTAATCAATAACAGCCGTAAGCAATAGGTCGCTTGCGATACAAATCTGCAAAGGTAACTTGTCAACCCTCCCAGAGCCATCTTACCAGACCTTTCATTGACAGTGCTTTTACTATTGATGTTTAACTTATAGAAAAAAACTTTAAAAATTGGTAAGTTTATTAATAGGAGCAGAAAATGGAGTCATTAAGCTCTGCTGAGAAATACTGTTACATGTTCAACTCATCTGCACAAATTCTGCATAGAAAATGCTCGTCAAAAATTCAACAAAACTGTTCAGATTGAAGTGGAAAATTCTTAAACATGCTTCTACTATGATGTCTTAATGGCTTAAAGGTCAAACACAGAACTATGTTTTGAATCAGAGTCAAAAGGTTGATTCAAACTACATATAGAAGTTATGTATGTATATACATATCTTTATATATATAATGTCACAAATATACATACCAGGTGGGCTATTCACCGACTCTTAAAACATTATATTGTAATCTTCGCAAGTGAAGGTCATTTTATCACAAATGTCCCACTGTAAGCCTGCCCGTTTGTCTTTCTATTGATTTTTAATGTATACAAAATAATATAAAAACAATTACTTGTTGTTTTTATCTCTGATTAGAAGCTTTATAATCTTTTAACACAAGTCGGAGCGTGAGCTTAAAAAACTGACCAAATTTTTTTTAAGGCACGATATCGAGCACTACAGAAAGTTCTGATATGGTAAAAAGGTTTTGCTTGCTGCCTTAATTGAAGCTAAATTATAATATATCATGTACCATCCTGAATTTAGTTTTTGTTTTTAAACTATCATGAATCAAACCTAAAAATGTAACTTATGTGTTTCATTTGTGGTTTATGGATACAGCAAGAGAATAATCTCGAATATTCCCAGGAAACCAGAGGGCACATCTGTGAAGGGATCCAAAACCGATTATCAGGGATCTGCAATCGGAAGATTACTTGTGCAACCTTCGTTATTCCAGGAACATGTGGTCCTGTGACATTTTTAAATGTACTTTTGTCACATTTTGCATGATAATATGAATGTACAGAGGACGTTCGGAACAGGTTAATGTTTGTAACGGAACTTTTGTAAATTATATCAGGAGAAGCGTCTTAAAGACGGTGGTTTAGCAATTCCAAGCCTTGCAATCTTTCTTCCTTAAATTTGGAACGTTTAGGACTTCGAAAGAACTTCAGGTTTATTAGATCAATATGCACAATGAAACTACAAATATTACAAAGTGATAACCTCTTACACGTTGCATTTGTCGATCCGAAAGTGATTGCAAACCAGGACTGCCTTGCATCCATCAGTCAAATATGATAGGAAAACGTGATATTATTTTAGTTATATCAGAACATAAATACATGTCACTATTCTTATTTCTTGCCTCCTTATGCTGTGTTATAATTACTCCGCATAATTAATCTGTAGCAATATCTTCTGTAATAGTGTATGTAGTGTATAATATACAATTTTTAATGTTATGGTATGGTTATGTATAATTATGGTCATTTTCAGCTAATATTTTACCAAACCTGTATGTTAGACATAATGTTTTGGAAACAATTATTGTTACAGGTGCCCTTTTTTGTGTACAGCGGTCTTACAGATAATTTTTTTTAATTGTGCACACGGATGTTCCATGTGTTGTTGGCATTTTGTTTGTGTGCCACGCGTAGCTCGTGTTGTAGCGGCTTCGCCTGGGCGGATGTTGCAGGCTTGGTTTAATCCGCATTGGTTGAACCCTAGATATACAGCGTTCTTTGTTCTGGTATGTTCTTTGAACGTGTGTACTGTGTTAGATTCTTTAGAAGCTTCGAGCAATGGAGGTGAAAAGTTATAAAACGGGGGCTGTGTTTTAGAGCCGAGAGAGAAGTGAGAGAATATTCCAGCGGACACAGAAGCGTGGATGTCAGTTTGTTGGACCTATTCCGATAAGTGCGGCAATTATAGATTTTCTTCAGATTTTCTTCTGGATTTTGTGACGAATCTTATTTGGTCTTCAGATTACTTTCTGGATTGTTGCAAGAGCTTTACGCTGGACTGTTATTCTCCGAGAGAATTTGTGAGAACTTTTCATCCGGCTTATACATTTTAAAGGACTTATCGCTGTGACGGTGTTATCCAGGTAATGTGCACTTTGTTTATTTTACTGTGTGATTGTATTGATTTGTGGTTATACTGCTGTTATACTGTGTAATTGTATTGATTTAGTGTATTGTAATATAAGGGCTGTTTTAAGAATAAAATATGGTTATTTGTTAACAAAAAAACACTGACTTTCTTTATTCATTCCCCTAGACATTTCACGCTGCCTAGCGTTACAGAATCTGATTTTTTTTTATCTCCATGACAAAGTTTATGTTCATCACGCATACGTGATCTGTTGATATGAGGTTCCGTAACATTATATATTAATATATAATCACATGATTCATTGTTTAAGTGGGCCAAGGCTCCCCGCCTACAATACCAGCTTACACAATGGACCAGAAATCCCAAGCCTCAAACATGAGATGGAAGCCAGTCTACAGCGAGTCTTGTGTTACATTTCCCGCTTTGGCAAGGTGGAGGTATCTGACTGTACCAATTGAATTTCGTCTTTCTAATTCCGGCGGAAAACTGAAGCCCTTGCAGGCATCACCCAGGGGACAACTGTCTGTGTACAATTAAGGGTTTTGCCGAGCTTAGAAATTAAGGCATCCGGCTTGACTTGTTCCTAATTAGCCTGTCTCCTCCGTACGGCTTCTGCATGTCCAAACGCCTGTCATTACTAAACAGGGAAATAAACTGCTGCTGGTGCATTTAAACCCCGTCTGTTGTATGTGTTCATCGTAACTTATTTTCATTCAGTGACGTGTCATGCGGCCATAAAACCCCTCTCTCGTTGGGTTTCTTTAAGGTTCCAGAGATCCAGAAAGGCAGAAAGTAAACAGCATAAGGCGGGCATTATGAGCTTGAAATGATTTTGTCTCATAACTTCATTACCGCTGGTTTGTGTCAGTGGAATACATGATCATTGTGATTTCAGGTATTTCCTGTGAGGTTCTATTATTTGAAAGGTTTTCTTATAACTGTGATTTGCGTCATATTTTCTAGTTTTCATTTCGTTTCACCAGAAACCGATACACTGAGAGTATCATATTCCATTGCATTTATTAACATTTATGGATATAATCTGATCCTTTCACTGCTTTACCTTCATATTTACAGATCAGATCAGAGTCTATCTACCCCAAATTATACCCATTTTGGATAATAATTGTATCCGCCAAAACAGAGTTTTGCGGATACTATGTTTTCAGCTGCACGCCGCCGCCAACGCCGCCGCCGCCACCGCCGCCGCCGCCGCGTAGGTTTCCGGAGAACTCCTCCGTAACCGCTGGGCGGAATTTTACGAAACCCGGGATTATGTTCGGGTCACATGTGAACTGCTGCGCCCCGATTTTGTTTTGACCTCTGACCTTTCCTCTGCGCTCTGCGTCTGTTTGTGCGTCTTTTTCCACACATAAACCCACATATCTCGGGAACCGTTTGACCGATCAGGAAAATTTTTTTACACAAATGTAGCCCTTGGAGAGCTTTATAACATACAGAAAAAATGGTGGCGCCACCTGCAACCATGTTTGCATAGTGTCCATCTGTTTGTCTGCCTTGGGTTAAAATCACTCATATCTCTGCAGTGACTTGACTAATTCACTTGAAATTCGGCATGCTTATACATCCTGGATAGCTTTTCTGATTTTATGACAGGTGGCGCCACCTACATTCACGTTTACGCTGCAGACATCCAAGCTCATATCTCGGGAACCGTTTGACCGATCAGGAAATTTTTTTTGCACAAATGTAGCCCTTGGAGAGCTTTATAACATACGCAAAACTGGTGGCGCCACCTACAGCCATTTTTGCAAAGCTCCTGTCTGTTTGTCTGCCATCCCCGACAGCTCTCTTGATTTTATGACAGGTGGAGCCACCTGCATTCTAGTTTATGCAGCAGACATCCAAGCTCATATCTTGGGAACCATTTGACCGATTGGGCCAAAGTTTTGCATGTGTATAGTTCTCACATAGCTCTTTATCATATGCAAAACTGGTACCGTCACCTGCAACCATTTTTGCTCAGCATCCATCTGATTGCCTGCCACGGGCTAAAATCAGTCATATACATGTAGTGGTTTGACTTATCTGCCTTAAATTTTGCATATGTATTCAACTGGGACGGCTTTCTGGATTTTGTGGTAGGGGGGGCAACCTTCATACACAATTTGGCTGCAGACATCCATGCTTATATGCAACACTTCACTTTATTTCCCCTTGCCACTTAATCCATGCCTCACTTCACCCGTTCCACTCTGATTTAGGCGGATACACGTAGTCGCTTGTCGACTACCCGTATTCTAGTTAACTATTCGTGCTCTCTGGACCGGTCCAGATTCCATGCACAGAGAGGTTTAATGTTTTAGAGGACAGTAATACCTAGTCTCGTCCCCGTTTAACTGACCGTTTATTTGTATGAACCAGGCGTCTTATTTTTCCTTTTCTAAATTTTATCCCTTTCGCAAAATTGCAATTTTGACACCCTCGATGGTATGAAGTGAATCACAGTATGTTATAATGTGGTTTAATGACTCCTTTGTATTATTTACATCAACGTTTGTTATGGAGAGAAAGGTTGCCATTACTCTTGTGTATTTTCTCGATTATACCGTTGCATGTTTTTTTCTTTATAATTGATTAAATTGGTAGCTTAATCATTTTATCATGAAAGATTTTCAGTGGCGTCAATTTATCTTCAAGGGTGGGGGGGATGACTCGCAGGTTAGGGAGATGACTCGCAAGGCTTGGGGGGGGGGGGGGTGACAGGCGTGGGAGGGTAATCAAAATTGGAAAAAAACATATATATACAATTTATATTTACTTTTTATTTACTGTGTGATACATATCAAATACATGTATATAATAATCAAGTGTAAGGTTTTAAAAAATAAGGGATATGTTAATTCTAAACCATTTAGATATAAATATTTCACAGTAAACTCATAATTGGAACCAAAGTCTATATTTCTATTAATTAATATATTTCATTTGAAATATATAAATATTATTCTCTTTACATTGACCCCCCCCCCCCCCTTGCCAAAAAGTAGGGGGGGATATGTACCACAATCCCCCCTCTAGTGACGCCCCTGAAGATTTTGTATGCGGACATGCGAAGAAGGCCATACGAAAAAATCTCCTAGGTCTCTAAGAACATAAGGACAGCGGCATACAATGTAACGACAGCTCCTTATGAGTTTGTTATAGTTCTCAAAAATATAACAACATGATTTATCAAGCCTTAAAATAACGTATTACTACGATTATAGTATTCTGGTTTTGTGTATCGTCAGAAGGCAATGGTTTCATGAAACGGTGCTGTCCTAATGACGACGGGTCATTCACATGTTTAAATGTAATAATTAGAACAGGAACATTAATTAATCGATTAATAATTGATCATCGGTGTTTTTTTTTCTCTAACTTGATTAAAAACGGATTCTGAACAGTAGAGTTAAAGTACATTACGCTCGGACCGGGTGCATCGTCGAAGGAAGAATTTATTATTTTCTCAAAGTTTAAAAAAAATCCTGTTTTATCCCTAACAATTAAGTATTTTAGTATCATTTTTTGCTCTTGTCGTAGCCTCAGGTGTCTACTGGTTCACAGTTTACAATCGGGGTAATTGACATGTTTATGGAAAAAGTGTTTGTTTATCATGAGTGTGTCTAATTACAGGTATGTAGAAACATGCCAACACATGGAGTTATTGAATTAATAATTAAGAATGGCCAATAAAAATATAAAATACGGTGAAGCGTTGCATGTTTTATTTAACATACTATGTTTTTTACTTCATTATAATTAGTGAAAACTAATCATGTTTCACGTCATTCAAATTGAGCATCGATTCAGGAAAACATATTTAAACAATATTCATAATCGAGCTCTTGGTATGACTTTTGGCTATACGAAGATTAATATAAATGCCACTCGGGTGTCATTATATCAGAAGCGTGTCTCGATCTATATTGCTTGGCCTGCGACAGGTGACACGGTATGTGATAGAAGAGTCGTTATTTCTAAGCCGAGTCGTCAAACTGGGATATATCATGTCTTCCCGACGTTTTGGAGGGAATTAATCCTTATCCCAAGAAATTAATAAAAAAGACATGCTTTCGTCAGAATACCTAGTGCTATGTTAGCGGGAAATGCCTGCAGTTTATCTGATATGAGAAATTGATATGTTATTAACATGATATCAACGGTTTTCTATTTCATTAGATACCCCTTATATGTAATTAATTATTAACTATATATTTTTATATATTGGTTGTAAAGGTAGGAGGCTAAGGTCTACCAATCGTACATGAATCTGTTAACTTCTGCTCTTTTGTATAAATGTTTAACCATAAAGGAAAGACTCACCGCTCATTTGTAGTAGAGCTGTATCTGCCGATTACGGTCACTGATGGGGCCGGTGTTAAACCCGTAAGAGAGAGGTGTCCTTTACTGGAGAGGTTACAGAACTCAAGAGTCCCCATATCTCGGACTGCCTCAAGCGTCCGTAGTGGAGAGGTGCCCTATTAAGGAGGTGGCCGTAAAAGGAGGTTTTCCTGAATTTGCTGTTTTATTAATAATGTTACCCAGAGTAAGCAATGTTTTTTTTTCTCCTTGTGACTACACACCCGACGTGGCAATCAACACATTCATAGGTGTTTTTTTCTGCCCGAAAAAAAAACATCTCTGACATTCCATTAGCATCACTGTCTCTTAGATTGAAAAACCTCATTAAAACAAATTATAAAACCTAAAATGAGGTACACATGAAATTATATCTATTATTATTATTATTACAATTTGCAGGCGAAAATCGTTTATAGACTGATCTATATTGGAACACGTTGGAGAAAATAATATAATAGAAAACTTCAAGCCCATTACTAGTATTTAAGTTGTGGTTTTAAACATGGACCCTTTTGCCCCATGACGAGAGATTAATCATATACCGGAATACTATCATAAGACTGATCTAATTAGGACATGACGGTTAGTTATGTATCTTGTCAATGATGTCGTGACCCGTCACGACTCCTAATTACGCGATGCTTAATTTTCTATGCGGGATATTTCTATGTGTGCCCTCAGTTTTTGAAGCTACTTGTAAGGTCTGTTGTTCTGGATGCTTGGCTGCCAAAGATCTCACACAGTGACCGTATAAGCCGAAGCGTGACTCTTACTGCATGGCGGTTTCTCGTGCGCTAGCAATTACTGAAAGTAGCTTGGATCTTCTATTGCCCCTTTAACTACAGCAGGATATTAAAGTCGGTATATAATACACATATACTGCACAATTTACTGGGCGCACGTTTACTCTACAGCCGCCGATGGGCATTTGCCAAGTCCGGCCGGTCTCCCATCCAAAACTAGCTTTCCCAAAACTGACTTGAACAGTGCGCCGGTGATGTATTCGTCTCAATGACGACCATAGCTCGCTGTAGTATGTATTGTTTAATCGGGAACACGCACGCATGCCTGCTTAATTTATCGTCAATGCCTGGTCTATTTTGCTCGCTGCCGCAGGGTTGCTACTGGGTGGAGCACGTAATATTCCGATCGCTCGTAGAATTTGTTCAGACTTCTGGCTAACGGGTGGTTAGCGGCAACACACATCGGCAATCAGCCCAGCCATTAGTCCGCTTTATATTAATCCCCAACAGTGTGCACCATATTAACTTATTGTCACCACCTTTGTCAGATTATAGTCTGGTACAGTTAACATCCCCTAAAAGTTGTATTATAACCTTGTCTAAATGCACCCAGTTTCGTCTACACCCCCTAAAGGTTGTCAATTTAAGAGAATGACTTGCAGACACATATACAAACACACATAACACACTTAGGCCTATATATATATATATATATATATATATATATATATATCGTCTGTATGGCAAATTTCAATTAAATATACCGAATCAAATTTCAAACATATTACAATTAATTATAAGGTTTTAGAAAAAAAGGTAATATGTTTCCATTATATGTTAATTCTTTACAGTAATATTTCATAGTAAACTCATCAGTTGAACCAAAGTCTATAATACTAATTATTAATATATTTCATTTGTAAATATATTAATATTATCCTCTAAATAGGCGGGGGTGATAACATTGTCCATCCCCCCTTCCAAATATATATACCCCTATTCCGCATATTGACGCCCTTAGCCCGTTCACATTCTTCAACATTGGGGTGGCTTGGGGTTGAAAATCAGGGCATGAAAATGTGAGTATTTACGCCCTCGGTTCATCTATATTTTGTTTTTTACCAATTATTCACCGTTAGGCCCCGATCAAGAGTTGATTTTACCATTTGCTCACGGGACAACTTTCAACCTTTCGCCCAAGTTCACCCCGGCCTCGCTACTTTTCTACACCTTTGTATATCATGAGACCGCTCGATATCCTTTACATCCCTCTAAATTTTGCATTTTAATCAGTTTTGTCCAAATGCACTAGCATTTTTTCTTTCCATAAGAGGTCTAAAATATTGACGGTTATCCCCATGCCATCAAAGACACCCCTATCCACATGCAACAACCCGGAAAATCTATGGCTATGTGCACGATAGATGTGCGAGCATGCGCAGGACGGCGAGACATTTTCGGTCGATAACATGAAATCGGATGGCGTACAAAAATCGGTATATGGGA
This sequence comes from Sipunculus nudus, assembly GCA_026874595.1. NCBI lineage: Eukaryota > Metazoa > Annelida > Sipuncula > Golfingiida > Sipunculidae > Sipunculus > Sipunculus nudus. The sequence continues at coordinate 14,057,418 of CM049315.1, read as the reverse complement.
GGCCGGCTTTTAGCAAGTACTGTGGTTCCCCTCTAATCTGACGTTCATTCGTCATCCTATTTGTTAATGCAGAGATTTTACATGACAATCTAATGTAATTTACGTGTCCCCTTACATCAGATCAATCTCAGTGTGTCATTAAAAGTATTTTTAAACGGAAGTGTATATCCTTTATGTAGGAAGTGTTCCCTGCTACTTGAGATGCAAACATTCATGTATTAAAAGATATAATTCAAACATTTATCACATTTTGAATGAGAATTAAAGTAACCATACGATAAGAAATTAAGAGTGATATGTTATAATCAGATCGTCTGGATTTATGATCTTTAAAGCTTTAGGATTTTCCAGATGTTACTATTATTGGCAAGACATTAGAGCGATATTCTACCTTTTTTTATCAATAAGGCCTGCAGTGGCGTGATTCGAACAAGAGGTGTTTCAGCGACTGAGGCACCAGGCTTGAATCCCGGATATCTAGTGAAGATCTTTAATACCAAATGATTTCTTCATTTCATTTGGTCCCGGAATGGACATTTGTTATTTCGTTCATAAATATCCTTCAAAAATAACTTCTTTCCCCTCTTCTCCATCGTTTCTTCTGTCACTTGACATTTTGCCCTACTCTTCTAAATAAACTTTTTTTCTATGTTCGTTATTCAATACCCTCTAAAAAGGAAAAATGCTGAAAATACGAATTTAAGACATTAATACGGGTGTCTTTAGAGAACAGTGACGGTTTTATGATTTCTTGTGGTATCAAACTTTTAAGTTAGTATAGTATAATCAGATATTTGTTTCTCTAAATTGTTGAATATTAGTATGCGATATCATGTATCGATGTTAGTGTGGGAACATAGGTTTAGGGAACCCAGGTATTTTATTTGATGTTGGTTTTCAGTTAAGTCGAGTTCCTGTAATAATTGTTACTTGTCAGACTCGTCAGAGTGAGTCTAGACAGTTTCCTGTAATGGCATTATTTAACGTAGATTTCAAAGACAACACACCTGCAAGCATGGTTTCCTAATACTCGTGTCTCTGGAGGCGTGTCCACTTTATTATCCATGCATTGAGAGACAGATCTCCATAATATTGTTAGACGATAGGCCAGAAGCGGTCAGAATGTTTGACGTAGGTTTTGGCAACAAGCAGTTTGACGGTCCAGCGGACAGTCCGAGATTGTCCGTGAGGGACAATTGCCCGGTGTATCGAAAGTCATTGTCTGAGGGCGGCCAGCGTAACTCACAAACGGACCTGTTATGTGAGTTATGAGCCTGTCCGTCTGTGTTTCGGGGAGGTGATTGCCTAAAAGAGAAGAGACTGTGTTAAACCAGTGATTGGTCCAACGGGAAGAAGCGCTTGTGTTTAGTATATACCGTGTTAACTATAGGGACACAGGAGGACATTCCTAGGTCGTCACGTGCGCGACGGTCATGTGACCTGCGGCTTTGGTGTTCTGAGGACGTTCCGTGTAGTGTAAACGGGACTCTGTGATTGTGTGTATCTATAGGACTCAAAGGATATTGTACCATTTGTGTGGAACGTTTCTCCAGAGAATTTTAAGCTTATTTTCTTTATTACATTTTTATTTTTTTAAGTTACACACGTATTTCTCATCTTTTTGAGTGTTTGTGTGAGTTTCAGACGCCTGAATTTCCCATTAAAAGAACCTGGAAATCCATTCCCTCAGGAGTGATAATGATCCTATATAATGCAAGATGTTTCAGTGTTTTATATGTGTCAGATAAGATTGTAATCCTCACTGAGAAATCAAAGTTTGCAATCAAATATATATATATATATATATATATATATATATATATATATATATATATATATATATATAGTTAGATATGAATTTTATCATATAGCGCTAAGGGACAAAGGGGCATTGTAGAAAAAGGGTAAACTATCTGGCCTGTCGACTTCATAAGCACAGAAATTTCTTATTCCAGAAAATGAAAGAGAAGTTAATATCCTTAGATCAGAAACTGTTTAATAAGTGAATTCATGAATTTTAAACCTCCCTCGTATTCGCTATTTACAGTTACGCAGCATGACCGAAAAGAAACAAATAGCGGGTGTTCCTGGACGGAAAAGTAACATATCTGAGGTGCTCTTACTTTCCACAAAGATACGAGAAAGTGTGTACCATTTCTTGCCGGCAATAGAGCAAAAAATTGACCTCTTGGGAGTAACAGAGAGCCCCGGTCCGGACTCCAGTGGCAATAACTTCTTACCGGACATTAATTTTCCCCAGTGCTCTGTGAAACTAGTGTTATCTATGGGTTTCTGAACTCCGTACGGTTCTCTGCATACCGGCCGACTGGGCACTGAAATGTAAGAATGCCTCCGGCATTGTGAGTCTAAATATTTCTAGCGAACATCGTAGCCCCGCACTTAATTACCATAAATTGGAAATATCCGTCGTGTCTCCATCTCAACTGGTTTTAACGAAGACTTAAGGCAGGTACATTTATAATATAATGCAATAATGGACAGATAAATATACATTGAAAGATAAAAGCGATTTGATGCTATAATGATATGTTTATATTATTAAATAATCAATATAAATGAAGAAATGTATCGTTTCGCCAGTGTCACATCATGAGTCAGTCATTGCTCAGGCCTTAAATTAATGGGGGATGGTACTATTATTATTAGTATTACTCAAGATACATGCAATTACTATTATTATTACTACATTTCAGATTTGAAGAGTAACTTCCAGTTTACAGTACTTTTACTCGATTTGACTGGAAGACACCGTGGGCTTTACCTTTTCCGTGTTCGTCCTGCGTGAGATGTAAAGTATAATAAAAACGTGTTTAATTACTCAACCATATATAAATCATGTTACAAGAAGTAAACATTTTGGCAAAATGTTAACATCAGATATAAGTACCTGTGTCCGTGTTTATTTACTGTTTCTTACAGGTAATTCGTCTTTATGATTCTTCCCCTACACAGATCGAGCTCCCTATCATCCTGGCAAAACTTACATGCCGGTCAACTACTGACAAGAGTTTGATTTGTTACCTCACATGTACTCAGTTCTTCACCGTTATAAAACATCCGATTATATACTTGTACTCTTTCTCTCTCTTACTTTCTCTCTCTCACAAACACTCATATATATGTGTGTGTATTATATACATACATATATATGCGTGTGTGTGACGGTATATGTGTGTAAAAATTAAATGTATGCATGTACAATAGCGTATATTTATATTATTCCCATGATAAAATGTATAGGTCGAATAATCATAGGTCCGGTTTGGTGAACACATTCTACGAGATATAACGGAAAGCTGCATTTGTCTATAGATACACCCCAACCCTCCAATTCTCATGTTTAACACAATCATGCACCAACTATTTTCAGAATTAAGTTGCACTTAATATCTATCTCTCTCTCTCTCTCTCTCTCTCTCATATTAAAATATTTTCCCATGTCAGTAAAGTTATATGTTCTATGTAAGCTATATAAGAGTTCAAAATAGTTATGAATACATTTAATCATATACCAAATTACAAGTCATCATACCAAAAAAGTAGATATATGCGGGTAATATAAATAGAAAATAGACTGTTGACCGAAGACATTAAATATTTCAATATATAGGCAAATTTGTATAATCTTCAAGAGTAGTGCCCCAAATTGCTCAATTGAAACTGCACTGTTATTTTAATCACGGCGGGAACCGCCATACACAGTAAAGAAAGTAATTTGGATTCCTGTCTCCATTCGCTGGCATATGGTCTGTATCGGTGACGCTTTTACGTCTGTATCAAAAGCTGAAGTGTATTTTTGTTCTTTTTACCTTTGTTGCCATTTTTTGTTGAAGTTTATCCCCTGAACTGCCTCCCCATATTTTGTATGTCTCCGCCATCACTGCCTGAAAATGTCGAAACAAGTTCTGTGGGGATGACACATCGAGAGAGCTCGACGTAGACCGCATCCCTCTGCTGATACATATCTAATTAAGCCACGTCACAAAAATAAACGATGTTCTACGGAATCTGAGTACAACAATTGGGTTGGGCGGGAGATTTTCTCTTTTTTTCAAATAATTGGTCGAGTCACAATACATGCATGGAATTTTTAAGTCTTGCCAGGTAAAATCTCAAAATGTGCGACCCTTCTGAATTATGTGACATGCGGAATGCTCCATTCTGGACAAATTTCAGAAAATGACAGAAAATTTCAGAAATTTCACCCTGGCGTATATAATATGTTAGACCATATAAAGTACTAGATGTATGACATCAGTACCTTCAACTGAATTACACAAAATGCAATCCTCCTAGGTGTTGCAAATGACATCTAATGCCCTTTTCTAGTTCACGACGTTTATAACTTTTAACTAAAGACGCTAATATCTACTTTCATTAAAACGTAAAATGAAAGTCAAATTTTCCGAATGAAGCATGTGCCACGAATTGTCTACATTCTTTATAATATAAACGCATCCCCTGAGGACTATATTCAAGCAGTAAATGCATTCCAAGAATTACATTTATATTGACCATGAAGGTCATAGTCATGCAGAGGATACACTGTGCTTTGTAACGTCAAGTACAGAAAAATCAGTCTATTTTATGACGTCATGGAGAAGAGCTGTTTATTTATCTTGGAGGCAAGGTAATGGTTATTTGTTTATTAGTCCATTGTTTTATGAAAAGTCAAAATTTAAATATACAGTGGGTTGTATACTCCAAGGAAATGCTTGATATATATTTGTGCCCATGTGTTATTTACGGTAATTAGGTGATGTTTTGCATGAAAAAGATCAGAATACATCAAGGAGTTTCTCTGTTAATTAATTCGCACCTTAAGGATAACCTATATATATTCATGAATTAATACATCAATAATATTTAATGAGTATGTCTTACTTGGCGCACTTTATCAGAATCCTTGGTCTATCATCAGCACATTAAACACTCCTTAATTCACATTCTCAATACTTGTGCCGCTAATTATCTGTCCTGCCCAAAGCGTTATGAATATTGATATTTATCATGAATACATGTTTAATTATTGATACTCTCGGCAAATTCGCCTGAGACGTTATGAATTTAGACCCTGGCAATTTATCACTGCGAGTTGCATGGGTGAATCTGTAGGTCATTACTGGATGGATAAATAAAGGTGTAATTAAAACTTGGCAGTAAATATTGATTACCCAGCATAGCATGGAATATAATTCAGACACAGACTTTATCAAAATCACAGCAGTCACCTCTCGGGGTTAACCATTTGGTTTCATCAAACCGTCACATTACAACTACCACAATTCTCATGCAGCTAATACCCAACCGCACTGGAAAGTCACTCGACCGCACTTTGAATACGCTGTAATTAGTTAAATCGTGAACGACATGTATTCATTACAGGCTTATTAATTATAATACATCAGTTTTGGCCCGTCTATTTAGCATTTACAGTTAAGGACATGATGCGGTTCCTTTACAATGTTTTGACATTTTTTAAAGGTTTTTAATTCTTATATACATATAACATTACCATTACACTCTGTTTATAAAGATCCCCCGTGGACGTTGATGGCATTATTTCTATGTAAATATTTTGATTCCGACTTTCTTAGGTCCTCTCTGACATAATGAGACATTTTTTGTTTAATCTGAACGTGTGTGCGCTAGACCTACATAGCTAAATTTCACACACTGACCTTTAATAGTCAACGATGACAGATGTGAAGCTGTTATTATTTTTTTACCTTGACCTAACTCCCTAGGTATAGCATCACAGTCTCTTCCCTATTTTCGTTCAGTTGTTGGAAAGGGGGGTGACTTCCCACAATCACTCGACGATTTTTGCCTTTTTGTGTTTTGTGTATATTTGGGAGCCCTGTCAAATAGTGCGCGACCTGCAAGATGTCATAGTCTAAGGGAAATTGTTTTTTCTGTTGGAACTTACGCATTTTCACGTGAATGTGCACGTGACTTGCATATTTTAATATATATCATATCGCAGTCACCCCCTCCCCCCGGCCGGACCGTTCCTCCGGCTTCTTCTCGGGCGTTACGGGTCTGTTTTCCACCAGTATGTGATTATGTGTGTGTTGTTGTGTGTGTGGGTGTGTTTGATGTGTGTGAGTGTGTAGATGTGTGTGTTAGGCTCTTACAGAAACTGATCATCACTATGCCTCACTAAACACTCTCTCAGGTATTATATTAACTTTGGAAACGTTTTTAACCTTTCAATTAAATGTTTTGACCAGATGGGTTCTCCGTAGGAATCAAGGTTATACGGCACCCAAAAAGTTCACAAGCTTCACAATCATAATTTTTCACAGTTGTAGAAAAATCTCTTTGCTTGCACATACACAAGCTTACCACTTGTTACTCGTTTCTTTCTGTTAAGTCTTTGTAACGAATGGTAAAATGAAGCTACCGGAAGTTTGTTTATTGCGTGTTACTCTGTGCCTGTACATGATCCGCTCACACTGCAGAGAATCCTACTCACAAGAGTACGACGCTGCTGGCTACAGTGGTCAGGGGTTCTGGGTAAAGGAATCGAATACCCATAATGCACTGGGTCTTCTAAATACAAAAACGGTGTAGCTGTAAATGTAGTCAAGACATAGGTATAGACTATGAAAACATGTTTAATTAGATTTGTTTTCAGGCAAATTAAATGCGCATGAATGTATGTGTGATAATGAAATAATTTTTTTGGTTTGTGATGAATTTAGATTTTGTGTTTTGCCCGGTTGTCCCTTCCTGTAAGAGGGGTTCTTTTTAGTAGAAAAGACCTCTGGCGGAAAATTGTGATCCGCTTGGTTTTATATTTGAGCAGTTCATTCTAGTCTGTAGACAGCTTTGATAGACTGCGTCAACAACGCATGGTTTGAGATATTTATAAAATCTTGTCAAAACGTGGTTGTCCCCTTGTGCAAATGTCACACGTGTAGGACAACTTATACGGGAAACCTGTATCGTAATATAGCACGAGACAATAAACGCAGCACTGTTTCCCGGGGGAAAGCTGTTATCTTAACCTATTTTCCAATACAGTGTGTGCGTGTGTGTTGAACCATGTCAAAACGTGATGTCATTGTGAACTCCTTTAAGCAGAATTTGTACACGCTGGCGTTACCATTTAACCAGTAACAATGTTGAGGAGAATACGAATAATCACAATTTTAAAAGAGAAAATAATCCACAAGTAAACCATAAAATAATTGCCAGTACCATGTTTTTGGTGATATGTTCATTAAATGTCATGTGTTCTAAGTTCATAATAGTGGCGGATTTTTCATTTCCTTTCCTATACTTATTTATCAGAGAGTTATGCGTAAAGTCTGTTAGCACTCTCGGCATACATGATTACCTGTACCAGGGTGTTGATCTCTCCACCCCCACTCCCCCCCCCCCTGAGATCCTGTATCCGTCCATGCAGAAATTCATAACTGAATAATTTCGTTTCTAGGAATAAGACTAAATACAAGTAAAATTTTAAAATCGGTCATTTAAAACAGTTTTTCTAAAATGCATTTTATCATGTTTAAAAAAAAATCTATTGTAAACTCAACTATTAAGCTGTATTTAATTAAGCAGATCACGCCAAACATGTAACCCGTACTCCGAAATGTAAAGCCCCATGCACATGCAGACGTTTACAACTCATGTGTGCATAAATACATAAAGTAAAGTTATTTATGTAAACATACTGTATCATGTGAACAGATTTTCATATGACAGTAAGTAATTGACATAAAATAAAAGTATGTTTACACGACCTCAACAGTGATGCAAAAGTATAACTGCATGCACGTAACTTTACTTGTTAAGTAAACCTTGTGATGTGAACAGGTTTTTTTTTTTCTTATATGAGCAAATTGAAAAAGGGTTTACGATTACATATCCATTAATTTTAACCAGAAATCCAGTCGCCCTATTAGATCAAAAACGGAATTCAAATGCCCGCCCATTGAAAATAAAAAGACACCTTAGATCAGCGGTCCGTCGTAGTTAAAATCTAAACAAAACTTACAGTCTGCTTATGTTTTGACACCTATACCGTCGATGGACATGTAGCAAGGCTTGTTAATGCAAGGGAGAACAAAAATTTCCTAATATTTTCTTTGTGCCACTTTTGGGCATCTAGATTTAAGGTGTTTTCTACATTTACGGCAATTTAATGTTTTTATTGTTTTCAGCGATTAAAACTAAAAGTGGTGAACGTGTATAAACACCTTCAAATGTATCTATGTTTGATTAAAATATAATTGATTGTTTTCGCCGGATATAGGAACAATTGAAAGGAACAATTACTATCAATATATTTAAATTTTCCGAGAAATCATAATTTTTATAGAAAATATTCGAATCCAAAATTCAGTAACCGTTAAATTTCGATAAGTTTTCTGTATGAAATAGAACGATTCTTGCTTTTATAGTATCATTTGATAGAAAAGATCCAAAGATGTCCAATGTTGGCTTTGGGTACCTTGTCCCTTGTTTACTTCATACGGTGCATTTAAATGTTCTATTTGCATACAGGACGTTAATGACAGGTGAACAAAAAGGAAATATACTCAAAAGAAGAAATTAGCTTACAGGCGTAGATTTATTTCATATGCAAAATTACTTGCATGAGTAAATGTCTGCATGTGAATATGGCTTACAGCTGCTGTCAAAGTCCTTGCCACATGCAGGTAGGGGTATGGCGCAGCCTGGTTTAAGCGCTGGTCGTCTGAGCAGGCCAGAGCCTCGATAGGTAAAGTCGTGACACCTCGATAGGACTCGCTCCATGGTCTATGGTTTCTGGTTATGACTTCTTTATATTCCTAGCTACATCCTTACCCCTATAGACCATGCAGTTTGTTAAAAAAGTCACTTTCCTGAAGTATCGTATTAACGGAAATGATGGGCCTGGACTACGGAACATTGAGAGGTCAAATTTAATGTCAGCTGACCATCAGAATTAAAACCCCGTCGGCTTCTTTATATACTCAGTGAAGAAGACCTTCGCTAACATTTTAACATTCATAAAAAATGTATATGTAGGAGCTGGACAGGCCACGATTGTATTGCAGCGAGCATTGGCCAGTTCAGTTTGTACGAAAATAATATCAACGAGGAATCGGGGTCAGTAAAAATAATAAAATAAAGGCCGAGTGCGTTCAGTGCCACATTGTTTCTGAACTAAACTGTTTCTTAACTTTGGACTCAGATTTTAACATTATTTTGGCCAAGGCATTCCCCTTATTTTTATCATCACAACTGAAGAAAAATTAATAATATTATTTTTTTCTGCTAAATTATGAGGCCCTCGGCTGCGGCCCGGTAAGCCAATTTGAATTTGTGAATCCAGCCATGTCGCTATGGGTTGCAGCATAACACACACGGCCACCCTTCACATCCCTGCTACAACCACAGTTAAATATTACAACAAGTGTCCAAGGTGACATTTTTACGTTCCCTATATCGTTCCAAAGTAATATTATACAAATTAGAGTATACGAAAACGGGCACTGAGCTGTATTTACCAAATTGGTACGGGCTTCATCAGTTTTTTATCTTTTTTTTTCAAATTGATTCAACTGTATTATACTGAAGAACCGATTAATACAATTCACTGGTAAACATTTAATCAAGATGCTAATATGACTGTGTTTATACCTTATTGTTATACACGAAAAATAATTAAGTGTTTCGGTAAATATAAACTTTGGCCTTATGTCAAGCAACAATACAATGTACTTTATGGAGCACCTGTCATTCATTTTTATTGTATGTCTTCACTATGGGTAACAATGTGTATTTTTCTATCACTAGCTTCATTAAATCATCCTAAAATGTCAATCAACGTTCCATTGTTGACCCACAGCAATGTCAGTAATTAGATTTGCGTCATGTGAAATTTCGCCCATTACTGCATGATGACGCAATTTCAAATCAGCACGATTGCAATGGTAACTTTGTTCATTTTAATTTACAAATCATAATATTTTTAATAATTTTACATAATAATTTTCAAGAATACCTGCAAAAGGACGCTTAAACCTATTTCTCCAAGGATTCGGTGAAGTGAGAATTGACGAAGTGAAGTTTTGATAAGGTTTGTGAGAAATGGCGAGGTGAAGATTAAATGAGGTTTTGTTTATGATTGGCGAGGTGAAGATTTATTTTGGTTGAGATTGGAGAGATGAAGATTTAATGATGTTGGGTAAGGATTGGCGAGATGAAGAACTGATTAGGTTTGGTTATAATTGGCGAGGTGAATATTTGATTAGGTTTGGTTATAATTGGCGAGGTGAATATTTGATGAAGTTGGGTTATAATTGACGAGGTGAATATTTGATGAAGTTGGGTTATAATTGGCGAGATGAATATTTGATGAAGTTGGGTTATAATTGGCGAGATGAGAGATGAATATTTGATGAAGTTGGGTTATAATTGGCGGGGTGAATATTTGATGAAGTTGGGTTATGATTGGCGAGATGAGTATTTGATGAAGTTGGGTTATGATTGGCGAGATGAATATTTGATGAAGTTGGGTTATAATTGGCGAGATGAATATTTGATAAACTTGGGTTATAATTGGCGAGATGAATATTTGATGAAGTTGGGTTATAATTGGCGAGGTGAATATTTGATGAAGTTGGGTTATAATTGGCGAGGTGAATATTTGATGAAGTTGGGTTATAATTGGCGAGATGAATATTTGATGAAGTTGGGTTAGGATTGGCGAGATGAATATTTGATGAAGTTGGGTTAGGATTGGCGAGATGATTATTTGATGAAGTTGGGTTAGGATTGGCGAGATGAATATTTGATGAAGTTGGGTTAGGATTGGCGAGGTGAATATTTGATGAAGTTGGGTTATAATTGGCGAGGTGAATATTTGATGAAGTTGGGTTATAATTGGCGAGATGAATATTTGATGAAGTTGGGTTAGGATTGGCGAGATGAATATTTGATGAAGTTGGGTTAGGATTGGCGAGATGAATATTTGATGAAGTTGGGTTAGGATTGGCGAGATGAATATTTGATGAAGTTGGGTTAGGATTGGCGAGATGAATATTTGATGAAGTTGGGATATATTTAACGAAGTGAATATTTGATGAAATTGGGTTATAATTGGCGAGATGAATATTTGATGAAGTTGGGATATAATTAACGAAGTGAATATTTGATGAAGCTGAGGTGAAGAATTGATGAAGTTGGGTTAGGACTGACGAGATGAATATTTGATTAAGTGGGGAAATAATTGACGAGGTGAATATTTGATGAAGTTTGGTTTTAATTGGCGAGGTGAATATTTGATGAAGTTGGGTTATAATTGGCGAGGTGAATATTTGATGAAGTTGAGTAATAATTGGCGAGGTGAATATTTGATGAAGTTGGGTGATAATTGGCGAGGTGAATAGGGCGCCCTTTGCCCGTGGACAAAGCAATCGGCCTGTGTCACCATAGTCCTAGTATATAATCCTTATGATTCTTTGAGATAAAACATTTTATGGTCTTGCTGATTTCTTCTGAAATGAAATGGATTGTTCCTGGGTGTTACCCTTACCCTGCATATATATAGTCGAAGACCGTTCACATATTTTACGTTGGTTTGCTAAAAGACAAGCCAAGCTCTTTGCCTTGGAGCAAGGCAGTGAATCACACAACCGGAGGACCCGGGCTCCATACTCCGCCTTGAATATGGTCTTATGATGCTGCTTAAACTATGTTCACACAACCTATCTCTCGTTTATTTTTCAGTTGCCATACATGTGGAGTGCCCCGGTTAAGTAGTATATGATAAAACAGCATTTTATCATAAAGTGAAGAGCAGAAGACGTCACTGTCACAGCTTATTGCTGAGGCATGAACTATGATTACCCGTGACCAGACCTGTTACCTGACCTCTTTGGGGTATCAGAATACTTTAATAATTTTTGTTGATAATAAATATTTTCCAAAACATTTTAGTTCATGAATAATGCTTAAGAGTTGATGAAAATATGTGGTTACAATATGTCCTCTATAAGTTTATGGCTACATCTTCTAGGTTTTTAATTAATTTGCTAATGGAACCAATATTCACTATAATTTATTTGGGATATTAAACATGGGACAACTGTCCTCATATAAGATTCGAATGAAGAAGTTTATTCTGATAACGATAGGGCCACCAGCCCTTACAGAACCATATATACTCATACACATATACATACATATATATACATACATACATATACCCTACATCACACATTTACAATATTACTTAATTCGGGTATATTCATTAATAAAACAGTTTACACCTACACAAACTCTAGATGGTAGTCTCCGAATATTTATTATTTCTTACATATCTCAAAAATATTGCTAAATCTTGCATTTCGGAGGGCTTAGTACTTGTAAGCAAGTTTATCAAATTATATGGTCGTTTAGATTTTTTTTTTATATTTTTCCTGAATGAACTTTATTTGTTTAAACTCATAAACCTGACATTCAAACGATTCATGATATTCATCATTTATTTGTCTTGTTCCTTTAGTCATACAACATTTACACCAGTACGACGTACCTTTTTATGTCTACCAATTTCCATTTCTATTGGAAAGTCACTTAAATTTTGCCATAACATATCTTAAATTTGGTGATAAGTAATCTAAATATTTCTCTGTTCTGAAATTGATTTTACAGAATTGTACATTTGCAATTTACTATTGCGCTCAATTTCTGCATGCCATACCTGTAAGGCACAATCTTCCAATCTTTGCTCTACTATAACCATAAAATATTTTACATCTCCATTAGTTTGAGATAACCAAATTGAGCCGAAACCCAATTTATTTAACTGTAGTTTAATATATGAAGCCCAAGTAATTTTTCCAATATCATCAAGTTGCTTCAACATTCTATATGTTATATAAGGAAATCTACTTTCTTCGATATACAAAAGTTTACATCAGTACCTTATACTACGACTAATATATTTTACCCACAACGGTTTTCTTCCGCATTCCCGAAGGACCCCAAAATTTGACGTGTTCACCCCTACCCCTTAAACTTTTTTACAAAATCGATATTGTACAGTTTCAATTTGATCAAGTTTATCATATTCCTCATATTAATATGGTCAATGAAATAGTCGAGTGACAACAGATAAACATGAGACCATGGCAGGCCACAGCAAATCAACAGGAGTAGAAGTTGTAGCAATTTCTTTACATAAGTACTCCTACAACATTTTGTTTTGCTCAGAACAATTTATTAACCATTATTGGTAAGAAATTTGCCTAACTGCTTCAATTTCCTCCCTTTATTTGCAAATATCCAATTTTTCCCTTGCTACGCTTTTTCATAAGAGGATACCCATAACTGAAATATATTTTCAGTCATGGACCCAAAACAACCGACCCATAAACCGACCAAGGAAAAATGATAATACCTTCCTGACAGAGATAAAATCTTATTTTTCTCCAATAATTATACTATTATATTGACAGAGATAAAGTATCAAAGGAGGGAGAAGTTATTATTACTATTTTTAGTTGTTGCTGTTACAGATACCTGTCCCATTCTGTCCGACCTAAGTTGTGTTAACGACCCAGAAATCACCCCAGGATTTTCCTCCCTGAGAGCAACACACAGTCAGATCTGGTACACGGGATGAATATCTCAGCAGGCTGATGTTGTAGCTATTTTGACAATAGCAGCCTGCGGTTCTTTCTTCGCTTCATTAGCACCTACATCTTCCAAGTGTTTCTGGTCCACGGGAGAATGCCGTAACTACACAAGCACGCGCCGTGCAAACAACAAGCACCTGCAAACAAACTATTAGCCGTGAGCACATGTGCACGACACTACAGGTCGATATGAGTAACTAAGTAACCTTCATTTTATTACGTAGTTATTTTTTAAGTAAGATTTAGGTACAATCTGCATTCTATAAAGTGTAGAAAAGGTAGAATATAAGGAATCCTCTAGAATTACCTTGTATCGACTGATGTTCATATCTTTTCATATACAAACAATTTCTTCTTTGATTGAGACGATTCATACTGATGTTTTCCCAGCAGATTGGCTTCTTTACCCTTCTCTCTCTCTCTCTCTCTCTCTCTCTCTTCCTCTCTGTCTGTCTGTCTGTCTGTCTCCCTCTCTCTCTGTCTCTCTATCTCTCTGTCTCTCTCTCACTCTCTCTGTCTCTGTCTCTCTCTCTGTCTCTCTCTCTCTCTCTCTCTCTGTCTGTCTCTGCCTCTCTGTCTGTCTGTCTGTCTGTCTGTCTCTCTCTCTCTCTCTCTCTCTCTCTGTCTATCTCTCTCTCTCTGCCTCTGTCTGTCTGTCTGTCTGTCTGTCTCTCTCTCTCTCTCTCTCTGTCTGTCTGTCTGTCTGTCTCTCTCTCTGTTTCTCTCTCTTAGACTGTCTGTCTGTCTGTCTGTCTGTCTGTCTCTCTCTCTCTCTCTCTCTCTCTCTCTCTCTCTCGCTGTTTACTTGTCTCCCCATTCTGCCCATCACGTATCACAAGCGCTTGAATTGCTGTTAGTGTAGATTCCGGTTAAATTGGTTACTTTTCTGGGCCATTTCCTGATAACTATTACGTATCTGATATTATCCTAACATTTTTCACACTATATTGTCCATCTCTTTATTATTTACTAAATATTTGGGATAGGCTGGCAAGAAAGTCATTCTTTAAGTGCGTCATTAACTCTACTCATTGTGTAACTTTTTCTTACATTTAAATATATGCAAAGGACGGACAGTTACTATAGAATCAGTTAATACATAAAAACTGTCATAAATACTGCCTATGCTGCATGGAGAACAGGTTTCAATAAGCTCTCATTTATTAACTAATAAGGCCAGTTAACTAAATTAAAAGACACTGATTAGACACTAGTACGTGGTGTGGCACTTGTGTCTTAAAAAAATAAGAGCTAAGCAGTCCTCCTCCACGAGCATGCGCAGTGCGCATAATGTTCGTCTGTTGTATTCGGGTCCCATGAGCCAGGATCGTAGGTCATATCAGGTGAAATCAAATACAAAAAGAAACTCCGGTAGGAACCTCAACATTCAAGATAAGGTTCGTTAATTAAGTTTTGTCGTCTGAATTAAAATCAACTGTGATCTTTCCTGTCCACATCACAGACCCAAACACTCAGTGCTAAGTGTTGCCCCCAGGTGTCGTTATTGTTGTGGGAAGAAATATAATAATAACACATTCAAAATCTGCTCCTGCTTTTTTATATTTGATATGAGATATGTTGCATAGACTATCATCTCAGAGATACTCAGATATCATATCTTCGTAATGAGGATACAGACGCATCCACTGGCGTCGACGAAATACATGTCAGCTGTCAACTGACTCTAAGGTCTGTGACATTGGATCATGGGTCTTTACAAGAAAGGTGAACTGCGCACACCTGTCCTCTAGAATAAGACGACAAGGGTTTATATGTTGGATGGATATACGAGGATGCTGTGGACAGTTCTGAATGTCAAGAGCATCTTGTTTCCAAACTAGGTGACTTAATAATCGTTAATGTCCTTGTCACTTGACCCAAATGTCACGAGCTCAATTCGTCAAGACGCAGTACCGAGTTAGCCAGTAATTTCAACATATGCTCTTGTATTCACTTGTCTCAATCTAGATTTTAAATTTCTTAATTGTTTTTACCATAGTTTAAATTAGAGAGTTCGGCGTTCTATTCGGTTAGATAGTTGCTCATTCGGCTGCCTTAACAGAATTCTTTGAAAGAAGCCGAACCTGTATTGTGTAAATATGTTCTCCCTTTTTACACTCAACCAGCCAGTGAACGTGCAGGAAAGCTTCAGGAAAGGTTGACATTCTCTTATATGCCGCACATGTTTAAATCGGTTTATAATAATGAGACCATCTCCTACTCCTTATTTGCCACAGGCTGGTACCCAGGGCCGCTATCTTCTTCAAAACCTGAGAAAGGATTTTAGACTGATTTGCCACTCTCAGTACCGGCAAACTCGCGCGTTCCTGGCCTGTTATGAGTGTTTTGAAACTGACCTTTCTGGGAAAACACTCAGACGAGTATACAATGGTATACAGTAATAAGTATTTTGCGAAGATACTTACAGGAAAATTATATGAAATATGGCCATTCAGACACGGGTACTCTGTCACACCTTCGTGTCATAACAAAATAACGGAAATCGGTATTCGGATGTGTCAGTGTTTTCTCTTCAAGTAATTATCTAATGAGTGATTAAAAAGTAGCACTTCTGGTATCGGTCTGCATGGCCCAAAGTAAAACGGTCCTGTTTCAGGTGTTATATCTGTATTTTTTTATTTTCATATTTCCTTACACACATTTCCTAAAATAAAAGGATTTTTGAACAAATGTTTATTGGTGCAAGATGTTGAACAGGGTCAAGGTCCCTCAGCTGAGAAGCTGTGGACCAACGAACAAAGAAAAATGGATCTTTATAAAATAATTATACATATATATATATATATATATATAGATAGATATATATGTTATAAATGGATAAATTCTATTTTGAAATCGGTGTCTCATAATACATATACAGATTAACATATGTGTTAATATTTGAATGGAAACACGGTGTCAAAAAGGTGAGCTTAAGCTCAATACTTTTCCAGGTTCGATGATATAAGATGCTCATAAAGTATGCCAATAAAGTTACTGAATCAGTTGGGAAATCTAAGAAACCTGGGTCGATGGCCGTTTCTAATGCCCTAACGAACTACGGGTACATGGTTTTAATGCGTGTATTCCATGATCATTTGTATGGAAACACATTTAAATAAATGCTGTTTAGTTTTTATCCTACGTGTAAAAATGTATCGAGATAGCACAACCGGTTATGGTTGCAGATAAATATTTATATATATATATTTATCAATCTCTGAAAAAAAACTATGAATGGGCGGTTGATGCTGGAAAGCATATAGTGTACAACAAACAAGATTGCAACATTTATAAATTCCAACAAACGGTACATATTCATTTAAGAACGGTTTGACTCTCTCACCAGTACGATATGTCGAGTAATGATTGCAGATGTCTGAAAAAAATGAAAAATAAATTTCTGTCATACACATACATTTGTCACTTGCGGAATGGCCACCCACACGCAATGATATAATCAAATCAAAATATAAAAGGATGTCACCCTTATCTTTTTAGGAAGTCAACATCGAAGAAATATTCCCAAAGCTGAATCTATGGACTGGTGAAGCTTCCTGAATGAGGAAAGTTGAAGACTAGGACACAGGCTTTTGACGGTTTGGATTAGGAAAAGAGATAAAATACGGTTTTTACAGAACGATTTATGCACCAGCCCACCTTTGATGTACAGCCGGAGTAATCTTGATATATATGTCTGCAATATGCGGAATCTCGAAAGAAGCTTTTTCATATCAGTCTTTAACGTGGTTGAATTACATCCGGACCACGGCTGGAGTGGCTGTTGGGGAAATCTTCCGCAGACGGAGGAAGAAACCTTTGGCTTCCCGGAGAAAGACTTTGATTTACGTTCCTGCAAATCCCCTTAACTCTTACAGGTGCCCTATCTTTATTACGGCTTCCCCGGCAAGAGACTGATTATCTGAAAGACCTCATCTTACAACGCCGTCACTATCCATATCTTTAAAAGAGAGTTTCAAAAAGGTATGACCATCCCGATAGAGGGCGGCTTCTGTTCAATTGGGATGAAGCTGGATAGAATTGTAAAGAATGAAGCGTACGCAATGCCTACTAGATGAAGGTTTTCAAACAGATCCTCAAATGTAATTGGGAAGAAAAACACATGTAAATATGACTGAATTAACCTCTTAAGCCACTCCGGCTCTATTGCAGGTAGTCATGCACTCTGTGACCTCTAGGCAAGGTCTTGTCAAGGTCTAGTGTAAAAAAAAAACACTGATAAATCAAGCTATTAAAGTTTATATCCACACTATAAGTCAGTCTTTTACTCTTTTTGAATTAGCATATAATACCTAGTGAATTAGTTCCTAACCTCTTTTGTGATCGTTGAGCCACACATTCGTTTGATCAATATGCTCCGCTTACATACGCTTGCACCCAAGCACATGCATGCTCTCTCTATTGAAGGAGGATGAAATTCACCAGAAGAAAAGAATGACCTGTTGTTATTGAGCCTTCAGGATTTCATGTTTTATATGCGGTTGAATAGGTTAAACAAATGTTAAGCAGTAGAAAAATTCAAAGCGAATCTATAGGCTGTATCGAGATTTTCACCACTTTGTTTTTTTTTTTAAATACTGAATGGGTTACACTGGGGTCTTTAGTTTTGGGCTCCAGCGAAGGTGGAGAGTTGTTATATTTTCCCGATGGTTCGTTCCCTTCTTTTTAGGCCAGCATTTTTACGAAAAAAGTAATGAACATTGTTTTATGGACTTTTGTGGTAGAATTAATTGACATCCATGAAACACTAAGGAAGGTTACCTGAATTAACATAAAATATCGTTAACTCAAATGATTCTTCTACATTTTTTAGCTATTCATTGGTATTGGGGCTGGCTGTGTTCAAGGCTCACATGTGAACAAGTGATCCAGTCGGGGATATATGACTACAGATCTGCTTTTGCTCATGGTGTCATTTGGTTATTTTCATCAAGAAACCAATTGAGATTTCCGGCAGTTGTAATGTTAGAAAGACAGGACATCTGAAGATATCTGATCAGTCAGGTTCCTCTTAATTTTTACATGTCAATTCTATTAATAAGAACACTTAAACGCATTTTATGAGTGCTCTTAAGAATTAAGCTAATCTTACACAAATCTCTCAAGATTTTAAGAAGTAATATGCAAACATCGATATCACTGAACAAATGTAATTATTCCAAAACCATTTAGATGCACGTGGAATAAAGCAGAGGCGGTTACCGTCAGCATTTTGAATTCCATAATCTCTAGCGTTATAACTGGATGGTCCATGTAGGAAAAGAGAAATATAATGACAATGAAAAGAGAAATATCAAGCGCTTTTCGAATTGATTGTGTCTAATAATGCTCCAAATTAGGATCATTCGGTAGTAATTAAAGCAAATCTTTAGCCTATAAGTGGTTCTAGAAGCAAATTTCCAATTTAAGGACCAATTAGACCGCTATTTTGTATTTCAGGTGCCGGCTCGTTGATTGTGCATCAACAATAATAACATGTCAATTTCATCATTGCTGTTTTCTGACCACTTGGGTGTTCGTTCCGTGGAGTAATGCCTGTCCACAGCCCGGAGCCCCACTGTTTATTGCAGGGAATGTCTTGCCTGGCTTCTCATGTAAATCAATACGAGAAGCCTGCGGGCACCATCGCGTTATTCTGTCAGATAATTGCGGAAGCTTGGAAACTGTGGATCTCTTATTCAGCATCTATTGCGGCTTGGAAGGCTGCAACAAACGGCTGCCAAATCTCCAGTTTCAATTGGTCTTCCCAGTTGCTCCTTGGAAGGGGACGTTGCGGCTAACATAGTTTGGCTGTTCTGTTAACTTGTCTCTATTTAACGTCTCAACAGTAGGCGTTCTCAGCCGCAGAGAACCGGGCTTTGTTAAAACTACACGCTTGTCACCTTCTTCAACGCTGTTCGAAGAGCTTTTATGTCTGAAAACCACCGTCGTAATACAATATCTATGGCTCTCTACAAAGCTAGCTGTCAAACTTTGACGCATCATGACAAAGCAACCAAGCAATGAATATCAATTTCACTTTGTGCAATTCAATATGTGTCTTGTGCAGCCTTGATTATTATAGACTGTTTTATCCCATTCGCTTATTTTCATCATCAGGTTATACCGCACTACCTGCCATAATGCCCTGCCTGTCAGATCAAACATTCCCACAAAAGATAAAAATCGTTTTAAGCATACAGTGTGGTCTCGTATCAAAAATTCCCAGCTTTAAGGTATCTTAAGATATTAAATGAAATCAGTCTGATTCTATCTACTAACGTTTGCATGTACGAATTTATTTTCATTCCCCGTTTAAAGCACATTTGTGATGAAGGAACATAATAACATTTTTATTATTACACTAATAAATCCTATTAACGTTTAGTGCGTGCACGACAGGTATTGGGTATTAAATATTTGAATTACTTGGTCAACGGAGTCGCATAATAATGTTAATATAAAATATATTTGCACACTATTTTTGTTTATCAAAAATATATCTTTAATAAATTAGTCAATGTGTTTATAAGTTTCCAGCACACCATCGGAGTTACAAAGTTTGACTTCATAGTATATCAGAAAAGTGGAACGTGCTTCAGCATTTGTCACAACGTTATCCACTACCTCCAGCAGGGCCTAGTGGTTTTGGCGTTATCTTTCGAAGCAAAAGGTTTATGATCCTTACCCCAGTATTGAAAAATTTCTGCAAGAAGAAATGTTAACGTGTTCACTAATGTCTAAAACCAGTTTTTAAACAAATCTCAAATGCCTAATTTTCTATTGTTCATGCTGGCATCAAATCTCTAATTAGCTATTGTCTTTTGTGAAATACCTCCATAAAGTGCAGGCGGACTCTAACGTCTATATAATCTCCTGAAACCGAACGGGCAAGCTGAGACTTCATCTAATGAATAAATAACTTTTGTCTTTCAACAAGGTGCCTTATGAAAACTTTAAACAAGGACTCTTATTCTGAATACTACTCATAACCTAACTATACTATTGCCTATGTAGCTCCTTTCTTAATCTGATTTTTAATGCTTAACTATCTTCTGTGGCCTTCCCCACCCGAATTTTCATATAAGAAGGGTGATACCGTTTTCGTATTTTCGAGACAGTAATATCCGCTTGTAAAAAAATCATAATGTGGATAACAACAAAAACGTTATTATTAAAATAAACAGCCACTCGCCTGCTTCGAATAGTGTCACAAAAATATGACGTGTCCTGATGCGGTTACCTAAAAGTCCTGATATGGAGTATAACACGTATACCTGATCGGCCTACCTCCTGATATGGTCTACTACACCGAAAAAGGAGGTGGTAAAATTAAATTTTTGACGCGTTTTCTTCCAAAATTTGGACATGGTGTGCCACGAGGCATGCCACATCAAGAGAAAGTGATACATACATCTTAAATTCACAGAGTAGAACCATTACACTCATTGGTCTAACTGAAATTTTGAATTAATTGGCACATCACAATTTGTAGTGGTCAATAACTGGGGTAGGCTGCATGAGGATAAAGGTGCTTGTGTGTGTGGGACGAACCAGCCGATGTAAATACTAGTCTTTTAAACATAAAAACTATATCAATTTTTTAATGTAATGACTTCAAAGACACTTTGCCTGCCGCGATCCCAAACTATTACATTACTTCTTTTGACCATGCTTCCATGACACGTGGCACTTCGCCGCACACTTATCAATTAACTGTGTTATTTGGGATAAAAAAGAGCCTTCAGAGTTTTGCGATATACCTCTATGCTAATATAGCTATATTAAAGTAACTACATTCCAAAGCAACAACATTATCCGTATTACATATTACTAAACTTAAGTGATATTTCGTTGATGCGGAATAAATGAGAACTGTTTACCAGATGTTCTAATTTTATCCTGGAGAAACTTGACTTTACTGCTTAAAGCTGTTACGACACATTAACAGCAACGTATCTATCTATACCAATGATAGGCTCTTGATCTC
The DNA here is from genome assembly GCA_026874595.1 of Sipunculus nudus. NCBI lineage: Eukaryota > Metazoa > Annelida > Sipuncula > Golfingiida > Sipunculidae > Sipunculus > Sipunculus nudus. The sequence goes on along the minus strand of CM049315.1, from coordinate 14,035,764 downwards.
AGCTAGAGAGGTTACAGGTTGGAACAGAAAGAAGTTGTAAGCGAAATATTCAATCATAAAATAATGTTTGATTTAATAATGGTTTCTGCTGGAGGAGACAGGCTTACATCTCTGTAATATTACTCATGTTTTGTTAACAGTTGAAGAAACTGGTTTACAAAGAATGACGCATCTGTACCTTTATGAAAGAAAATGTTGGCATATCAAAGAACAAAACCATCAAGTTATTTATGGTTCCGGCGTCGCATTGAGTGTCCTTAAATTAGGGCATACCATGTTTGAACTCATAGCTCACGATTAAGCAGCGTTTACTCACTAATAAAGAAGATATCATGTTTAATTTGTTACATACAATTAGGGTAGAAAAATAACAAATATTTTATAATGATTTTTTTAATATGTCAGACATTAGAACAAGTGCAACTAAGCTTGCTAAACTTTATAGGTGACGGTTTAAAAAAGAAATGTAGCTACTCGGATTTTGTTTTTTTTTTTCATGTTTTTTATTCATCGTTAATTAAAAAACTTTTATGACTGTATACATATAAAAATAACCATGTCATCCAAAGCAACACCATTTTGATTCAACGATCTGACGTCCCACAGTTCAAATTAAAAGATGACAGTTGTGTTTTTTTGTGTTATTAGATAAAATTCTCTTTAAATTACAACGTTTCCTGTGAGCTTTCGCCCCCGTATACTATTCTTATTTGAAATGTTTCTTCCGAAGTTAGACCATTCTATAGATAGAACACCTCTAACCCAGATAATACCCGAATTCACGATCCACGCTTTGAGACAAAGTTGACTAATGTTTGGCGTTTTCACTGCCTGATATAAGACACAGTAAATACCTGGTCTGTATTGTAGCACGTTCTTGCATGTGAATGGATTACATACCTGTAAATGGAACCCCTGAGGTAGTCCAGATAATTTTTATTTATGCACTCAGGAGGTGTTGAAACACTTTGTTATCTTTTATTTCAAAGAATAGAAACTAAGATTATCTCGACATGCAAGGTGGAGCCTGTCCTGATGGAATTTCTTTTAAACCCAAGAGTACACCAAACACCTGAACATCATAAAAAGTTTCAATTGTTTTGTTGCATGATACGCGGACCAAAAGTCAAATTTCGTCTTTGTAAACTTCTCCATATGGGATGCGTAATACAAGCCATTTCCGTTATTCTTAGTAAAAACAATGTGACAAAGTACATTAGAAAGCAGAGACTAAAGCTGAACGCCTACGGTGCCAGTTAAAATCCAGTAGGTAATAGGACAAAATGGATAGTCGTCCTTTATTTAAGAAGTGAAGCTGGCAACAAAAGTCATCCAACTTCTGTCATAAGACGGATGAAAGAAGAGCGTGGTACCGGTGTCATAAACTCGTGGGAATTTTAGTATGGGGTCCATCTTACGTATTCATTGGACGTGTAAGGTCTGTTATGTTTCTTAAATATTGCACAATCATAGAAAATAAGAAAAGTGACTTTATATTAACTTTTATAAAATTATTTTAAATTGTTAAGTGGACAGAAGGGGATTCAATCAACAACATGTGTTTAACGTCACATGCATAAAGGGGCTTCAAATAATATTCTATATACGTATTATCAAACGTATATTCCAAAAGCCTGGGAACATTTCTTTTATATAAAATCCCTGCATGTTCATATTATTTAAACGTTCATTAAAACTGCATTGTAACATACGTCTTAATATACCATATCACTTATGACACCCTTATTATTACCTATACTGTAAGGATGAAGAGATTTCACATTTATTGTTTTCTCAAATATTTTATCATTTATTGTGTTAATATGATGTGAAGATTTATTGCATGCTGTCAGCTTGAAGACATACACATATTTAAAGGCAAAGCGTACAATTCATATAATATCCTGGCATCGTCATTAGATACAATAAGAATAACCCTAGGCTTTATCTTTTTCAAATATCTATTCATTATTTTGTCTATTCATGTATACATGTCATTCTGTTAATGACAAAGAATATGAAGATTTTCTCACCCCCTGGGGGATAAATCGTGTAATTTGATAAAAATGATTGATCATTAAACAGAACAATTGTGTGTCAGCAGCAAACCCGAGATGAAAGAGACAGAGGTGAGATCCGCGCTACCCTTTGCCCCTGGAGATCTCCTTCCTGAGACTTACGAAGGCGGCCTCAAAGACGGACTGAAAAATAAAAGTTGTTGCCAAGAGGACATTCAGCACCGCCTCTGTCTTATTACTTGAAATCATTATCATTAATCGCAAATCCGCGACTGACCAAAGCAAAATAAGGTTTCATTGTTCTGTAGTTGATTTTAGTGAAGGTGTATTGATGGTTTATATTCTCTCTACGATTTAATCATTATTTTGTTGATGTTCTTTTATGTTTACTGATATAAGTTCAAAATTAAATTTAAACTTTATGTGTTCTAAAATGGTAACTTGGTAGTAGTTCTGGAAAAAGCTAATGAATTTAGTCAATTTAACCACCATAATAATAGTCCTACTGAAAAAGAGCATGAATGTTAATTGACTGATTGATCCACGTGAAGTCTACACCCCAGGTACATTAATTTAAATCATTGATGCTTTTCGTGTAGTCCACTGACCCTACTGATTCCACTGATTCCTTGGTGTCTCCTAGGACAGCCCATTCTCCTTATACACCAGCTGGACTTTTGGATTAATCCAGAGACAGCAGAAACGTGAATGCCACACAGATTGAATATATTTCATCCCTGACGGTATTGTCACTAAGTCCAATGGCGGGGAGTTTGGATATCCCCGGCCATGTATATTATCCTAAATGCCATTTATCATTCGAATAAGGTGTTGCTATTCTAATCATATGCCCCATGAGGGAGTATAAATTAATTGTCAGTTTAACATGTGTTGTACAAAAGTCTGTATCTAATAAAAGTGATTCATTAGGCAAATTAATTAAGGTTATCATAAAAATGTAAAGTCATTAAGTATTGAGTGAAGTTGAATTAGAATACCAAGTTTCCTTATATTTATGAAGAGTAAATATTCAAGTCCTATGTACAGCTGAAATGTATCTCTGTCTCACCCCCGAAAGAATCGACGTCAGGTTCTTTTAAACGGTTTACCAAACCGGCTGAAACTCGCACATAAACCCCAAAAGATGAATAGGATATGAGTAAACAAAACAATAAAAATATGTTACAGATACACTGACATTTTTCTGAGAGGTGTTCCACACACACACATATATATATATATATATATATATATATATATATATATCGATGATCACAAGAGTCGAAATTTTCAAACAAAATCCCTTAGTCCTGATTACTCCTCTAAGTACACTGCACACGAAATTTCACTTGTGTAAACGGCTTCCGATCACATGACCGATGCGCACACGTGACACTGGAATGTCAGCTCCTGGCTCAATCCGCCCACACTGTGTACATACAAAGGTTCTCGCCAGCGTTTCACGCTACCAATCAACACTGTCTTTCTCTGAAGTACGCGCTTGCTCTTCAAGGCAAAGTCCAGAAAGCACTTGTCGCTCACAGCCTACTCTGTAAGAACACTGAAAAAAAATGTCTTTCGCGGCAGTTGTCTCCTTTTCCGCTTAGGAACATCGTCTCTCAGCTGAGCAGACACTGTCAAATATGGACTCTCCTCTGGACCGCAGACAACGATCAGACTACACCAAACTGGCGCGCTGACCTAGGCGAATGTAAAGAGTTCCTCTAATCCATGGCTTATATATACACGCCTGCTGACGTCACAAGTCCTGACCGTCTTCTGACCAATCAGTTCACAGTAAAATCCAGAGAGCAAACCATGAGAAAAAAGAAAATAAGCAGGTGCGTTGCCTTTGATGTCTGCAATAAACAGTGTTACTATAGGAATCGTCTAGACATGAATCGGTTCCCACAGAATTAAAAATGTCCTGAAATTAACATCAAATGAGTCACCTGAATTTTCCAAACAAATTCCTCACACTAACATCTAAACATGATACTCCACATTAAAGTAACATTAATTTAAAAAGCAATCATCTGGTTATATTCCGTACTTGAATATGTAATTAAAATAACTAAGTCGCAGTTCTTTGGTTACAATTTATTTTTATGTTACCTGCTTACCTATTTTCCATTCTGCGTATTTGCAAAGTTGCATTAGATACATTTTAGAAAAAAAATATTACAATGCGCTGTGCATCTGCCATTGTAGCTAATAACTGTTTTTATGTTTGTTTAATCACGTGATGATATCTTAACGCGGAACCTTCGAATAGTTTCAACAACGACTATCACCTTGTCAGGTTATTAAAGATTGTTTGATAGCAGATGGGCATTAACGGCACGGAGTCAAATAAGTGAAAACAGGTAGAAAAACTGAGGAGAAAAGTAAGTTGGCGACGTCCCTGCTTGCGAGGCACTCTGTGGAGCTCTCCGTGTGGGAAGGAGTTTTAGACAGGGCCTGACCGACACATCTGTTTGGCATCTTCATCGTTCATTTTCAATAAATGTCAGTTCGCACTTTCACCTAGATTCATTTTAGGCTGAGCTCAATATCTCATGCCATCGATCATGGGGAGCCGGTTATCACTTTATCTTTAGCTCGCCCGCCTGTCGAATGATGCATCGCTCACTCATTATAAACTTGATGCTACCGCAAGCACTATATTAAAGTTCGCCGCCATATTGCAGGAAACGGATAGCCTGACACCATCCACAGATACCGTAAATATGCCTTGTGGTAATCACTTGGACGCAGGTGCTACCTCTTTCTCATTAGCTCCGGCAGCAAGATTACGGCCGTACGTATCAGAAAAGATAACACATATTTCTCACGATCATTTCTTCAATTTTTAAAAATTAAATAAAAAATCCATATTTAAAAGCGTGCACACTATACTCCTGAGAGAAGTTATTAGTCTGATTAAATATGTTTTTTGAGTGTTTGAACAAACAGAGTTAATGAGATCAAAAATAATTACAATGATGGATGACCATTAGTTCATTTGAGGTTTTAGTTTCCTTTGTGAAATAAATACGTAATTCCATTGCCAACTATTACCTCATGTCTCGCAAAATGTAGGTACTGTATGTTAATTTAAAAAGGAACGAGGCAAGTCATTCTTTTATTTGTTTGGGTATAATTCAACATAATTCTTTAATGAAACATATATTCTAATAACATACATACTTAATTTTATCCACATGACATACGAATTTCTGTTTCAATGTTACAGATTTCAATATTCACTAAAGACTATTGGAACTCGGGGTCCACACAAATATAAAAATTAAAACTTGAAAGGATGTTGAATTTCACTCTGATGGCTGACTATGGTAGACTAAGAGCAGAGAGACTTACTGCAAAATTCCACAAAATATCTCACAACTTTATAAACAACTTATAGAATCATGGTGCATTAAGTATGGAACAGCCATAAGCAGGTATTCGGTAACTAAGAACGGAAGGATATGAAGGAAGACGAAAGATGAAGGAAAGCACTTGAAGATGGGAGGATCAGACTGCAGAAGCTGTGGAAACGGACCATGCCCCTAAAAATCCTGTAGAAATCCAAATTCAAAAAATTAAACTGTATAAAGGCCTTGAAAATGCAATTAAAATATTTGGAATGTTGGTCATTTAGAAGAATGTAAAGAAAATTTTAGTGGACTCTCTTTTGTTTTCTTTTAAGAAATACACAGTTACAACATGATATGGTGATGCTAGGGACCAATCTGTTTCCTTGTTGTAGAACATTATTTTCAATAAATACTAAAAAAAAACCAGAAAAAAAAAAATGAATTTCTCGCCAGGAACATTAATCTCCACCCGGCACAATCCAAAGAACTGTTCCCAGAGAGATGCTCAAAGTCAGTTATTTTATTGCCATTCCATTGGTTTTTTTTTTCTAAAAAAAAATAAATTTAAAAGTAATTCAGTTTGTCTGTAACGGTTTCCAATTCAGTTTAAATCATGCAGCCTCAAACAGACATTAACTACTACATATAATTATATTATTTGTAATCAAACTCAGACATAAATCTTTTTTTTTCATGATGTTTCCCACAGATTTTCTCTCCTGCGCGGGCCCTGGCTGTCATAATCTGGTAAGTAATATGCTCTCTCTCTCTATTCGCATTATTCATGGTACCGTATCGTTTTTCACCGAACGTCTTATATTCTGGAGGATGGAAACTATCTATTAGCGTGAATGAACCATCAGCGGGTATCTGGCAGAAGTTTTCCAGCGCGCTTGATCCGTTTTTGTCATTGTGGTTGCTCACTAGTTTTATCATCTGGAGACGAATTTGTCAGGTTTGACAGGGTGTTCTGGTCGGCTGTAAGCTGAGATGTAAAAGCTCCTCGGATTAAGAGCAGCCGCTGTAACTTTAGCATTCAGCACCTCAGCTGCACAGCCCAGCCAATAAGTCGACCAGCAGGGAATAATCAAGGCTCCGCTAATACCCTGACGCAATTGCATCTGATGAAGATAAGCCTGCTCCCCGGGCAGCCACGCGTGGCTCGTGTTGGCTTTGTCATGTCGGATATCCGCGGGTCATTAAAGAAAAATATTGCGATTTACTGTTTTCTGAACGGGGAAGTTTCGGAACCCTCTGAATGCAGTCGCGAAGGCATTTAACTTCCATTAAAATCAAAACAGGTGTTCCTTATTACCAGTTGGTAAAATTCAACAGAATCGTACATATTAGCTGTACTGTTTGAACAGCAGGTCTTATCTATTATTTTTCATTTGTTGAATATGAAAAACCTGGAATTGCTAAAACGTAAACGTAACGTATACAGGGAAAATTCATATCATGACTATCATGCAATAACAGGGGTTGGGGAACTACCGTCTGTGGGTCACTTGCAGCCTTCAGGGTCTATTTGTTCGCCCGCATACATTCTTCCCCAGTAATGACAATTTAAGCGGTCCAAGGCATTACCTCATGTAACAAGGGACGTATCAATTCTTAATTGGGATTTCACGATTTTAAGAAACGGACGACATGCAATAATAAATGAAATATTATTTTATATTATACCTTAAAATTCTGTCATCCTCACAACAAGTGATGATAATCAATTGTACTTTACAACTTTTGTAATTGGTATATTGTTTTGTGGTAATCCGTCTCCCTGGAGACCTCTCGGACAGAAAATTTGCCCACTTCTGATACAACCTTTACCGAGGTACAACTTGAGTCATTGTAGTGGTATCAAATTTTACAGCCGGAGTTCCTACTACAAGATGTTACATATCATTCCCTCCTTTTCATTTGTTTCAGTGTTATGCATATCTTATAAAACGATCTTGTACAAATAAATGATATAGGAGTGTTCACAATTAATATCAGTCTTTTCTCACGGAGCTCTTTGGTAATTAAGCCAAACTTAATAAACAATCAAAATTCAATTACGGTATATTCAATTAATATTTGTACACATGGGATTTACTGTTAAATCAGATTTGACCTGCGATCCGTAAGTTTGCATCAATGTTGCACAAAACCATGAAGGTTCATGGAGGACAAAGCCGCGGTGATAGATATAAAACAAGCATTACAACAGCATCAGATTGCGACAGTATGTAACAGGCACCACAGGTGCTCACGTTTGAATAATAACTAATGTTGCATAACGTCTGTACCGATGATAAGCACATAATACCATTATATAGACGACATTCTTTGTGCGCCTGCCAACATATGAGGGAATTTCACCAGAATTGGATTGTTAACCAATTACCATTACATCGTCAAGGGAAGGGCTGGTTTATAATCTGTTATTCAAATGGCTTACTTGTCATACCAAACTTGTTTAATTTGTAAACGTCATCGTAAATCACTTGGGTAATCTACTGACTGTGGGAAAATATGCGGCCCGCGAGATATACTTTATGCCGCCTGCACAAACTGTTGCTAAGTGATGTCAAAGTGTGCGGTCCCTGGCATTCTCGCACAGAATAATGCAGCCATCGAAGCTTAGACAAGATAACATGGCCATGTTGACCAGAAACAAACGAAAAGCCTATTGACAAATGAAGTGTTAATTTTTAAAATCTTTAATATAAATCAGCCTCTATAGGACATGGATTCATCAGTAAACTTCAATACAGACTGTATAATCGTTTTGCTGATTTTTTACATATTTACTTCCCGACTGGAGATTCATTTTAGCTTATAGCTTATAAACAAAACGAAACAAACAAATAGCAAAAGTCTGATGGGTCACACTTTCTCGCAAGTAATGGGATCTAAAACATTTTCAAAATTGAATATTAATTAATGTTATTCCTTACTCCAATTGTATTTTAAACAGTTGTGAGACATTTAATGGTTCGGGTATTTATTTATAACACAAAAATGAATACCCCTCGAATATCATCCAATAAACCAAAAAAATACTTGGTACAAAAAAATATAGTCACAGTATCTTTTCATTTGTTCGTCTTCCTTCATTATTTATCTTTTTTTAAAGGCACAACAAAGGTACACCGGCATGTGATTTTTCATTTTGTCTTTTATGCTCACATGAATGTTCTTCTCAAGAGAAAAGACAAAATAATTTATGCATTAAATGGACAGAAATCCTAAATCCGACTGCGATTTCAGACTTTGATTGATAAAGAATTTGCAATCGCCTGACTAGAGATTAAAGCATTATCATTATGAGGTTGCTTTTCCAAACTTTAATTCATTAGCAACTTTAGCCAGGTTCATATTGCACAATCATGGTGAAGGCAATATTAAGACGGCGGTTATGTTTCTTGTTCTGATTAAAAACGTCGCGGCAAACAACCTCTGTGTTGCCACAGGTGTATAATATGGATATCGTATGAACTTGGCCAAAATCATTCCGACTTAAGTCATGTTTTATTTAAAACCTACATCATGAATTCTCACACAATATCTGGAACTGGTGTCAGTTTATGGAACACAAAATAAAGGAAAGCGGTGTTGTTTATGATCTTTTCTTTTCACAATGCCAGGCTTTTGGGCAAGGTAGTAGACAGTTAAGATGATTGATTCACTCATTAATGTGCAATCTGAGTTTCCGTGCGTTTTATCAAAACTTTAAGGTGTTGTTGCGTATTTAGTGGATGTAAAGATTCTGCCAAAACTCTCAATAATAAATATTCCCAGTCCAACATATCAGATGTCAGATATCATTATCTCACACGTCAGAAATGACTTCCTACCTATGTTGTATATATATATATATATATATATATATATATATATATATGATTGTACAATATAAATTTTTTGTGTGTCTGGAATATTTAAAATATAAAACCATTCTTTTTTGTTTTGTGGCAATGTGTTGATGTATTTTGTGGCTATGTATTGTGAGCATAAATATATATCTATTTTATATAATATTAACTATAAACTAGATCAATGGTATGATAGATAAGTCCTATAGAGTATAACAGTATTTCTAAATATGATTCAAGATATATTAATATCTATTATCTGCCCGGATTCGACGATCAAATATTGAAAGCGTTAGGGCATAGTGTAAGTAAACGCTAAAATCGAATATCGGCGTAAGCTCAAAGACCTATTATCTTAACAAAGGCTAAATATCCAGATTAAATATTAAGAAAGTCTAATCTAAAGTGACTTCTCTCAAGGAGGTTATGTTTACACCAGTGTCTGTTGGTTTGTTAAGAACATTTCCACATATATAGAGGTATGTTAATGTGTGATGAGCGATACCGATAAAGGGGCGGTTCCGGGGAATCGTTTTCATGTCCTTTCATGCCCTTTTAATTCTATCCTACAGAAACCTATAATTTTAGTCAGATAGGAGCCATCACTTAACATAGTTTCCAAAGCTGGTTTCTTAAATATGTGTTTAAGTCCCAAATCCTTTGAACTAAACCAGATTAATTCCCGCATTAGCGTGTAAATAAATTGACGATGTTAATAACATTGTACATAAATATCATAATGACATATTAGTAACTGGAAATTGCACATAACATATTTTTACTGAAAGCTTTCTAACGATCAGGTCAAATAAACTTTATTCTGTGAGAGAATATGAGCGAAGAGAGAGTACTGTTCATTGATATATTAGAAAAAACTCCATTTGCTGAAACAGCTTTGAAATGACGCATCAAAAAGTCTCTGTACACTTTGAGATGTATGTAAACAATCCAAGAATGTAAACAACATGTGCACATGTCTTATCATACTCTTCCTCTCAGAAAGTATTTGTTTGCGTGTACCTAGTAATTTCTTTTGCTAATATTAGGCGGTATTTGGCACCGCAAAACTTCCCCAGAGTAACATTTCCTGAGCAAATACAAGAACTGGTCTTTTGAGTGCCTGTCTTCACGCCTTGTTCTCTGCACTACAGCCTGGATCACTGCCTCCTGTGGCCTGGTCCGTGATTGGCCTGATGCAGGTGCTACTCCCTGCCAGAGCACTGAAACACCGCAGTCCCGCAGCAACTGAGTCCTCACCTCTTCATTCGTCAAATCAGAAATTAGTTCCGCCATAATGTCGCTGAAGCGCTGAGTATCAATTTCCTATTCATGAAATTTTAATTGCTTTGGTTAATTAGAAATTGAGTGTGTGCGGTTCATACTACAAGTAAATCAGGGACTGTTCTCAGCAGCGTTCGATGGATTAAGACGTCTTAGTTGGAAAATGTTTTACGTGTAATGCGGTTAAATAAATCCGGTTGCTGACATTTGCTGGAATTAATTGAATTATGTGTAAATTAATCACTCGTGTGTGATGATTCAGCGGGCCTGGCTTAAATCCATTGTGACAAAAAGTGAAAACCGCGCACGTAAAATGGGCATTAGTTACAACAACGGGGAGCGGTCCGACCTTCTGTCACGTGGTCAGAGTCCACTAGCCGTCGTTGAACCGACAATCCATAAACACGGGTTTTTAACAGTAAAAGCCATGTTTTCGCTCGATGACACAGAGAAATAAAAATACTGGTAAATTTATCGTCCCAACGTCACCTGAATAACAACCCCACGTCCTACGTTATTGAGCCAAACCCTTGAAGCCGCAACAATCTATTACAATCTTACCTACCTGTTCTGGACATGGGTTAAAGCACCTGTAGCTATTTTAAATGGTTACACATCGAATGTCAAACCTTCCAGTATTGTTACTAAGTTACGACTACCAGGTGGCTTGTTTATTTATAGCTGATTGATGTTGTTGGTATGATATGGCGCGATTCATATATCATAATAGCGCCATGGACAAAATCAAAAGCACAAACTGCCCTAGGTTGTGTTCTAACGGAATAGACTCTGAATAATTTGTGAATAGTAAAAGATGAACAATGGAAGAAAAATGATTTACCAAAGTACTGCGAAAAAGTAGATGAAATACTTCTGGTTACTACCAAGAGACAAACTATTATAAATACCGTTTCAATTCATGAAATAGGGCAGGGTGTCGAAACTATAGGATACTTTTCTTAATAAGACAAAATAAAGCATGCTGGATATTTTGAAAAATGTGATAAAAGTAGAACATATCTTCTCACTTCGTTTTGAGAGGTATAATTATATTTAGAGAGTAGGTGGTGTTAATGTTTTAAATATAAAAGAGTGATCATAGCGTTTTATGTAATCAGTTGTATAGTGTTCGGGGTCTCAACACAAGGGCTGGCACAGTGCCAAGAAGCAGACTAAAGAGAGGGTGTCGCTGGTTTAATATTTGGAGCTGGATGCTCAAGGCGATACCACGCTTTCATTGGTCTGATTACAGTTGTTTTCAATGTGCCCGCCCTGGTGATGAAACCCAGAGAATCTTCCTATACAAAGCAGAGATGTGTTATACAAAACATATGAATAACAGATGCAGATCGAGACAGTACAGTTAAAAATGTCCTGGAGCAATATGCCACTTCATCGTATGAGGTAAACAAGCCACACACGCATTAGGCTGCCATACAGAGCGGGTTCAGATTTAGTGAACTCGTTCAGGGTCTGTCGTTGACTGCTCGAGATCGCACATAGACATTTATAACACGTATCCACCTGAATGGGCCCGAGAACAGATTCGGACACGATTAAAACGTGCCTACAGAATTCAGAAATACTGAGTCCGGTGAGAATATTTCTTTATCAACAAAACCACGTAGCGGTAGTTATTTAAGTGTACACGGAAACTGAGTCCATTCTAAAGAAGTGAAGACCGCACTGACAAACTGTAAATGGAAAGAGGTCCTCACCCATGTCTGTACAAATGGACACGTAGCTATAGTTGTACTTCGAACATTTATTGGTTGCTGTTGGTCGAATATTATGTTTGTATTTCGTGTGTGTTCCTAAGGCATGTGATTTCGAGTTTATTTGAAAGTTACTCAAGTTAATTTACAGGCATTTCATAACAGAAAGTTTCTTAATTTAAACATATCTGTATCTCGTGAATTTTTTACATTACAACACAAAGTGTTAATTTTCGTGATGAACAAATGGTAAAGTCACCGTCGCGGCTGTTTCTATAGACATTTTTTACTATAAAGACTATAAAGATTCAATTGCTCCTTTGGATTTTCGGGCCTGTGAACATTTACAAAGAATACAGCACCAATGATTTAGTAATTATATACCAGGCGCGAATCCAAAGGGGCGGGGAGTCGAAACACCCACCCCTCAACCTACGACCTTTTTTGAGACAATTTTTATGCATGACACCCGTTGAGCCCTCCCTGCAAAAAGCAAAAAATCCTGGATCCGCGCCAGTATACATCTCGAATTTTATCACTATTGTAAGGTAGAAAATTGCGGTACTCTAGATATATATTGCAGTGCCCTTGGTCCAGTTGAAACACAATTTATATTCCGGGTACAGAGGTCGTAAAATGTTTCTATCCGGAGCACAAATGTAGTGTCAATACAGCTGAACGCCAAGAGTACAAGGCTAAAGAACAGCGGGTCCAAATACTGAAACTCAAGCAAGCTTAGGTACACTCAACATTCAAATATTTTTTTTTTTCAAATAATCAGCTGAATGAATTATTGAGCACAGAAGCAAAGTGTATTTACATATAGAAATAGATCAAAGGTTATCATACCAAAAGTTAAGCAGTTAATTTCCTTGATTTGTTTTTTTTCTAAAAAGAGATTGTTGTATCAAATGCTTAACATAAAACGGAAATGCTGGTCTTGTTTTCGATACTGAACAGATGTAAAGACGACTCTTTATTACTTTATCCGGCAACCATGTAAGATGCAGGTTACATTTTCACCCAAGTCTATTTTAGCACCTTCTTTTTTATATCTCACTATCTCTTCGCTTTTGTTGTTGACTTGACCGATATAGCAACGCAGGATTAAATCTAGTCCACATGTGCATCTAGGTTTTTAGCTTAGCTGAATGAAAGTCAACTTAGGTATAGGAATGTCGCTTTGTCCGTCGTCCGTCCGTTAGCCAGGCACAAATCATACCCGCTGACCCTAGAAACTTTTAGGTGAAGGAGGTCAATAAAAATTCTCCTTGGAAATTTGAAATTAGATCACTGCAATCTATATCTTCTGAGCTATGGGGCTTGTAAGTGCCCCCGGAATATTTAAAAAATTGATACAAAACCTCAAGTATCTTGATAATTCATTGATCGTCATGTATCCCTTGAATATGGAACATGACCAGATCTGTTAGTTCCCGAAAACTCGCGGGGCTACTTGTATGTTTATCTAATTTTTACGATTTGTTTTCTATTTATGAGAGCGTCAAATGACAGCAGTCATGTCGGTTTCTCAGCTATGGTTTCATCTAATGTTCATAAACCTGGTCTGTTTATTGAATATGACTGGTTTCTACAGTTCATGAAGACTGGTGGCGCCACCTGTATTTTTTGTTTCATCTAATGTTCATAAACCTGGTCTGTTTATTGAATATGACTGGTTTCTACAGTTCATGAAAACTGGTGGCGCCACCTGTATTTTTTTATTTTTGATGCATTTTTTATGCCAAATTATATTGATGATATGAGATTCTCAACTTTGTTTTCATCTAGTGTCCTGAAACCTTGTGTTTTTATTAGGGCCCCGCTTGAATAAGAGGTTGCCCTATAGTAATCACCCTGTCCGTCCGTCTTTCCGGATGTCCGTCAAATTCGTTTCTTGATGATAATTCCAGTTAGGATTGACATATGGATTTCAAACATGATTTTTATATGGTCCACCACTATATAACGGACTCATGAGATAAAAGGTTAGTGTCACAGGACCCACTTCTTATAAAAGATTGTGGATGCATTTTCATTAAGCCAACCTTTTCATTTCAAACCTCCCATCTTCCACGTCGCTTATCTGCCAATGGAGGAAGATTCTGTTTGATTTTTTTGGGTCACAAGGTCAAAGATCAAGGTCACAGGGCCAATCTATTCACGAATTAGTTTATCGGCGATAACTCAATTTTTGGTAGACAGATTGGCTTTGAACTTGATAACAAAACCATAAAGTTCATAAAAATCCTTGTAGAAAAATTCAGCTGAGCGTCGAGATCTTTGGGTTCCTCGTTTTAATCATCCCTGAGGTCAAACGTCTTGAGTTTGGCCCCTCTAACAAACCCCACACGTAAGCGTGTGAATAAAAGACGATAGACATCCTACGAGACATTATCTGATTAATAAATTACCATCATTCTTTGAGAGATTACACCGAATCCCTGTCGTTCCGGTTTCCTTGTCCCTGGAGGGGTCGGTCTTGTTTACGCGCACTCCAAGATCCGTGATTGTATCAGGCTCTTTTTGTCTCGGGATCGATTGATACTTTCGTAAATGTCTATGAACGTTTTCTTACGTACAGTATCACTTGTTGATAAAGCGGTAGAATTCCAATGAAACACTTACAGTATATTACCTGGAGGATCTTCTAGGTGTCTTTATCACAGGCTAAATAAGCTTTACCAAGAAGGACATATTCAATCTGTTACACCAAATTACATACTCGGAAGATGAAATATCGATTAACGAACTTTGTACAGGATTCCACTTGTACTGTTGTCAGTACAAGACCTGTGAGGATGTGATATGGATAGACTGCATATTTCTAATGACTAAGTATGTCTGGATATTCTCGGATCAAGAATTTAAATTTGTTGTATGTCAAGGAGTTTTTGTCTAACATATGACTTTCGACAGATTTCACCGAGAGTACTGGTCCATATTAAGTACTGATGGATATAGACTGTTTATTTTTTCTTCTATATAATATGATACCCGATCACTTTATTAAAATTCTGACCTTCTTTCGAGGAAAAACGTGATATTCCACATTCTAAATTGTTATTTTCATCCTTAATAAATAAAATATTATGTATTCAATGCAGTTCGTGTCTGACAGAGTTTTTTTGAAAACCTTTCTCTTATATTTTTCAATTTTATTTTTGCCATAATATTTTACCGCTCAAAATTACATAAACGTCCTTGATTTGACCAAAAACGTTACTTTAAACGAGACTACAGTATGGAGCCGAACGGCATAACTCGAGGATGATCAAGCTGCTTTTAATACTTCATAAAACAGCGACCCTCCAGCCACAAGATCACCCCAGGACAGACAAAATGGCGTTGTAAGCTATGTAAATATCCCAAAACGCACGATAAAGCATCATTACCCGGCCTTGAATGTAAAAATCTGGCTTAATCACGGCCGGATGGTTTGCAAAGAGACGATAGGACCGGCGTTCCTGTCAAACGCACAAGATAATAGAGAGCCCGGAGTCAAATCGGTCCAGTCTATCCCAGATAACAAGACAAGCCGTCCTTCTTGGAGAGGTTTTCTATGACATCCCTTCACCTATAGCCTTTCTGCTTGGTCCTTTCGCTAGATTTAGACTTAAGAGTGCTCAGTGCGAGGATTATAGTGTTTGGCACTATATTATTGATATGGCCGTCGTTTATTTTATGACGTTAATACGGATGTTATATTAAACTGAATTTTATTATTTGTTTGAATCTCCCCGTCTTCTAACAGCAGCGATATGCAGGAATGCATATTTACGCAACGTAGTTTATAGTTCTATCTCCTTTCTCTGATCTTCTGGCCTTTTTGCTACATATAATTCCCAAATGACCACGCTCTTTATAATCTCCGAACTCGAAATAGTAAATGAAGACAAAATGGCACCTACATGCCATTTTAATAATAAAACAATGACCTGCACATAATTATGAGATGGGAAGTACGTATGATATCAGAAAGCAAGGTTAAACTTTACAAATACTTTCTCTAATAAACACATTGTATTGAGTGCTGCGCTAGGTCTACCCCTCTAACGTTTTATTACTGACAGTTCAGGGACCGGTAGGTGTTACTAACTACTGAATTAAGATGATCGTATTCGAGGAACCGCGTGAAATTCCTTTACGTAGGAATATATTTTTTTCTTTGCTCAAAAAGGTACCTGCCAGATCCTTTGATGCAAAATGGTAGAATTTGAAATATCTGGGAGACTTTGTTGATTTAATTAAACAAAAAGATATGACATGTGAATTATTCGCGTGGCCTCTTACAAGGGAACCAAATAATGCAAGTAATTGTCTGTTTAAAAAATCAGGCATATGGACTGATAAAACAAACACCGTATCATATTTCTTTACATGAAATCCAGGACTTTTTTTCCAGAAAAAAAGAGCTTTCTGTCATAAGAGTCAAGAATACATAAACACCTAAGAGTCCTATTTCCTATATAGTTTATACACTAGGCCACACACGAAGCCATCGCCAAAAACTTAACGGTTGAACAGAATATTTTATTCCATCTCAAAGATTTAACTGCAAGATCGCTTTACTCTCATGAGAGAAAACAACATCATTTTATTTTGCAATATAAGCATAAAACTGCATTAAACTATACCGAGGAATCAATGGTTATACGCTGCATTGTTTAATACAGGATGATAAATAAAAGATTCACGTTCAACATTTATTTTTCTTTTAAGATATTCTTCACAGGGTGTACGCCCTTTTCAACCATACTGCATATTTTTACAATGTGAGAGAGAAATAGTTTATTTTTCAGCTGGCTGGGAATACTTGTTACTTAGGTACCATGTTCTTAAAACAAAATAAGATCAGGAGATCTGTTGGGGATTAAAAATGCAAGCTACTTGAACAGGTTTCGTTTTACTTCCACATTCCTCCTTTTTTAATAAACCAACAGGGAAAACTAGGAGACGAATATAATCATGGCATACATCCTCCATTAAAATAATGCTATAGTTAATTTAACACGTACATAACCATTTGGTGCTTTTTTATTATGATCGAAGGATTCTGTTTTTGTTAAGGGCCATCCATGTTGACAGATAACGGAGGGGTTGTACACAGCGGAAGGGAGCCAGAAACACATATGGAAACAGTTACATGACAGACATGCGGGGTGAAACATGAATACACGGCCTGTTGAAAAACCATTAAACCCAAACATAAACACACACACATAAGTAGTGCTGCCTCAGGTAAACGGGACAGCCACGAGGGAGGACATGAACAGAGAATGCACAGCCTCGGATAAACGGTGAAGCCAGGAAGGCAGACATGAACAAAGAGAGGGGCAGTCACCAGGGCAGACATATATGGTCAGAGGAAGCATAGTCTGTTTCAACAACACGTGCGGCTGTGAACAACGCTTTACTAGACAACAAGCACAAAAGTGTGACGTAGCACACTGGCATGTGTACACATAAAATATCGGACCCGTGACATAGTGAACTCGTAACTTATCATCTCGTAACATCTCCCTTTCTTTGAAGAAAAGAAAAGAGTTCTTGGTAATCAGTCCAACAGATATTATGTGGGAGATACTTAGCACGCAAAGTTACTCTAACTTAAGAAATAATAATCGCACGACTGTTGCTTGGTAGCAGCATACAAATACGAATTTGCAGTCTCTGGAAATAATTTGCAATGTTATGTAGTTGCACTCTGCTGTAATGTCTTGCGATTAACTATTGTTAATGTTACCATATATAGGATGCTGAGTTCTTAATCACTTGTTATCATTCTGTGAGCATAAAATGAATGAATGTAATTACTTGAATCTGATCATTAAATAAAGCTTACAAAGTTCTTAGATAATGATAATCTTAACTGGGCACAAAATCTTTGGTATATCTGGCAGGTGGCTTGATCACTCTGGTCCTGGTTCGGCGTCTGTTATCCACCAGCGCACCATCAGTTGTTGTAGTATTGTCTCCATTATCCTGAGAATTAACTGGTATAACATCATTCGGTGTTGTGCGTGTTTGAGCCAGCGAGTCATCAGCACTGACGTTTTGTGCAGGATTGGTTATATGCGTGTCTGAATCATTGTTAGGCTGCTCACCTGTTTGATGCATTTCGGTATCTTGGTCTGGTATAGTTGTGGTTTCGTGAGATGGCCTGATAAACCGTCTGTTACGTCTGTAGATTCTGCCATTTACATTCACAAGGTAAGAACGAGGAGCAACTTGTTGTAAACATATACCTGATTGCCATCTCTTGTCTCTATCACCTGGGAGTGGTTGCACACGAACTGGCTGACCATACAAAAGTTCTGGTAGTGGTCTAGCATTTCTGTCATAATGTAGTTTTGCCTTCTGGCGACGGAGTTTGATGTTTTCTATGACATCTCTTGCAACGGTTGGTTTTAACAGTTGCGCGTTAGTAGGAAGCAGTGTCCTAGTCCGACGAGAAAATAAACGTTGCACAGGACTGCTATTCATTCCTTCTGTAGGAGTGTTTCGCCAGTTTAGGACTGCTATCAGTGGGTCTTGGTTGTGTTTGACCGCTTTCTTAAGAAGTTTCTTAGCTATCTTTACTGCAGCTTCAGTCTTTCCATTGGATTGACTATGATACGGCGAGGAAGTTTTGTGAGTGAATTCCCATTCCATGGAAAACTCTTTGAATTCTCGCGAATCAAATTGTGGGCCGTTGTCTGAGACAACATTATCAGGAATTCCATGTCGGCAGAACTGTTCTTTTAAGAAGTCAATCACAGAAGTAGCACTTGTTTCTGCTAGTTCTTGGTATTCCCAGAAATCTGAGTAGAAATCGACCACAATGACAAAATCGTTTCCCCTTAAGGTGAACAGGTCGACTCCTACCATACTCCAGGGATGTTCTGGTATTGCATATGTCATCAGTGGCTCCTTCTGTTGTTTTGCCTGATATTCATTGCATGTAGAGCATTTGCTTACATGATCTTTTACCTCACTGTTCATGCCAGGCCAGTAGATGACATCACGAGCTTTACGTAAGCAAGATTCAACACCAAGGTGACTGGCGTGTATGCGAGTAAGCATTTCTGGACGCATAATCTTGGGAATGATTACTCTCATACCCTTGTAGAGAACTCCATTCTGGACAGATATCTCATCTCTGTATGACCAATACTCTCTGATGTTCTGTGGTGTGTTATTTATGTCATTTGGCCATCCAGAGAGAACAACATCCTTCAGAGTTTGTAGCTGATTGTCTTTCTTAGTACAATCTTGTATCTGTTTCAGTCTTGTGTCAGACACACGTAAATATTCTGCTTGATTTACCTGTTCTATTTGTTGGTCATGTATTTGCTCTGTGACAATTTCAAAGATCTGGTAATCCGGAGTTTCTGCATCTACAGATCTCTGAGGCAGGGCTGCTCTAGATAGACAATCTGCAATGTACATCTCTTTGCCTTTCTTGAAACGAACAGCAAGCGTGTACTTCTGGAGGCGGAGCATCATTCGTTGAAGTCGCTTCGGTGCTGTTAATATCGACTTCTGGAATATGCTCTCCAACGGTTTGTGGTCGGATTCCACATGTACAACGTCTTTACCATGGATGTACTGGTTGAATCGCTCACATGCGAAGACGATAGCTAAGCACTCTTTTTCGATCTGAGCGTATCGTTGCTCAGTTTGAGATAACGATCGTGATGCATAGGCCACTGGTTGGCCCTCCTGTAGTAAGGTAGCACCCAGGCCAACTTCACTAGCATCACACTGGATCGTGACCGGTACATTCACATCATAATACCGCAAAACAGGATGTTCCGTTACAAGTTTCTTAATCGAGAGGAACGCTTGCTCTTGGTGGCTTTGCCACATCCACAGAGAGTCTTTGTCAGTGAGCCGTCTTAACGGTTCGCAAACCTCAGAAAGCCGTGGTAGGAACTTTGACAGATAATTAACAAATCCCAGGAACCTCTGCACAGCCTGTACATTCTCTGGGCGTTTCATTTCGGTGATAGCTTTGATCTTTTCTGGATCGGGTTTGAGCCCTTCAGATGTCAATAAATGTCCAATGTATGGAACTGCTGTCATACGCAGACGCATCTTTTTCTTATTGAACTTTAAGCCAACTTGTCTGGCACGTTCAAGTAGGCCTATAAGATTCGAGTCATGGTCTGCTATGGCTTCTTCTACTGTATCTCCTGAACCCCAAACACATATGTCATCGTGTATGACACCACATCCTGGCAGACCGACAATATGTTCACTTTGTCGTCTCTGATATTCCTCTGATGCTGGTTTGATTCCCATTGGCATTCTCATCCAGCGATATCAACCAAAGGGAGTCCAGAAAGTGGTTGCATAACTGCTTTCCTCGTCTAGTTTGATGTGCCAATAGCCGTCCTTGGCATCAAGTACGGAGAACACTTTTGCTTTGGACAGATTAGGAAGTATGTCCTCAATTGTCGGCATAGGGTAGTGGGGACGCTTTAATGCCTTATTCAAATTTCTGGGGTCTATACAGATCCTCAACTTTCCTGAAGCTTTTCTGACAGCGACCATATTGCTAATCCAGTCCGTCGGAGTGGTAACCTTTGAGATTACACCATCACTTTCTAAGTCATCAAGCTTTTTCTTCAACTCTGCTTTAAGTGGAACTGGCACCCGTCTGGGTTGTTGCTGAACTGGTTGAACAGATTTGTCAATTTCAAGGTGTAGCTCACCCGGAAACAGTCCTAGCCCATGGAACACATCACCATAATCTTTGAATATGCGATCAGACTTTAATGGCTCATGTTTTCTATCAGAAATGTGGCTGACACTGTCTATTGGTACATTTACAGTTAAAAGTCCCAGGCATTCACAAGCATCTGCAGACAATAGTGGACTCTGAGTACCTTTCACTATCTGGAACTCCAGTGTTTGTGTATGATCACCACAGGTACATTTAATCTGACTCTGTCCAAGTGGATTCATGTATGATCCGTCATACAGTCTAAGTCTAGCTCTGCTTTTGTCCATTGGTGGGTCACCATCTTGAGCTATTCCGCAGTAGTCGCGAAAACATATCAGGTTACATGTTGAACCGGTATCCATTTGACACAGTAAATCTTGACCAGTGTCCTTTGCACCATCTATTTGCATAGCTAGTGTCACCATCAACTGTTTGCCTCTATCAGAAACTGAGCTTATAGTATGGGTTATCTTTAATACTGAATCATCTGAACTGCTTGATTCACTGTCCTCAGTGTCATTAACTTGATGCACTATTGCCTGTTTATGTTTAGCAGTTGGTCTCCATCGTCGTTTGGTTTGTTGACACACTTTTGCAAAGTGATTAAACCTGCCACAGGCAGCACATTTCTGTCCATAAGCTGGGCATTCATCCTTCCCTGCTTTGTGTTTGCTACCACAATATTTACATGACTTTGTTTCAAAACGTTTGGTCTGTGCCTGTGGTTCTGATTTTCTCCATTGCTTAAATCTGCTCTTATGCTTGCTTTGTTCTGCATAATGAACACTGTCATGTTGTTCAGCATTGTTGGTCATCTGTGTAAGCTGTTTCTTGGCAATTTCACTAGCACGACAAGTTTCTATGGCTGTTTTTAGTGTCAGTTTACTGGTTCTTAAGAGATTAGAACGAACAGATTCATCATTGGTGCCTATTACAATTCTATCCCTAATCATATCGTCATGAAGTGCACCAAAATCACAAGTGGAGGCTAAGTGGCGCAGTCTGTTAATGTAATCATCAAAACTTTCATTACCTCCTTGATCGGCAGTATTGAACACATACCTTTCGAATATGACGTTCTTTTGCGGGCGGAAATGTCTTTCCAAAACATCTAGGATTTTGTTGATATCCTTTCGATCATCATCCTCCATATCGAGGTGTCTGTATATGCGATAACAGTCTTTGCCCATGACACTAAGCAAGGTTGCAATCCTAATCTCGTGCTGCTTCTTGACGAGCTCTGTGGCAATTTCATAATTATTCCACTGTGAACGGAAAAAGTCCCAATTATCGCTCAGGTCACCCTTCACAGACATCGCTGCGGGAACTGGTACTGCTGACGCGGCCATTGCGACAGTTTGTTGCAAAATAATCCACGATCTAGGCTAATTAACTAGATTTAGCGGATTGCAGGCGCAGTTTACATGACACTTCTGGCACCATGTTTCAACAACACGTGCGGCTGTGAACAACGCTTTACTAGACAACAAGCACAAAAGTGTGACGTAGCACACTGGCATGTGTACACATAAAATATCGGACCCGTGACATAGTGAACTCGTAACTTATCATCTCGTAACATAGTCTCAGGGTGTAGATTTAGAATCCGTGGCTCAGGCCTAGGCACTAGTATCTTGTATTGAAGCTGTGACCAGACAAAAGTTCAGGGAGCAAGCCTCAGACATAAGGGTTAAGCACGAGATAGAAAGAACACATCTCCAGAGAGAGTCTAGACATTGGTGCAGAAGGATAATATCGGACAAAAGGACCAGGCTATTACAGGGGTGTTATTAGAGGACATCAGGACACACCCTCAGGCAGCTAGGCAGAGAGGTTAAACAGGAGGACATCGGGACTCAGCTTCAGACTGCAAGGGAAAGCATGAGAACATCTGGACATATCCTCAGGCACAGAAGTTAAGCAAGAGGACATCGGGAGACAGGCTTAGACAAAGAGGTTAAACAAGAGGACACACATCTTCAGGCAGAGAGATTAAAAAGGGGAACATCGGGACACATCCTCAGGCAAAGAGGTGAATCAAGAGGACATACATCCTAAGGCAGAGAGGTTTAAAAAAAGAAGACATCGGGACCCATCCTCAGGTCTGAGAGGTAATCAAGAGGGGACACATCCTCAGGCTTAGAGGTTAAACAAGTGGACATTGGGACAAAGCCTCAAGCAGAGAGATTAAACAAAAGGATATCAGAAAACCGCCTCAGGCAGAGAGATTTTACAAGAGGACATCAAAACACCGCCCCCGGCACAGAGATTTAACAAGAGGACACCGGGACACCGCCTCATGCAGAGTGATTTTACAAGAGGACATCGGGACACAGCCTCAGACAGAGAGATTTAACAAGAGGATATCGGGACACCGCCTCAGGCAGAGAGATTTAACAAGAAGACATCGGGACACAGCCTCAGGCAGATAGATCAACCAAAAGGACATCGGGACACCGCCTCATGCAGAGTGATTTTACAAGGGGACATCGGGACACAGCCTCAGGCAGAGAGATTAAACAAGAGGATATCGGGACACAGCCTCAGGCAGAGAGATTTAACAAGAGCACATCGGGACACAGCCTCAGGCAGATAAGTTACTCAAGAGGACAGTGAGAAATAGCCCTCCTCGGATTAGCCAGTGTTATGCGAGCGGAGTACAGAATCAAACAGTGATGAGAGAGTTTGCTTCTCATTAAGCTAGAACGGAAATTCGGTGCACTCGGTAAAGCCCGATTATTCTTTATGTTCGAATATGAAAGAAAACAAAAAGAAATAGAGATCGTAAAAATAAATCAGCTGGCAGAAAAAAATTAAGCTGAAGGCATGCATTTTGTGAAAGTTAGGTCATCAGTTTGAGATCATTTGGACATGATAAGATATAATTTGTACAGGAAAACTTAGACATGGTGTTATTCAGCTGTCCCGCCGGCCTGCCTGGCTGTGGTTTCAGTACGTATTGCAGGGAGTGACAGTCAATTTCACTCTCCGCTCCACCTGTCGCTACAAATCATTGACATCGATTAGACCAGTGGCCCAGGAGAGAAAAAGTCGCCTCTGGGCGCCCCTGTCTCTTCTAGCCGAATGGATGCCTTCAATTTTCCTTAACCCGGGGCCCCGTCAATGTACCGACCCCACCTGGAAATTGAGTTTTGAATGGGGAAATAGCTACGTGACAGGCCACAATGGCGGTCTGATGAAAGCTTGACTTATCCCCGCTGCCGTTACCTGCACGGCAACGCGCGCTACGCCTGCTCTCGAGCGGAGCCTCGTTTTGGCTTACACCCTAATTACGCCGCCATGATACCTTCGCTTTCTTATTTTTTCCCCGCCCGCTCTATGGCTTTGTCGCTGAATCACGAAGTTGTAAATCGCAGCGGGCGAGATGACATTTACCTTGCACGCACACCCTTTCATTACTTCTGTATAGCCTTGTCAGGGGGCTTTGAATCTGTTTTTCTCGGCCTGTGTCTGGGGTGGTCTGCCCAGTCACTCAGCTATCGACTAAATCCACTTTTTTCATTCAATTATTTTCTATTTGTGATTCAAAAGGCCACAAGTCACAATCTCTGATATTTACCTGATTTTTTTCTCATTAGTCTTGGATTTAGTTTGCATCGGAGGTGTTAGAAGATACGTTGGTGTCGCTAGTTTTAGCATTCACCATAATTAAGACCAGTTTTGATTTAAAAAAGAGTCTACAGCAGCATATCTGATATATAATTATTTTACTTAACCATAAAAGACTGCAGTTATTTCAGCTTTTTCTTTTATTTTGTTTTGTTTCACACAAAGAACTCCTCTCAGATACAAGGCCGAACTAACATTACCCTCATTTCAACTGTCGGTTATATGTCGGTTATGTTTGTAATGAAAACTTGAAGGTGAATTCGAAATAAAGAAAGTTAAGACCATAGGATTTATGAGGTACTCATGGACCATAATTGATAAAGCTAATAGGATGAAACTAATGGCTAGCACATTTTCCTTCAAATAATTATCCTTTCTCCCTATTTTCTTCTTCTTCCAACTTTTCTCTCTCTCTCTCTCTCTCTCTCTCTCTCTCTCTCTCTCTCTATAAATATATATATATATATATATATATATATATTTAACAATTGATTTTACTTAGAATATATGTGGTTATATATCATTCTTTCTTCGTACAAATTATGTCGTAGTATTTTAAATAAAAGTTTTAACACGTTACTCAACGGCTAGAATACCAGATACTTAGATAGTATGAATGTGTGTACGTTTGTAAAAGTATAAGAGAAGCAGTACATGTACAAGTACAAGGCATAGCAGTGTGATCCTGTGCTTTTTACTGCTATAAAATCTTGTCATCACCTATACAGGCCAGACATACACCAAGGGAAAGGTGAAAGCACTCACCTTCATGATTTAAATCGGCCACAAATGTCTCATTTATTCTCGCAGACATTTCCTATTGAATCATGATATTAAGTACATTTGGAAAACACATTTAGTCCCCGTGAAAGCAAAGGCATCAAGACATGAATTCTGTGCATAAACTAATTACCGAACCATCAATGTGTCAATTCTGCCAGATTTTCATCAAACAAAGGACTGCTACATTACCTGTTAAAATAGATTGATGCTGCTTTAATTGTGAGCAGGGAAGAAAAAAACTATTAAAACAACTCTCCATCAGTAGTTAATTGATAATCCCTCGCGAAATGACAATGATTATATTAAATCTGCAAGGAGAGATGATGGATTCCTCCAATCAGCGCACGCCAAACGACCTGGCCGTCCCGGTCAATACGTGCACGGCGACTTTAACCAAATTAGGACAGACATAATAGTTTTCAGCAACTCAATACATCGAGAGTCGTTGCTTTGAACGGATCAATACAATAGAATATAATAGGTTTGATCCTTGACCGCACGCGTGAAAGGACACGCGGAGTCGCAAAGCGGCGTCATACGCCAGCTGAAAAATCGATCCCATCAGGCGACTGACAGATATTGATCGATATTGTTCTGGTAACTACTTACGTCTGGGAGGAGGGGTTCCCCAGGGGAATGATTTGTCAAGAGAGCCATGTGTTTAGTAACAATCTGTCCAGAATCGACGTTCCGGATCGCGCACTTGGGCCAAATGATGCCTATGGGAGGCTGCCGATTCGGCCAGAAATAACGACAGAAATTACTGTCTCTGTTGGGCCGCAAAAGCTGCAACTATTGTTTGGACTGTCTTGTTAGCTTGCAGTATATATGCACGTTTTGACTTCCCGCCGTGCGTCATATGGCTGCTAATTGCCACCTACGGCTCGGGCCGGGTCGGAGGGGACGTCTGGTTCGAACTCATTTTGCTTGTTCCCTCGAGAGGAGGTGATTTGACGTGAAATGTCTTCACGGTTGTCCACTGTATGGTAGTTATTTTACCCAGTAGATGGGTAACATTATAGTTAATGAAGCTTTGGAAACGCCGCAGAGATGGCTGCCGACTGGCGGCCCGTGTTATTACGTTAACTGTTTTTAGATTAAGTATTGTAATGCACAACAAATGAATTGTCATTCCCTGTAAACTGTATGAGATAACATCATAACAGGGTTTACCTGTTTGCATTTCAAAGGGGTCTGTCATTTCTTTATATTCAAATATAACAAGAGGTAACTTACAGAAAAGATATGCGTAGGTCTACGTGCAATATGAGTATACATACTAATAATTTTTAATACTTATTTTAAAATATCATACGTAATGCCAGCTATGACCTTATAATAATTATCCACAATTTACAAATATATGTATTAAGTATAATGCCAATATTTACTTATTTTAAACGGCAATTTAACCAAGTTGATGGAAACACTCGTCCCGAAAACCGCTAGCTGGAATGGAAAGGTAATAAAGGGGATTTTTCTGAGCCCATAACCCTCCCTCGATTCAGGAATTAAGTAAAAAAAAACCTTGGGTAAGTTAAGCAGGGGCGTACCCAGTATTTTCGAAATGGGCCGGGTGTCGGTGATTTGGGGTATGTGGGTGTGGCTGCAGGAATTCCTGCTGGGCATATATATATATATATATATATATATATATATATATATATATATATATATATATATATATATATATATATATATATATATATATGATCTCAAGGCTTAATTTGAAAAGCCAAGGAGAAGATTAACAGTTTAATATAGTACAAGGGCGCCTCTAGTGGCAGATGTCATGCAAGCAGCAGACGTCATGCAAGCAGCCATATTTGATCAGACGGCAGGCTGTTTCTGATAACTGATTTTAGAGCGACAAATATTTCATACAACTAATTATTATGCAAACAAGCTGTGGATATACCAAATGAACAGATTAAATGCATTTTTGTGCAGACATCGTCCAGATAAAAGGTGAGAAGCTGTCAGTTTAAAAGGTAGAACTTCTTTGTACATTGGAGTGATGGCATACCGATACCACTATAAACAATGTAAATTCAGCTTGTATGGTATATATGCCGCTAGGTTGGACCTTGTTCCTGACAAAGCAAGTGTCTGCCCACGCCATACTTCAAACCGCGGACATAAAACAGTGGGGAGAGATCGGAAAGCTATGCTTTCTATTACCGGACCGGAATAAAAAGGGAGAGTGATACCTACAGACCTTATGTGTCAGTTGCAGCTGCTGAACTAGCAAAAAATTATCAGCTATCGATTAACGGGACCTTATAATTACGCGAAAATTGAATGCTGTTAACAAGGCTTAGTTGTTTTAGAGTATTTTACTATTTATATAGGATAAAACATGGATATTTATAATACATGATACAAAAACATTGTATAACGTGTATGTAAAAGGTTATATTAGACATTTTTTTCATTTTTTCAAAAGTCCACAAACATGACATGTAAAGCGGCTAGAAATGTTTTAGCTCATGAAGGCGTGTAATAATAGGGCATTTATTTTCAAACATATAAGCCTATCAATTGTTAGAATGTTCTTGGACCTTTATAAGATATTGTATGGTGTCTATAGTACAGTGGTGCCACCTACAAATCCCACACTATACGTATCCTTTAGCTATGTTACTGGAAATTTGAAACCAATAATGTACTTTACTCAAGGAAATACACGTAATGTAATATACACGTCTCACATAGGTAGCTATCACCCTGTCGGCTGATCTCTCCTATTATTTCCAAAATGTTTTTTATAACAATTCTACAGAAGCGAATATCAAATAAAATGGAAAGCGATAAAGAGAGCTTTACTTTGTGAATGTTAGTATAGACTTGCATGGCGGAGTTATATGTATATTGTAAGAAGGTACATTTATCTATGTACTGATTTTATCCTTCATTGAATCGGATCTTAATTTGACAATAAAGGCGGCCGTAATAAAGCGATCACATATCTACCAGATCAGGACAGCCGCAAAAGACAAATCCGCATCCAGTGCGGGCAATTCAGATAAGGTTGATTCAGAGGCTTATCTTGAAGTGTGTATCACCGAGCCAGTCATTTGAATAGCTCTAAAGACCCAGGCCATATTTATCACCGATACCAACGTACCCACGAGGCCAAACGTCTAATCTATCGTCCACCGAGAGTGTCGTCAATCTGGAATATACTGACCGTACAATACCTTTGTTTGAAACCTCGGTTGCCTCCTTCTGCTATTACTCAACCCGGGGCAGATTTCATTAACAGCTAGGGAGAGATTTTGTGTTCAGGCTATCTATATATTTTAGGAAGCTCGCAACGCCTCATGGAACAAATTGTTTGGTATGTGAGCGCAACCAGACAAGCGTAGGGATTTCCAGTCAAGCTGAAGGAATGTTGGGCTGGATTATATTTTTCGGTGATAGCTCACAGAAGATAAGTCCAATTCAAGAATAAAGTATACACGGGGCCACCCGTATTTCAAAAGGAGTTCGTGTAATTTATGTATCAGTGTTGCCGATGGGTTGGCTGGGGCCTGAGTTATACTTAATTGAGTTTGCATTTTCAAGGAAGCAAACACTTTTTTGTCTACCGTTTTGTGTCCAAAACCAGTAATAGACCTTCGAGACCTATTACATCATTTACTTTCCTCCCGCGTTTTCTTTGAACCCCTTGAACCCGTCTCAATGAGGGTCTCATTGTAATGGACAATAAACGTATATTCACAAAGAGTAGATAATTAGATGTTCCTTGTTCATTCTCTGATATTTCACACGTGAAAAAGGCTTGTATAATATTCAACTTCGCATCCAAAAGAGAACAGATATTTTTCCTTAAATACATCTAAATACATAATTTCAACTTACCTTTATTTCAGTAAATAAAATTTGATTTGTCGCATTTGTCTATTGCCAATAGATAAACTTGAGATATTTTGCTGAGATGAAAATATCACAGATCTTTTTACAATGCAACTGACGTGCCGTTGTTACCTGTGCCGTGGTTTATACTGGTGTTTAATATCACTCTTGTACAGAAAATACCCCACTGCCTTCTAACCTTGCTCCTGGCCTGCCAAAATCGGCTGAGTTTGACATTGGTGTATAGTTGTAGGACTTTACGGATATATGGTAATATAAGATGAAAACAAAATACTGATTTTATTAATTGAGCCTCGCATTTGAGAATGCCAGACAAGAAAAACAGATGGTTAAATTGTTTCACAGACACGCCATTTCATGCTGTAATAGTCTAACAGTTGATGCTCTTAAAAGATACACGTAGTAATTTCGTTATCGGAACCAAACATATTGAAGTGGAGATGTTATCAACACTTGCTACCGACCCCTCTTGATTTTTATCTTTAAGATATTAAGTGGACAGCAGAACAGACACCGCCTCTTTGAAGCTCAGAATGTCAACAGGTAGAAACATCAGGTAGCGGTCCCCATGGTTTCAATCCTGAAACAATAATAACTGATATTGAAATATGACAAAATATGATACACAAACTATAGTTTCAATATAAAGCAGGGCTCACTGGAGGAAAAAAAAGGTTTTGAAGAAACATGACTTGGGTTTTGTTGGTGAGATAAAGAAGACTGGATGTCCTTGTGACCTTTGGGAATGACAGTCAGTTTATGAGAGAAACTGAATTGCTGGCAATATCACCTTTAATTTAGAGCCGGTCGTCAAACCCTCATTAAGAACAATAGGTCTGCCGTCCAATGACGTCGATATTCATGGAATCCAGTTTTCTTACCGACAATCAACCGTTAGTAGTGCAGTTCAAAAGACTCCAACCTAATGGACAGTAATAATCATCAAGAATATCTTAATGCAAAGATATCGGAATTCCATTCTATTATTTTCTACAGTACGAAAATGAACTTTGTGCTTATTACGAATTCTTGGTTTTGTTGCTTGGCGAGCTTAAGCTTGACAAAGCCGGTTTATTTGCATCAGGTATGGATACGTGCCTTGTCCTGTATTGTTTGTATAGAGATGCGCCAATATCAACTCACCGAACGCGCCACTTAATGAAAACTGCTAGTATCTGCGGGATTTATGGCAAGACTGGGGCCCCGTATATAAACACTAGCTTCGCTTTATTGAGCTTTGCGCTCTATCATTTTAGCAGTTCGCGGCAATCAGATGGAAATATGATGCTTGCCACGATGTCACGTGACTCCCGTCCCGCGATAACGCTCAGACATCTGGCTTGGTCCGTCTGTGACCCCGCACATAAACAGTCAATTCCCCAGAGTCCCCATATCAATTTGTCTGAAACGGGCTACCGTTTCATCGGGGGACATTTTTCAGAGATTCTAATAGGCAAGAAAGACCAGAACAGCGACAAAGACCGGTGTTCATCAAATAGACAGATTCCTGTTAATCGGGTTTTACAGTGTGGGTCGTTTGCCGCTAGGACGACGGAAGCTATGGCCTCTTTTAGACTCCCCTGTTGTAAGCAGTTAGCATACCAATCATTTGTCAAACGCGTTTTTATAACCCAAGTACAGAACAAGAAAATAAACCGACCTCAGTTGTGTTGGGACAGAAAAACAATTAATGCTATAAATTTTATGGTGTTAAAATGTATTGGTTTATATCTTCTGCTGTGTGCCATTGGAAATATTATACATTGGTTGGAGAATTAGCGAAAGAAAATTTAAATATGAATTCCGAATGAATGTATCCACCGGATATTAATTCCATAATGCATTTTAAACTTAGACATTCATGCATTCATAATTGAACTTTAATTTCAAACTATATTTGTTTCAACTAATAGTTCACACATTTCCACCAACATGAAAAAGACAGGGAAAAGTTTGCTTTGCGTTAACATTATATTTTAGTCCCCTTTGTGACATGAAAAATCACCGATAGTTTTTTCGTTGAAACTTTAGACATTTACTCATTTTATAAATTAGGATAAACTCTAAGAGTAGCAAACGTGGTAGTCTAGATCAAGACTGAAGTGACTAGGCTACTTCAGTCTTGGAAAAAGCATTCATTTTTCCGAGGAGCAAAATATGCAAAATAAATTTGCGCCACCGTAATTTTCGATGAAAAAGTGACAAAAGGGTGTTAATGATACGTCATTTTCAACAAGTTTGGATAGAAAATAATACTTGCCACGATATCTGAAACTGTTTACAGTTTATTTTACAACCCGGAACTGGCTTTTCAGATCTCGATCTTTCTGCTCGACATTCTCTCGCCAATCCGCTTTCCTATATTGACCAGGGACTGACAACAAGCTGCCTCATCTGAATGGATATGATGACAACAAACGCACGTGTTTCGAAACACGCGGGAGTTTACCAGATAATAAACAAACGTCAGATCATTGCTGTAAATCGTAAATAAAGTGATCTTACTGATAATCTTGTTAAAACCCACCAATCAAAACTTTCCATGATGAAAAATAAACATATTTAAGATAAACATGCACAATTAGGTCGAAGCGGTCTATGGGCTTCGCGCACGCTGCCTAGTGTGAAAAAGCCGTCCCGCTTAATTATATGCATGCATGGTCAGAAGGTTGCACGATGGTTGATAGACATACAGTGAGTTTAGGAAGAACAAGTCAGGTCCCATGACAAGACCCATGACTAAAGCTCACGGGAGAAAATTACAGACTTTCAACATGTTAAATTATCCTGAACGTGCCTTTAACGCTGTTACAGAGGGCAGAAATACGTAAATAACATGGCATATGATATCCTAAGGTCCAAGAAGTGGTCACAGACGAAAGTTACGGAAATTCAGTCAAATCTAAAGCCGTCGACGTGGACGCAAACAAACGTTAGGTCTTGTAGAGCGCGTGATTTCGCACGATACAGAAACGCAGCTACATATTTTAACACATCACACACACACACACAGGTTATATCATATCCTTCAATTGTTTATAGCACATTTTTCTTCCTTACTGGGCGTGCACAAAGAACGGATTACGTACGGTTTGGTGCATGTTGGCTGAACTTTACCAAGATCACATGTTTTTTTTTTTTTTTTTTGTTTTTTTTACAAGTAACTTATTTCCTATGTTGACGTTCGTACTCCTCTCACGCAGATGTCATCCGGATGTCATCAAAGCATTCACTTAAGATCAAAGGCCACAAGCCTTGCCAATACGGCTTAATAGGTCCAGACGGGGGTTTCAATTGTGTTGAGCAATTAACATGCAAAATTAACAAAGCAAATTCTTTAGAAATATATATTAACGCAGTGGCTGTGGAAGGGACCACGTCGTACGGTACTGTTGACTTCTATGTTCGTTGTTCGGGGGATAGACGAGGCGGATTGAAAAGCAGGGGAATTATTAGCCAAAGATGGGACTAAATCTTCATTAAAAACAGATTAGACTCGCTGATTACCCTAAGTGTCTCCTGTAGGACAAGCGGCAAGAAAACATGTATCTACTTCGTTTAATTATTTTCATTAGTCATGTATGTCCCAGGTATAGAACCTGAATAAATTTGATTTAACCCCATCTGTCTGCCTGGACCTCTTCCCACGTCGACTTGTAATTTCTCGTTGGCTTTTTTATGAAGCTTACCTATTCGGGTTAGGACTGTGGAGGATTGGGACACCAGCTGAGACCTGTACAGGATCGGATTCCATGTGATTTAGCACGGATTGAACATCTCCGATGGCCATCTTCAAAAATTGCAAATGTCATCTGGGACCTGAGATGTGGGTTTCATTATTATATGCGCATGTTTCCGACATGTTGATGTCAATTAGTGCCGAGTTTTTATTCTTGTTTTACTATGCTCGAGTAACAGGAGACATTTGATGAAATGTATCATCGAATAGGTCTTGGTATAAAC
Organism: Sipunculus nudus; assembly: GCA_026874595.1. NCBI lineage: Eukaryota > Metazoa > Annelida > Sipuncula > Golfingiida > Sipunculidae > Sipunculus > Sipunculus nudus. Next base: position 14,002,566 of record CM049315.1, on the reverse strand, counting down.
ATATGTTGTCAAAAAAATTTAAAACCAATGAAGAATAAATGTTTCTCTTTCCGTTTCTGTCCGTCTGTGTGTCTCCATTTCTCTGTCAATCTCTCTCTCTCTCTCTCTCTCTCTCTCTCTCTCTCTCTCACACACACACACACACATACACAAATAAATGTTTCGGGAGTCTGACAGGAGAGAACGTCTGTATACATACATGTCTGCTCTTGGTAAACATGTTACATTTGGTATAAGTAAATAGTATATGATCTTATTATTGTATTGTATTGCATATTCTAGTATATTATATCATTTTTTTATTATTGTTATTACATTAAAATTTGTATTATTTTTATTTTTATTATTATTATAAATGGTGGACTTGATTGTAGTATTTTTTGCATGGAACAACCAGTGACAACTCACATGCATTGCTTAATGAAACTCACGGGTGTCTCACTCCGCACTCATAACAATATAACTTATTACCTATGGCTCTCATGAACAGTACGTGTATAAGCTGCCTACTAGCCGCCCTTACAGCCACTAACAGTTGCTTTACTGATGGTATCGTCCTCAGTTACGTTTTAGAATATAAGTATATATATATACATATATATATATATATATATATATATATATATATATATATATATATATATAAGTCAAGTATTACACTGCGTGAGCGAGATGAGGAAACATGAACTTGCTTTCAATTATCAAATGTAATAGAGCACCTGGCATCTGACAGCACAGATTCTCTTTTATTTTGTAAATAAGACAGGTAATCAATCAAGAACGCCGTCAGTCATCGATGCTGATATATCATTAAACTACAAATACATAACCATTTCCGGCAGGAAGAGACACAACACACTCGCACAGGCCCTAAATATTGTCTTAAATGTATTCACCGGTGGGTTATATAGCAACCACAATTGGATCCCCTTGACCTACGTTCTGACATATCGCCAATCAAGATTGTTCTTAATCATAAATAATGAAAAGAGGGCACTACAAACATATATATATATATATATATATATATAAATATATATATATATATATATATATAAATATATATATATATATATATATATATATATATACAAATTATTTTGAAGACGATTTGAGCGGATGGTGCCATATTTCTTATGACTATGTACCGAAGGCGAGGAAATCCAGTATGAGCCTCGCTTTGCTTAATTATGCAAAGCTTCATTCCCTCGAAGAGTCCGCCCTTGGCGTTCTGCAGTACCATACATTCATGTATTAATTAAGTGAACTGTCTTTTATTTCACTTTTTAAAAAGGCTTTATAAGAGGAAGTAGAGCAGGTCTGCGTTCGTACATAGAAATCCAACGTCATCGTTATTTTAAAGGGGTATAATCAGGAACAACATCATGCCTTTTCATTCACACTATCTGTTCAGTTTTACTTTATACGAAAGTTCCCCCAGCAAAACCATCCCAGCACACGGCTACAGTACCGCGCATACGGCTGCTTAACACCTTGTTATTGCTCTGCGTGTTGGTAAACACAGTCCACATTTGTCTGTATATTTAACATAACAAAGTCGTGTGACCGGGAGGTCCGATTGTGAGCCGCACCACGGGATGTTTCAGCCAGCGGGAACATTTATTACAATTTTTGGGCCAAGTCAGTCAAGGCATCTCCTGATTGACATATGTTGTGACACGCGCTGTGTTTATATTGATATATGTGATCGCGCCAGGTCCACGGTTTTTATCACTTGTTTACAGGAATAAACAAATGGTTTCAGGTCAATATTTTGGCAGATACACATTTATTTTAAAGGAAAAAAACTATTTTTTTGTGTTAATTCAACATGCTTTATCAGTGATTGCATGGGCCCCTTTAAAGATAAAATAAAACTAAATTGAACTTCCACCAATCAAATTATATAAACTATACATGCTTGAAGGTGGTCGACGCAAGTGGTCCGTGTGAACGTTTAGAGAAAGCAAGATTGTTCTTGTTTGCAGAAACTTTAGATTTCTTATCGAATGTCCGTAATTTAACCCTACGGCACTGTTCATTATACAAAACTGGGACAAGAATACGGAATACTGGTGCCTTGCCGGAAGACAACGCACATCCCGAATACTTCGATGTTGTTGACGCTGGCTGTCCAATAAACGCTGACCCTGAAGCGAATAAAACAGGAATGACACACTCATTACTGCCAGAAAGCGGCAGCTGTCATAATTAGTTAGTTTTAATGATTGATATTGTCGTTGCAACCAGGCAGACCGTAGGATCAGCCATTTCAATGTAATTTTGGCATGCTTACCGTAACACTCGGAAAACAATGTCTGTATGGTAAGCATCCTTCATTATCCAAGACGTAAGGAGAATATGTCGGTGTGATTAATGTTATAAAAACTAATAACGTAACATCTGAAATATATAATAATATAAGTTATGTATGTAAGAATATAAGCATATAAATTATGTACATGCATGTATTAATGTAAGTCATGTACATCAGTGAAGAGATTGTTAAAACAGTAATTAATTCCTATCAGAAACCACTTTGAGACCACAGAGCCAGCGCTATTTACAAGGTCTTTCCCCGAAAGATGAATTATACAATTTTTGTACGTGAAAATGTCTCTTATAGCAGATAGACTAAAAAAAACAGGAAAAAAGTCAGCGAAATACTTAAAAGTAAACAAAACTAAAGCAGATATTTCAAGGAAATTATCTTGACAGTCATATAGTTTCTTAATATAAAATGTTGAAATTTTCCTTTCCTAGACAACACTCTCACATTTTCACCCCGCTTTTGCTTGAACAGTTTTATCCCGTACTTTCCTTAAATAATATAAAGTTGTTAGACACTTCAAAAGCAAAGACATAATGAGCTTTTTAGCAATATTTAGCATCATTTATATTTACTACTACGTACACTCTACGCTTAAACAATAACTAAACATGTACATTCACAGTAATTTTCATTACAGAAAAAGTCATTACAATTACGTTTTTACCTAGGACACTGTCAAATGTATTCACCTTCGACGTCAACGTCCTTAAGTATTTTTTTTTTAGTTTTTGTATTTATTTATGTATTTAAGTAATGTTGTCTGTGAAATGACATACTCATTCTTTTCGTTCTGAAGTTATTATCGTTAGCCATTTGGCCATTTTAGGGAGTACTTTTGGTGTTGCCCTGCTTACATATACTGCGTATGGATGTATGGATAGACATTTCGATTATTTAGTCGCCATTTATTTAAATGATAACAATAAGACCATCTTGCAAAACATTCATCAATTATATATATATATATATATATATATATATATATATATATATTTGCAACATATAAGCATTACATAAAATATATTATTGTAAAATTCCTACGGGTCGCCGGTCTAAAAAATTGAATAAAATATTCACCTATTATTTAATTCATTCAACTCTCATGTATGCTTACTATTCATTCAACTCTCATGTATTATTACTATCACCAAACCTATTTTGACCATATGTGAATACTTCATACCAAGTAACAATTCTTCCCTGAAAGAGAACCTTAAATAGAAGTAACAGCTCGTTGGTATAACAGTACTTTATTATTGATAGCCATTGGAATCAGGCACTGTCATGCTGGTCTCATATCATGGCCTTTCACACGCCCAGCAGTCCCTGAGAAATTTCCCGACCCCTTAACATTAACAGTCTAGTTATATTAACAAATACCCCGTCAGAGGCCAGTCCCTCATTTCCACGGATGAGAATCGCCAGCACCTGTCTCCGGGGACAGAGCAGCCGTAACTTGTATCCCACAATTCCTCAGGGGCATTCCACACCTTTCTAATTGGCGCGTGACTCATGCGGAATCACTGCCTTCTCGCAAGGCCGAAAACCCGAAGGATGAGGCGGAAGAAAGCCACTGCCAATAAGAAAGAGAGATATTTTACCGTGTGCCCTGGCTGGGGCATATTTTACACGGCTGTCAAACACTTCCATCGCGGGTTGTGTCATAATCTCCACACAGACACGCACAGGCACGCTCCATCTTCTAGTTTAAACAATTGCAGGAAACCCTGCTGTGAAAACCCCCACGCCTTTGAATAAATAACTGACATTTACTTTGAGAAGGGATTGAAACCTAAGCATAGTCTTACTCTCTGTGACACGAACTGCACGCAGTCCTTTTATAAAGTTTTATGGAACTTCCGCATGGATCTGTAAGGTTACTTCCTTCTTTCATGGTATTGTCTTTGGTAATCAAAAGATCCTGTCAGAAATCACTGAACAAAATAGGTATCACATTGTTTAAATCATTTGAACAAGGTCTCTCTTAGATCAATTGAATATTAAACATTTCATTATGCCTTTACCCTACAAGCCACAATAAAGGGCTTGGCCCACACATTATTTTACGGATAGAAAGCGAAGAATCTGACAATGAAACAAAAAGTATAGTCTGTATACCTATGCCAGTGGAGAGTATAAGTTTAGATTGTTCTTTAAAGAATGACTGACTCAAGTGACTCTCGGGGATATATTCTTTAAAATATGCATGATGTTATTTTTAAAATAACATGCTCTGTCCAGTTTGCGGCAAGTCAGTTTCATGTCAATCATCTTAAATACTCTAGAATGGGCAGTTTGTCAGTTTGCGAAGTTAGTTAATGCTTTCATATTGATAAGAAAATACTTTGTTTTACACATCTGTTGTACAAAGTGTGGTAACTTTCTGTATTATCTGCTAGTGGAATAATTTGGGTGTCGCTAACAAAGAGAATTGGAAAAAACGAGGAAAACTACAGAACGTATTATTGGTGTAGACTTAGAAAACTTTGAAAGCATGTATTGTCTAAAGGTACTGTGCAAGTTGAAAACCATGATGAGAAGTCAGCATTTGTTGAGTGGACCAATCAGATGGTTGAAACCTGGAAGACGTATACAGTCCATTATGTGCAAAACAAATCGTTTCAGGGACTCATTCATGCCCAGTGCAGTGCGTTTGTTCAATAAGCATTAACATGTTTTCTATTCGTTAATCATATGCTTTTTACACAGTATTATTATTACTATTATTGCTAATATTATTATATACTTAGTTGTGCCATATATCAGTTGCTTGACACCCAAATTCCGTTTTGGCAATAAATGTTATCTTATCTTATCTTATCCTATCTTAATTTTTTTCCTGCAGAATATTTTGAACGTTAGCTTTCAGTGACACACCTAGTCATAAAATCTTGGGAGGGGAAGTTCAAAGTTTCACGCTTCCTTTTATGTCTTATTTATCATATTTATAGTACAAATAAATGACCATGTAAGGCTCGAGTTTAAAAAAGATCTCATTCCCACACTCTTTTTTGAAGACATCTAAACTTATTCTTGCGCATTTTCCTCCTTTTGTTTCCTGCAATATGTTGTTCATTCTCATTGCTTTCACCGTTGTTTTCACATACTAATCACAGCGTCAGGAATAATATAAACTAGACGACCATAGGTCGAACGCTTGCCGGAAGTTGAAATGACAAACAGACGGACAGACAGAACAAACTGTCGGTTTTCTAACAATTGAGTGACTTTCAGAGCGACTGGTGAAAAGTTAGGCCTGTTAAATAACATATATCACACAAAAGAACATGAAAGCAGACATAGCTGACAACAAATGACAAACAGACAGAAATACTGACAAAGTGACACAAGCTTTAGACCAGATGACTTAACCAAGTTATGGATAAGACTCAGAGGAAGAAAATAAGCTATTGTTTATGCAACTGAGGTTTATAATTTTGAAGATATGGCCAAAAATTTAATATTTCGGAAGATCGTGTGCAGCACCCCCTAGCGGCAATATCCAGAAAATGAAAAATCTATTTCGATATATTAGTGTAAGACATAACATGTACCAGTTTCAAAAGGATTCCTTCAAAACTGTGGCCTGAAGAATGGTATATGTAAGAAACAAGAACCAGCAAGCAGGCGAAATTGAGGACAACTGACAAACAGATAGACATACTGACAAAATGACACAGGATTGAGACCAGATCACTTGACCAGGTTATGGAGACGACTCAGAGAAAGAAATAAGTTATACTTTATGTTACTGAGGTTTATAGTTCTGGAGATATGGGCAAAACATGAAATGTTGGGGAGGTTCGAATGCAGCGCCCCCTAGCGGCCATATCCGTAAAATGAAAAATACATTTCGAGATATTACTGTAAGACATAAGATGTACCAGTTTCAAAACGATTCCTGCAAAACCATGGCCTTTAGAATGCTATAAGTAAAATATAAAAACCAGCAAGCAGGTGAATTTGAGAACTAACAAACAGACAGACATACTGACAAAGTTACACAAAGCTGAGACCAGTTGACTTACTCAGCTTATGGAAAAGACCCAGAGGAAGAAAATAAGCTATAGTTTCTGTAATTAAGGTTTATAATTTTAGAGATATAGCTAAAAAATGATATGTTGGGGAAGTTCGAGTGCAGCGCCACCTAGCAGCCATATCTAGAAAATGAAAAATCCATTTCGAGATATTAGTGTAAGAAATAAGATATATTAGTTTCAAAATGATTCCTGCATATTTGTGAAATCTAGGCTGTCATTAAGCGATATCTCGAAATATCTCGTTTGACGAGATATTGTACGAGATATTGCGGGAGTTACAGAATAATCAAACAATACTACTTGTATGCTACCTGATGCAAAAAACTAGATCTCTGTAGCTTTAAAACTGACAAAGTTAGAAAAATGAGACCCCTTATTTTCGAATATCATGATTTTTTCCAAAAAATGCGTAACCATGGTTACCGCAAATTTGAGGCCGCTATACACCAGAAGAAAGGCCTTGGAATGACGATTAAAATGAGCTACAGTTGAAGTAGATACGGCTAATAGTGACAAAGCTATGAAGGAAAAAACGTTTTGCAAACTTTTGATCACCTTGACCTTGACCGTCGACTGATAATGACAAAATTCAATAGGCTTCGGGAACTTTTGGTTGTACATCAACTATGTAAGTTTGAAAGCGATCGCTGCAAAACTGTGCATTTTAGGCTAGAGATAGACAGACAAACAAACTAGATGACCTGAGGTCACGCGCTTGCCGGAAATGATGTAAAGTTAGTCAGATGAACGAGCAGTGTCAAAGTGAAAGAAAATAATCCATAGTTAGTGAAGAAAGAACCAACAAAGTTCTAAAGAAAATAAGATTTTGATATATTTTGATCACCTTGACCTTGACCTTTGACTTATTTGAATAATAAACATAGGACTTCCAGATATCATCACGATATATGACAATAGATTTACAAAACGATTCCTGCAAAAATGTGGCGAGTAGAATGCTACATGTGAGACGCAAGAACCAGGAAGCAGGCGAAATTGAGGACAACTGACAAACAGACAAGCATACTAACAAACTGACCCAAGATTGAGAACAGATGACTTAATCATGTTATGAAGAAACCTCAGAGGAAGATAATAAGCTATAGTTTATGTAAATGAGGTTAATAGTTTTGGAGATATGGCCAAAAAATGATATGTTGTGCAAGTTTGAGTGCACTGCCCCCTAGAGGACAATTCTGGAAAACGAAAAACCGGTTTCGAGATATTAGTGTAAGACATAAGATGTAATAGTTTTAAAAGGATTCTTTCAAAACTGTGGCCTGTAGAATGCTATATGTGAGACGCAAGCACCGGCAAGCAAGCGAATTTGAGGACAACTGAGAAACAGACGGACACACAGACAAAGTGACTCAAGATTGAGACCAAATGAATACACCAGGTTTTTGGAAAGACCCAGAGGAAGAAAATAAGCTATAGTTTATGTAAATGAGATTTATAGTTTTGGAGATATGGCCAAAAAATGATATGCTGTGCAAGTTTGAGTGCACCGCCCCCTAGCGGCCAATTCTGGAAAATGAAAAATTGGTTTCGAGATATTAGTGTAAGACATAAGATGTAATAGTTTTAAAAGGATTCTTTCAATACTGTGGCCTGTAGAATGCTATATGTGAGACGCAAGAACCGGCAAGCAAGCGAATTTGAGGACAACTGAGAAACAGACGGAAACACAGACAAAGTGACTCAAGATTGAGACCAAATGAATACACCAGGTTTTTGGAAAGACCCAGAGGAAGAAAATAAGCTATAGTTTATGTAAATGAGGTTATTAGTTTTGGAGATATGGCCAAAAAATGATATGTTGTGCAAGTTTGAGTGCACCGCCCCCTAGCGGCCAATTCTGGAAAATGAAAAATCCGTTTCGAGATATTAGTGTAAGACATAAGATGTAATAGTTTTAAAAGGATTCTTTCAAAACTGTGGCCTGTAGAATGCTATATGTGAGACGCAAGAACCGGCAAGCAAGCGAATTTGAGGACAACTGAGAAACAGACGGACACAGAGACAAAGTGACACAAGATTGAGACCAGATGACTAAACGAGTTCATGAAGAAGACTTAGAGGAAAAAAATAAACTATAGTTTTTGTAATTGAGGCTTATAATTTTGGAGATATTGCCAAAACATGATATGTTGGGGAGGTTTGCATCCAGCGCCCCCTAGTGGCCGAATTCAAAAAATGAAAAATTGATATCGAGATAATAGTGTAGGACTTAAGATATGTCAGTTTCAAAAAGATTCCTGCAAAACTGTGGCCTCCAGGGCAAGATTACTGAAATCTCGAAATATCTCGTTTGACGAGATATTATACGAGATATTGCGAGACTCTTATGGGAATCTTGTAGTACTAGGTGAATGCTACCTGAAGCATAAAACTAGACCTCTGTAGCTTTAAAACTGACAAATTTAGAAATATCAGCACTTTCCCCAAAATGCGTTACCATGGTTACCGCAAATTGAGTCAGCTACACACCAGAAGACAGGTCTTGGAATGACGATTAAAATGAGCTACTGTTGAAGTAGATACGACCAATATTAACACAGATATGAACAAAAACCGTTTTGTATACTTTTAATGACCTTGACCTTGACATTTGACCTATAATGCCCAAAAACAATAGGCCTCTAGGACTTTTGCTTGTCTACCAGCTGTTTAAGATTGAAAGCAATTGCTGCAAAATTGTGGCCTGTAGAGAGTACACAGACAGACAGACAGACTAGATGACCTGAGGTCACGCGCTTGCCGGAAATGATGTAAGGTTAGTCAGATGAACGAGCAGTGTCAAAGTGAAAGAAAATAATCCACAGTTTGTGAAGAAAGAACCAATATTAACAAAGTTCTAAAGAAAATAAGATTTTGATATATTTTGATCACCTTGACCTTGACCTTTGACTTATTTGAATAATATACATAGGACTTCCAGATATCATCACGATATATGACAAGTGTAATTTACAAAACGATTCCTGCAAAACTGTGGCCAGTAGAATGCTACATGTGAGACGCAGGAACCAGGAAGCAGGCGAAATTGAGGACAACTGACAAACTGACAAACAGACAAACATACTGACCCAAGATTGAGAACAGATGACTTAATCATGTTATGAAGAAACCTAAGAGGAAGATAATAAGCTATAATTTATGTAAATGAGGTTAACAGTTTTGGAGATATGTCCAAAAAATGATATGTTGTGCAAGTTTGAGTGCACCGCCCCCTAGCGGCCAATTCTGGAAAATGAAAAATCGGTTTCGAGATATTAGTGTAAGACATAAGATGTAATAGTTTTAAAAGGATTCTTTTAAAACTGTGGCCTGTAGAATGCTATATGTGAGACGCAAGAACCGGCAAGCAAGCGAATTTGAGGACAACTGAGAAACAGACGGACACACAGACAAAGTGACTCAAGATTGAGACCAAATGAATACACCAGGTTTTTGGAAAGACCCAGAGGAAGAAAATAAGCTATAGTTTATGTAAATGAGGTTTATAGTTTTGGAGATATGGCCAAAAATGATATGTTGTGCAAGTTTGAGAGCACCGCCCCCTAGCGGCCAATTCTGGAAAATGAAAAATCGGTTTCGAGATATTAGTGTAAGACATAAGATGTAATAGTTTTAAAAGGATTCTTTCTAAACTGTCCCCTGTAGAATGGTATGTGTGAGACGCAAGAACCGGCAAGCAAGCGGATTTGAGGACAACTGAGAAACAGACGGACACACAGACAAAGTGACACAAGATTGAGACCAGATGACTAAACAAGTTCATGAAGAAGACTTAGAGGAAAAAAATAAACTATAGTTTTTGTAATTGAGGCTTATAATTTTGGAGATATTGCCAAAACATGATATGTTGGAGAGGTTTGCACCCAGCGCCCCCTAGCGGCCGAATTAAAAAAATGAAAAATTGATTTCGAGATAATAGTGTAGGACTTAAGATATGCCAGTTTCAAAAAGATTCCTGCAAAACTGTGGCCTCCAGGGCAAGATTACTGAAATCTCGAAATATCTCGTTTGACGAGATATTATACGAGATATTGCGAGACTCTTATGGGAATCTTGTAGTACTAGGTGAATGCTACCTGAAGCATAAAACTAGACCTCTGTAGCTTTAAAACTGACAAATTTAGAAATATCAGCACTTTCCCCAAAATGCGTTACCATGGTTACCGCAAATTGAGTCAGCTACACACCAGAAGACAGGTCTTGGAATGACGATTAAAATGAGCTACTGTTGAAGTAGATACGACCAATATTAACACAGATATGAACAAAAACCGTTTTGTATACTTTTAATGACCTTGACCTTGACATTTGACCTATAATGCCCAAAAACAATAGGCCTCTAGGACTTTTGCTTGTCTACCAGCTGTTCAAGATTGAAAGCAATTGCTGCAAAATTGTGGCCTGTAGAGAGTACACAGACAGACAGACAGACTAGATGACCTGAGGTCACGCGCTTGCCGGAAATGATGTAAGGTTAGTCAGATGAACGAGCAGTGTCAAAGTGAAAGAAAATAATCCACAGTTTGTGAAGAAAGAACCAATATTAACAAAGTTCTAAAGAAAATAAGATTTTGATATATTTTGATCACCTTGACCTTGACCTTTGACTTATTTGAATAATATACATAGGACTTCCAGATATCATCACGATATATGACAAGTGTAATTTACAAAACGATTCCTGCAAAACTGTGGCCAGTAGAATGCTACATGTGAGACGCAGGAACCAGGAAGCAGGCGAAATTGAGGACAACTGACAAACTGACAAACAGACAAACATACTGACCCAAGATTGAGAACAGATGACTTAATCATGTTATGAAGAAACCTAAGAGGAAGATAATAAGCTATAATTTATGTAAATGAGGTTAACAGTTTTGGAGATATGGCCAAAAAATGATATGTTGTGCAAGTTTGAGAGCACCGCCCCCTAGCGGCCAATTCTGGAAAATGAAAAATCGGTTTCGAGATATTAGTGTAAGACATAAGATGTAATAGTTTTAAAAGGATTCTTTCTAAACTGTCCCCTGTAGAATGGTATGTGTGAGACGCAAGAACCGGCAAGCAAGCGGATTTGAGGACAACTGAGAAACAGACGGACACACAGACAAAGTGACACAAGATTGAGACCAGATGACTAAACAAGTTCATGAAGAAGACTTAGAGGAAAAAAATAAACTATAGTTTTTGTAATTGAGGCTTATAATTTTGGAGATATTGCCAAAACATGATATGTTGGAGAGGTTTGCACCCAGCGCCCCCTAGCGGCCGAATTAAAAAAATGAAAAATTGATTTCGAGATAATAGTGTAGGACTTAAGATATGCCAGTTTCAAAAAGATTCCTGCAAAACTGTGGCCTCCAGGGCAAGATTACTGAAATCTCGAAATATCTCGTTTGACGAGATATTATACGAGATATTGCGAGACTCTTATGGGAATCTTGTAGTACTAGGTGAATGCTACCTGAAGCAAAAAACTAGACCTCTGTAGCTTTAAAACTGACAAATTTAGAAAAATATCAGCACTTTTCCCCAAAAATGCGTTACCATGGTTACCGCAAATTGAGTCAGCTACACACCAGAAGACAGGCCTTGGAATGACGATTAAAATGAGCTACTGAAATCGAAGATTTCCGGCAAGCAACAAACTAGATGACCTGAGGTCACGCGCTTGCCGGAAATGATGTAAAGTTAGTCAGATGAACGAGCAGTGTCAAAGTGAAAGAAAATAATCCATAGTTAGTGAAGAAACAGCCAATATTAACAAAGTTCTAAAGAAAATAAGATTTTGATATATTTTGATCACCTTGACCTTGACCTTTGACTTATTTGAATAATAAACATAGGACTTCCTGATATCATCACGATATATGACAAGTGTAATTTTTCTAAAACGATTCCTGCAAAAATGTGGCCAGTAGAATGCTACATGTGAGACGCAAGAACCAGGAAGCAGGCGAAATTGAGGACAACTGACAAACAGACAAACATACTGACAAACTGACACAAGATTGAGAACAGATGACTTAATCATGTTATGAAGAAACCTCAGAGGAAGATAATAAGCTATAGTTTATGTAAATGAGGTTAATAGTTTTGGAGATATGGCCAAAAAATGATATGTTGTGCAAGTTTGAGTGCACCGCCCCCTAGAGGACAATTCTGGAAAATGAAAAATCCGTTTCGAGATATTAGTGTAAGACATATGATGTAATAGTTTTAAAAGGATTCTTTCAAAATTGTGGCCTGTAGAATGCTATATGTGAGACGCAAGAACCGACAAGCAAGCGAATTTGAGGACAACTGAGAAACAGACGGACACACAGACAAAGTGACTCAAGATTGAGACCAAATGAATACACCAGGTTTTTGGAAAGACCCAGAGGAAGAAAATAAGCTATAGTTTATGTAAATGAGGTTTATAGTTTTGGAGATATGGCCAAAAAATGATATGTTGTGCAAGTTTGAGTGCACCGCCCCTAGCGGCCAATTCTGGAAAATGAAAAATCCGTTTCGAGATATTAGTGTAAGACATAAGATGTAATTGTTTTAAAAAGATTCTTTCAAAACTGTGGCCTGTAGAATGCTATATATGAGACGCAAGAACCGGCAAACAAGCGAACTTGAGGACAACTGAGAAACAGACGGACACACAGACAAAGTGACTCAAGATTGAGACCAAATGAATACACCAGGTTTTTGGAAAGACCCAGATGAAGAAAATAAGCTATAGTTTAGGTAAATGAGGTTTATAGTTTTGGAGATATGGCCAAAAAATGATATGTTGTGCAAGTTTGACTGCAACGCCCCCTAGAGGACAATTCTGGAAAATGAAAAAATCCGTTTCGAGATATTAGTGTAAGACATAAGATGTAATAGTTTTAAAAGGATTCTTTCAAAACTGTGGCCTGTAGAATGCTATATGTGAGACGCAAGAATCGGCAAGCAAGCGAATTTGAGGACAACTGAGAAACAGACGGACACACAGACAAAGTGACTCAAGATTGAGACCAAATGAATACACCAGGTTTTTGGAAAAACCCAGAGGAAGAAAATAAGTTATAGTTAATGTAAATGAGGTTATTAGTTTTGGAGATATGGCCAAAACATGATATGTTGGGGAGGTTTGCATACAGCGCCACCTAGCGGCTGCATTCAAAAAATGGGAAAAACGATTTTGAGATAATAGTGTAGGACTTACGATATGTCAGTTTCAAAAAGATTCCTGCAAAACTGTGACCTCCAGGGCAAGATTACTGAAATCTCGAAATATCTCGTTTGACGAGATATTATACGAGATATTGCGAGACCTGTAATAAAATCTTGCAGTACTTGTTAAATGCTACCTGATGCAAAAAACTAGACCTCTCTAGCTTTAAAAATGACAAAGTTAGAAAAATAAGACCCCAGATTTTCGAATATCATGACTTTTTCCCAAAAATTCGTAACCATGGTTACGGCAAATTTTTAAGAGCTACATACCAGAAGAAACCTGGGAATGACGTTTAAAATGAGATATGTTTGAAGAAGATATCCCTAATAGTAACAAAGATATGATGAAAAAACCGTTTTGTATACTTTTGATGACCTTGACCTTTGACCTATAATGCCCAAAAACAATAGGCTTCCTGGAATTTTGATTATTGACCAGCTGTGTGAGTTTGAAAGCAATTCCTCCAAAATTGTGGCCTGTAGAGAGTCCACAGACAAACACACAAACAGACAGACAGACATATGCAACTGACCAACCAACTTGCCGAAATCGAAGATTTCCGGATAGCAACAAACAAACAGACATACGCAACTGACCAACATGCTTGCCGAAATCGAAGATTTCCGGCAAGCAAAAAACATAATGTATATGCGTGAAACGATTTGTTACATTGGCCCAACTCTAGTAAAGAGCACAATTATTTCATAAATGCATCCTAGTTAAGATACAACAAAAATATGTCGTGAGTGATTGTGTACAATGTTATGTTTGGCCAAAACATTTATAATGAACGGGGTCTGTTCATTCTACATGACGCTTCATTTTTTTACATATGTATATGAAATGTAGATATTACATAAAATACAAAATATACGTGATCAGAGGTCCTAACTTCCGCCAGGGTTTTAATCCAACTACGAGCAATACGGCAAGTGTTTGTCACAGTTCAACAACTCCAACCACTGGTTAGCTCTGTGACAATGGCCCTATGACAATCTCGATAGGGACAAAAGAGATAGCCTTACATATTTTTATGCTTGTTGGAGGGCTTTTCAATTGACGATATACAAAATCCTTTTGGAGTTTTCCAAATACCTTTATGAAATGCTTTTATGAAAAACCTTTACGAAAATGGTCTTTAGAGGGGTTTTCACTGACTCTATACAAAATATTTTTGAGGTCTTTTACGAAATTTAATGAAAAGCAATTAATGAAAACCATCAGAAAATCACTATGAACTTTCCATTTGCTGCTCCGGATTTATATTAAACCTTTAATTTCTGTTAACTAAACTTCCCTTATACCTTTTTAAATGTTCTCTAAAACTCGTTATATACAATTTGTCAAATGACAAAACATTTCTTCTGTTAGCCATTTTACTTCGACCCCCAGTTGCCGTGACACACTGGCATGCAATATAAATGTGTTCCGTGACACACTGGCATGCAATATAAATGTGTTCCGTGACACACTGGCATGCAATATAAATGTGTTCCGTGACACACTGGCATGCAATAAAAATGTGTTCCGTGACACACTGGTATGCAATATAAATGTGTTCCGTGACACACTGGCATGCAATATAAATGTGTTCCGTGACACACTGGCATGCAATATAAATGTGTTCCGTGACTAACTGGCATGCAATAAAAATGTGTTCCGCCACACACTGGCATGCAATAAAAATGTGTTCCGCCACACACTGGCATGCAATATAAATGTGTTCCGCCACACACTGGCATGCAATATAAATGTGTTCCGTCACACACTGGCATGCAATATAAATGTGTTCCGTCACACACTGGCATGCAATATAAATGTGTTCCGTCACACACTGGCATGCAATATAAATGTGTTCCGTCACACACTGGCATGCAATATAAATGTGTTCCGTGACACACTGGCATGCAATATAAATGTGTTCCGTGACACACTGGCATGCAATATAAATGTGTTCCGTGACACACTGGCATGCAATATAAATGTGTTCCGTCACACACTGGCATGCAATATAAATGTGTTCCGTCACACACTGGCATGCAATATAAATGTGTTCCGTCACACACTGGCATGCAATATAAATGTGTTCCGTGACACACTGGCATGCAATATAAATGTGTTCCGTGACACACTGGCATGCAATATAAATGTGTTCCGTGACACACTGGTATGCAATAAAAATGTGTTCCGTGACACATTGGCATGCATTATAAATGTGTTCCGTGACACACTGGCATGCAATATAAATGTGTTCCGCCACACACTGGCATGCAATAAAAATGTGTTCCGCCACACACTGGCATGCAATATAAATGTGTTCCGTCACACACTGGCATGCAATATAAATGTGTTCCGTCACACACTGGCATGCAATATAAATGTGTTCCGTCACACACTGGCATGCAATATAAATGTGTTCCGTCACACACTGGCATGCAATATAAATGTGTTCCGTGACACACTGGCATGCAATATAAATGTGTTCCGTGACACACTGGCATGCAATATAAATGTGTTCCGTGACACACTGGTATGCAATAAAAATGTGTTCCGTGACACATTGGCATGCATTATAAATGTGTTCCGTGACACACTGGCATGCAATATAAATGTGTTCCGCCACACACTGGCATGCAATAAAAATGTGTTCCGCCACACACTGGCATGCAATAAAAATGTGTTCCTCCACACACTGGCATGCAATATAAATGTGTTCCGCCACACACTGGCATGCAATATAAATGTGTTCCGTCACACACTGGCATGCAATATAAATGTGTTCCGCCACACACTGGCATGCAATATAAATGTGTTCCGTCACACACTGGCATGCAATATAAATGTGTTCCGTCACACACTGGCATGCAATTTAAATGTGTTCCGTCACACACTGGCATGCAATTTAAATGTGTTCCGTCACACACTGGCATGCAATTTAAATGTGTTCCGTCACACACTGGCATGCAATATAAATGTGTTCCGTCACACACTGGCATGCAATATAAATGTGTTCCGTCACACACTGGCATGCAATATAAATGTGTTCCGTCACACACTGGCATGCAATATAAATGTGTTCCGTCACACACTGGCATGCAATATAAATGTGTTCCGTCACACACTGGCATGCAATATAAATGTGTTCCGTCACACACTGGCATGCAATATAAATGTGTTCCGTCACACACTGGCATGCAATATAAATGTGTTCCGTCACACACTGGCATGCAATATAAATGTGTTCCGTCACACTCTGGCATGCAATATAAATGTGTTCCGTCACACACTGGCATGCAATATAAATGTGTTCCGTCACACACTGGCATGCAATATAAATGTGTTCCGTCACACACTGGCATGCAATATAAATGTGTTCCGTCACACACTGGCATGCAATATAAATGTGTTCCGTCACACACTGGCATGCAATATAAATGTGTTCCGTCACACACTGGCATGCAATATAAATGTGTTCCGTCACACACTGGCATGCAATATAAATGTGTTCCGTCACACACTGGCATGCAATATAAATGTGTTCCGTCACACACTGGCATGCAATATAAATGTGTTCCGTCACACACTGGCATGCAATATAAATGTGTTCCGTCACACACTGGCATGCAATATAAATGTGTTCCGCCACACACTGGCATGCAATATAAATGTGTTCCGCCACACACTGGCATGCAATATAAATGTGTTCCGTGACACACTGGCATGCAGTATAAATGTGTTCCGTGACACACTGGCATGCAATATAAATGTGTTCCGTGACACACTGGCATGCAATATAAATGTGTTCCGTGACACACTGGCATGCAATATAAATGTGTTCCGTGACACACTGGCATGCAATATAAATGTGTTCCGTGACACACTGGCATGCAATATAAATGTGTTCCGTGACACACTGGCATGCAATATAAATATGTTCCGTGACACACTGGCATGCAATATAAATGTGTTCCGTGACACACTGGCATGCAATATAAATGTGTTCCGTGACACACTGGCATGCAATATAAATGTGTTTCGTCACACAGCTCTAGCTCTCAAACCATCCTTTCCAGCTTTGACGCTCTCTTTCTCTATAGAGACCCGCATTCAAGTTCTTGTTCGTCTTAGTCTGTTTTGCCATGACGTACGTGGATTCCTTTTAATTTTCTACAAAAAAAATGCCACAGAAATATTTTTTACTCATTTCAGGTCACATTGATACAATGTATGTTTATTTTAAAAATAATAAGTCATAAAAAATAAGTCCTAGAAAATGAACCCGCACAGACCAAACGCCGTTCAAGATATCACAATTAACTCACAGTGCAACCTCCTCCGTACACAGAAGAAAATTATTTCATTATTCTTATTCAGCTGCGCCTCATCTAAGAGATGTACATCAAGAAATGCGACTTTACCAGATATAATACAATATAATGGCGAATACACAATTTACAAAAAGTTGCGAAAAGTTGACAAACATTCATGCGAATATGATCAGTTATTATACGGACCCGTGATGCCTTCACTGCCACAGCTAATTCATATGAACTGGTTTGAATATTCTCCGAAAGCTTTATGGGCAATTTCAAGGTAAAGCTGACCCCTGACACCAATATTATTCAAATCCGGACAAGTAGGTTTTAACATCTACGGATACATTTAGGCAGAAAAAATCATGTGTTCAGACATGATCTGTATATGTCCGATTTCCATCTATCCCATCCAAAGGTGGTAATGATGAATTAACGTTTCTGCGATTATAAGTTTATTTAATACAAATATCATTTTTGCGAATAGGGTCATGCAGTTTTAACTTATCATATCAAATGCAACCTGTGCAGCACTTAGAGGGTGAAGGTCATCAATTAGGGCATATAAAGCTGGTTTTATTAGTCGCAATATATTCTGATATACATGACAATTGACGTACAATTGTGTAATTTTAACAGAAACTTACCTTAATTACGTTTGGGAACATATACCAATGTAGTAACTGTAGTTTCCCATCCCGTTGTGCAGCAGCAGTGGCCATGGAAAGGATGCAAACAGAAGTTCATCGGTACCCTCATGCATTCTTCATGTTTTCTTCTCTCTGTTTTCTTCTCTCTGTTTTCTTCTCTCTGTTTTCTTCTCTCTGTTTTCTTCTCTCTGTTTTCTTCTCTCTGTTTTCTTCTCTCTGTTAAATAATTTTACCCCTTCTTTTGTAAGTAAAGAAGTAAGGAAACCACACAGTCATTAATTAACTTCTAAAAAGGAGCGCCATCTACCACAGCTGTACAATAAATTTGATCAATATGCTTTTGGAAACGCTGAAACCATTTTTCATCGTTCACACATTGTTTAAAAAAATCATATATAACGAATATATATATATCATATATAACTCATTTTATATATAAATCATATATAACTTCAGGCTTTACATAACCAAAAACCTTTTAGAAATGCTTTAAATTTAATGGATTGTTCCTTTGGTGTTATCCTAAACCTAGACAACATTTTAACAAAATCTGTTCAGAACTGTTGCGTAAACTTGCACACAAACAAATCAAAAGTAAACATAATACAGATCGTCACCTAAAAAATCAGGTATAATTACACCTACGGCAAAAACTGATCTTCTCTCCATAACCACTAGAAACGTCTGTACACGCAAATGCGTCTATATTTGTCAGGCAGTTAATTTCCTTTGTTAGCTCACGTTATTAAACTTCATGAGAACATGTGCGAGACATTATTCATTGTTCACAACTGACATTTTGACGTAAAACGACACAGGGTTTCTGCTTTCTGTCACTGAATTGCATATAATGAGTTACAGGATCTCTTGATATATAAGCAGCATTTGCATACGCCTTGTTTACCATGTGTAATGGCCATGCCACTATTATGAAATACAGTCTTTGCGTGATAAAATCCCTTTGATTCAGATTCGATGAATATTGAGGGTTCTTCAATATCAATGTATAAATAAACTCATAGAAATTCATCTTTTACTCATACTTAGCGGTTGTCCAACAGGCCAAATCATACGCACAATTGTTTATTAGACCTGCCAGGACTTACGTACTTACACATACTTAAATAATGAGAGTATAGACCTCCGCCAATGCTAATATTTTTTGCTAAACCGACTTTCAGTCATGCTTGTCAATAGCATCTGGCCTGTGTCCTATCGCCTGTCCGATTTATTAGCTCTGCATACTGAAAGTCATCTGAGCTATAGCGATGGGTTTTTGTTCATCATCCGATCGGTTGTCTTGTTGACTGGGTGTCCGTTAACAGGACACAAATGGAACCGTCAGGCCTAAAATCTTTAAACTTTACATCCATGGACGTCCTGGGCAAATAACCTTTGAACCCGGACATTTGGACATCTAGTAACCTACATCTCTGAGCCAAAGGTAAACAAATTTGTTAGCACCCTAACAGTCAGACAGGACACAAATCTTACCGTTGTGTCGAAGTAATTAAGTGGAGGTCCTTGTAAATTATCCTTAGCAACCTCAAAATATAGGTCAGAATGAACTATATTCAGAGAGCTCTTAGAACAAATATAATTTTGGCACCCTGGATGTCAGATGGGTATAATTGTAAACATTTAACCTAAAAACGCCTAATTCAACATCGAGGGAGGTCCTCGTGAAATCCTCTTAGGAATTTGAAATAAGGTCACAGTGACTTTTATTCTGCAAACTATTTACAAGACATAAAACATTGTAACCTTTGGACCTAGAGACGTCTTACTTAAAATCAAGCGGGGGGGGGGGTCTTGTTGGAGTCTGCTTGGAAACCTTAAAGTAGGTCACTGTAACCTACTTTCTGCAAACGTTGTTTTATTGGAATCCGAGATTAAAGTAAATGTGCAATATTACAACCACAAACAAATTCTAGCATCCTTTGTGTCCATGTGTGCACTTTAGATTCCCTAAAGGAAGTCAGGGGCTGAGATATGAACTTTGGTCAATGTTGCTTAAATTCTGCGAACTATGCAAAAGGCAGTAGTTTTAGGACGGCAAAAGTTAGACATGGTACTAATTGTAACTGTTGAGACTAGAATCTTCTTAATTAAAATTCAGTGGGCGGGGGGTCCTAATAGGGTTTTCTTTGAAACCTGAAGTCGGGTCACTGTGATCTATAGTCTGTTTGTTCTTGGGTGGGGGAGGGGATGTTTTGAACACCCTGAAAGTAAGACAGGCTTCCAGAAACTTCTTACTTAAAATACAGAGAAATCTCTGTAAATTTCCTTAGAAACCTGAAATCAAATCACTGGGACCAATACTCTGTGAGGCAAGAGTTCGTGACGGTTGGACCTAGAAAATTCTTACTTTATACCCAAGGGCGTGAATTCTCTTTTGACACATGAAATTAGGTCACTGTGACCTATATACATTCAGCTATTAGAAAATCTTGAATTAGTCCATCCTGCAAGTCAAAGACAGCATTGTTGGACCTAAAACCTTTCTGATTTGACCTTCATCTGGTCTTTTCCTCTTATTGAAGCTAAAATAAGATATGGACCCATGTCCGGCAAACTATGCGAAAAACATGATCTGAGCACCCTGAAAGTCAGATGAGCGCAAATCATATTGGTTAGACCAAGAAACTTCTTACTTCAGATGCGGGTGGGTCCAGGTGAGATTTCCTTGGAATTCTGAAGTAAGTTCACTGGCCCTATATTCTGTGTTTTGTGAAAGAACGTTATTTTAGCTTACTGGAGGTCAGATTGGTTCAAATCATAACATTATGACCCAGAAACTTCTTATTTATCATCCAGGGAGTTCCTGGTGAAACCTTCTTGAACATACAAAATTAAATCACTGTGTTCCATATTCTGCAAACTATCGAAGTGAAAAAGGATTTTGAGCACTCTGTAAGTAAGTGTACTCAAAATGTCAAGATTGCCTATAAAAAAAACTATCGCTCAACTTTATTTTCCAGAATGTAAACATTTAACAAAATCAGACCTACAAGTTCTACAGAAATTCACTTCATGTATTACATATATTCGCTACAATTATTCCAGTTTTAGTAAAATTACATACACAGACTCATATGTAAACGATCACTGCGCGGATTGCCTTTATGTCAAAGTAAGAGGAGCGTCATGCCCCATTGGCCACCTGTTTAAACTTATTTCAGTCTCATCATACACACATTGCAGAACATTTGACCAACTAGTTCTTCACAAAATTTACCAACAGTAGTGTAATTTGGTGTCATCGGTTAAAAAGTAAAAGTTCAATTTCTCAAGAATGGCTCATAGATTATGATGAAATTTTTTTGGATCTAATTGACGTGAAATAACACTTACACGATGTATTGGAATAATATGTGTTTCGCTGAAATTAATTCACTTATCTTCAGCTGAGCATTCTGACCCATGAGCAACTTGTACTCTCATCTCTAGCTACAATTAAATCAGACCATCCCTGCACCAACAAACAATCAAGTAGACACACAGAAGAACAGACATGACTATTTGACATAAGTACAAAAGGAAAATTGGGTTTGGATATTTCAATACATAGTGAGGCATCTTCGAGATTTTTATGCAGGTGATGTCAGCTGATGTTTAATCGGACTCATAAGAGTACGACTCGGTTGGTGAGGATTTGTGGGTATTGAATCAAAGTCCCACAATGCACCGTGGAACTCTGCATACACAGGCACATTAGTTATAAATATAGTGAAGATTGCAACGTAGTCCGTTCAAATATGTTGGATAAGAAAGGTTTCAAGGCAAACTGCAAAAAAAATTGCTGTTTTTGTGGTAAGGACTTCATGGTATAAGTATTTTTAAGGAAGCATGCGCATATGAAATGTGTTTCCTTGAAATGTAAATCAATTTTGATAGTTTGATGGTTGAGACAAGTAATCCAAGCTCTCCCACACTGCCTAACTGGAAGAGGTTCGTTTTGAATGGAAACGACCTCCTCTGGTGGATGGTGGCACGTACATATAACCGAACAGGAAGTCATTCGATGAATGAAAATATTTTAAGAAAACGAACACGTAATGACTGGTTGAAATCTTAATCGATGTAAGGGTAAGTTTTCACAGAAACCATGATTAAAAGGAAGAATATCCCCTGGTGGTCATATTTATATAGAACTTTGAACACCAACCACATTAACGTTAATAAATGTTTCAAGGGGGAGTATTCGTTCAACTTTATCTTTATGTGGTCCACATGGGCCTTTTATGTGAGAACAAGCTGAAGTCACGCGTGAGCAAGAGCAGTTCATTTCAATACACGACAAGTCCTTTGCTGACCTTAATGACTGGTGATAAAAATAGAACCATATGCTATTGAACATTGCAGTTGCGTCACAGGTACAAACTTGCTTTCTCAGTCAGTCACGTTGAATACCTATAGTACAAACATGTACTGGTCAGATCTAATAACTTTTATAATAACTTTGATATTTTGATAATCATTTTGATCTTAAGTTTTGTAACCGGATATGTTTTTGCCTGTATCAATATAATAATATCGAATTTGACCTAAACGTTTGAATCTGTTGGGTAAGTTACTGAAGAAATGAACTTTTATCGTGAATAACTATTTCTTTTCTTGGTAGTCCATCCAACTATTCATTAGCGGACTTTTCCAATACCATTGTGTCTAAGAGCGATTATGTATATATATATATATATATATATATATATATATATATATATATATATATATATATATATATATAATCTTCTACAGAAAACGACCCAATTGATGAAAATTCATGTCCCTAACATTCAAAGTGCCATAGTACATAAATAAATTATCTGTCCTTGTGCTTTCGGGATTTAATTTTAGTATCTTATAGTTTCTGCTTAACTTGGGCCTATTTGTAAAGCAAAGTAATACCTGAAATGCTTCAAATCTATACTTAATGGTTTAAAGGTCATTAAAAATTACCTGTCTCCAGCCCATAATAAACAAGTGACCCATGGGTCATGCACTCAGCTGACTGGGAAGAGATTCGCAAAAGGAAATTTTATCATCTGAATGGTAGTATATACCCATTCAACTGAAGCATCAAACAGATTTACCAACAGACTTAGATTGTGACCGTATTTATATATCTCAAAAATAGAGAAAAAATGCGTAAACTTAAAAAAAGAATACAGGTGGTTCCACCAGTCTGCAGAAACTAATATAAACACTTAATGGTCAATATCCATGCAAAGAATCATGGTGATCTCTGCATTAGTTGTTCAGATACTTAAGCTTTTGTATCAAAGTTTCCATTATTCTGAGGGATACTTTGAAGGATGTGGGTAACAGAGACCTTATTTCAGGTTTTCACTGACACTTTTCATGGGCCTCCTTGCATGACAAGAATAAAGATTCTAGGTCCTGTTGTTATAATTTGTGTCACGCTTACAGATGACAGCATCCTTAAAGGTCTCAAAAATAGAGAAAAAAAATTGAATAAAATATAGGTGGTACCACCAGTCTGCAGAAACTGATGAAACACTCCATAATCAATATCCAAGCAAAGAATCATGGTAATCTCTGCATTTGTTGTTCAGATACTTCAGCTTTTATTTCAAATTGTCCATTATTCTGAGGGATATTTCAGAGTCCTATAGCTTAAAGGATATGGGTAACAGAGACCTAATTTCAGGTTTCCATGGAGACTTTTCATGGGTCTCCCAGTGTATCAAGAATGAAGATTCTAGATCCAGTCGTTACGATTTGTACCCTGTTGACAGATATCTACATCCTTAAAGGTTTCAAAAATAGAGAAAAAAAATTTGAGAAAATTTGAAAAAAACACAGGTGGCGCCACCAGTCTGCTGGAACTGATGGAACACCTCTTAATCAATATGTATGCCAAAAATCATCACCATCAGTGTTGTAGTTATTGAGATGTTGCAGTTTGTTTTTATCAAATTTTCCATTATTCTTGGGGGTAATTGGGAGCCCCACAGCCCAAAGGATATGGGTAACAGAGACCTAATTTCTGGTTTCTATAGAGACTTTTCAAAGGTCTCTCACTGTGTCAAGAATGAAGATTCTAGGTCCAGTCTTTACGATTTGTGCCCTGTTGACAGATGTTCACATTTTCAAAGGTCTCAAAAATAGAGAAAACAATTCGTAAAAAAAATCGAAAAATATAGGTGGCGCCACCGGTCTGCAGAAACCGATGAAACATCTCATGATCAATATGTATGCAAAAATTAAAGACCATCAGTGATGTAGTTAATGAGATATTGAAGTTTTTTTATGAATTTTTTACTATTCTGGGGGGTACTTTGAGGCCCCATAGCTCAAAGGATATGGGTAA